>OX401411.1:32981973-33581973 GCA_947846245.1 Cerastoderma edule
TAATACAGGACATGAAAGGCGGGCACAAGCCAGAACTATAGTTAGCATGCTTTCTTGTTCCGTATAGGTTAAAGCCATTTTCTTTATCAATGTATTACAACTATAATTTCATTCTACAATTTGTAATCAAGATGCATTGTCATGCTCGGTCCTTTTTCTTATCACAAAGATGGTTGATGTTACTTCTAATGGCGTGTGTCGACAAAATGATAGAAGTGGAAGATATTCTTTTAAAAGCATTTTTAAACAAACATAAAGGTTCGTTTTAAACAATTTATCATGTAGTCTTCACTATGTTTGTATAACACAAGGATCGTTAAGTAAGAAAATCGTTAAAAGGGTGCACTTGCCATCAGGTCTAAATGACCTATATGTACGTATTATCTTTGAAATTAATCCTAATACGGAACAGACGTGATGTTGGACTTCAATATTATGAGCGTCTTAATTCACGACAAATGTCGGAACTTTCCGTCAACAGAATAGAGGATCGTTATCTTATCTCTTCAAACCACTCTCTTTCTTTGTCTTGTTTACCTGTGGGAGCTTCACGTGAAATCGACCATCTATAATGTTATTTAAATTACTCCTAGGCAGCATATGCCTCACAGGTGGGTTCTTTTGTAGTTTTACTTAGGAGCTTATTGTCGATTCTTTGTCAGTAGACGACTCGCTTTCGTCGTTTAGCGCCGTTTTCTACAACATTTAAGTTATATTATGACACTAGGAGAGTAGATATCGCCCAAACTGTCAAGCTAAAGCCTCAACAAACAGCAGCATGTTGAATAAAACATTTCAAATCAGATTAATTAAATTAAATTTCTCATTGAGTTTTGGAATATCAAAGTAGTATAATGGTGTCAGTATCAGGGAGTTTTATGTACCATCTTTTTTATTTTCCCGTTCACAGTTGTCTATGGTCAGGATTGTTCCTGGATCGCATCACTAGACTGTTCCGGGTATTCCTACGATCCAGTGTGTGGCAGTAACTATGTTACGTACGACAGCAAGTAAATGAACAACCTTTTTATGTTACGTACGACAGCAGGTACATAAACAACCTTGGTATGTTACGTACGACAGCAGATACATAAACAAGCTTGTTATGTTACGTACGACAGCAGGTACATTTACAACCTTGTAATGTTACGTGCGATAAAAGGTACACAAACAACATTGTTATGTTACGTACGACAGCAGGTACATTTACAACCTTGTTATGTTACGTACGACAGCAGGTACATTTACAACCTTGTTATGTTACGTACGACAGCAGGTACATAAACAACATTATTATGTTACGTACGACAGCAGGTACATTTACAACCTTGTTATGTTACTTACGACAGCAGGTACATTTACAACCTTGTTATGTTACTTACGACAGCAGGTACATTTACAACCTTGTAATGTTACGTACGACAGCAGGTACATAAACAACCTTGTTAGGTTACGTACGGCAGCAGGTACATTTACAACCTTGTTATGTTACGTACGACAGCAGGTACATAAACAACCTTGTTATGTTACGTACGACAGCAGGTACATTAACAACCTTTTAATGTTACTTACGACAGCAGGTACATTTACAACCTTGTTATGTTACGTACGACAGCAGGTACATAAACAACCTTGTAATGTTACGTACGACAGCAGGTACATAAACAACCTTGTAATGTTACTTACGACAGCAGGAACATTTACAACCTTGTTATGTTACGTACGACAGCAGGTACATTAACAACCGTGTAATGTTACGTACGACAGCAGGTACATAAACAACCTTGTAATGTTACGAACGACAGCAGGTACATTTACAACCTTGTTATGTTACGTACGACAGCAGGTACATTTACAACCTTGTTATGTTACGTACGACAGCAGGTACATTTACAACCTTGTTATGTTTCGTACGACAGCAGGTACATAAACAACCTTGTTATGTTACGTACGATAGAAGGAACATAAACAACCTTGTTATGTTACGTACGACAGCAGGTACATAAACAACCTTGTAATGTTACGTACGATAGAAGGTACATAAACAACCTTGTTATGTTACGTACGATAGAAACTACATAAACAACCTTGTAATGTTACGTACGACAGCAGGTACATAAACAACCTTGCTATGTTACGTACGACAGCAGGTACATTTACAACCTTGTAATGTCACGTACGACAGCAGGTACATAAACAACCTTGTTATGTTACGTAAGACAGCAGGTACATAAACAACATTATTATGTTACGTACGACAGCAGGTACATTTACAACCTTGTTATGTTACTTACGACAGCAGGTACATTTACAACCTTGTTATGTTACTTACGACAGCAGGTACATTTACAACCTTGTAATGTTACGTACGACAGCAGGTACATAAACAACCTTGTTAGGTTACGTACGGCAGCAGGTACATTTACAACCTTGTTATGTTACGTACGACAGCAGGTACATAAACAACCTTGTTATGTTACGTACGACAGCAGGTACATTAACAACCTTGTAATGTTACGTACGACAGCAGGTACATTTACAACCTTGTTATGTTACGTACGACAGCAGGTACATAAACAACCTTGTTATGTTACGTACGACAGCAGGTACATTAACAACCTTGTAATGTTACTTACGACAGCAGGTACATTTACAACCTTGTTATGTTACGTACGACAGCAGGTACATAAATAACCTTGTTATGTTACGTACGACAGCAGGTACATTAACAACCTTGTAATGTTATTTACGACAGCAGGTACATTTACAACCGTGTTATGTTACGTACGACAGCAGGTACATTAACAACCGTGTAATGTTACGTACGACAGCAGGTACATAAACAACCTTGTAATGTTACGAACGACAGCAGGTACATTTACAACCTTGTTATGTTACGTACGACAGCAGGTACATTTACAACCTTGTTATGTTACGTACGACAGCAGGTACATTTACAACCTTGTTATGTTACGTACGACAGCAGGTACATAAACAACCTTGTTATGTTACGTACGACAGCAGGTACATAAACAACCTTGTAATGTTACGTGCGATAAAAGGTACATAAACAACCTTGTAATGTTACGTACGATAGAAGGTACATTAACAACCGTGTAATGTTACGTACGATAACAGGTACATTTACAACCTTGTTATGTTACGTACGACAGCAGGTACATAAACAACCTTGTAATGGTACGTGCGATAAAAGGTACATAAACAACCTTGTAATGTTACGTACGATAGAAGGTACATAAACAACCTTGTTATGGTACGTACGACAGCAGGTACATTAACAACCTTGTAATGTTACGTACGATAGAAGGAACATAAATAACCATGTTATGTAACGTAAGACAGCAGGTACATAAACAACCTTGTTATGTTACGTACGACAACAGGTACATAACCAACCTTGTTAGGTTACGTACGACAGCAGGTACATTAACAACCATGTAATGTTACTTACGACAAAAGGTATATAAACAACCTTGTTAGGTTACGTACGATAGAAGGTACATATACAAGCTTGTTATGTTACGTACGACAGCAGATACATAAACAACATTATTATGTTACGTACGAAAGCAGGTACCATGTTATGTTACGAACGACAGCAGGTACATTAACAACCTCGTAATGTTACGTACGTCAGAAGGTAAATAAACAACCATGTTACGTTACGTACGACAGCAGGTACATTTACATCCTTGTAATGTTACGTACGTCAGAAGGTAAATAAACAACCATGTTATGTTACGAACGACAGCAGGTACATTAACAACCTCGTAATGTTACGTACGTCAGAAGGTAAATAAACAACCATGTTACGTTACGTACGACAGCAGGTACATTTACATCCTTGTAATGTTACGTACGATAGAAGGTAAATAAACAACCATGTTATGTTACGTAAGACAGCAGGTACATACACAACCTTGTAATGTTACGAACGATAGAAGGTAAATAAACAACCTTGTAATGTTACGTACGATAAAAGGTACATTAACAATCTTGTAATGTTACGTACGATAGAAACTACATAAACAACCTTGTAATGTTACGTACGATAGAAGGTACATAAACAACCTTGTAACAATACGCACGATATCAGGTACATAAACACGCTTGTTATGTTATGCACGATAGCATGTACAGTAACAACCTTGTAATGTTACGTGCGATAAAAGGTACATAAAAATGCTTGATATGTAGTGTACGATAAAAGGTACATAAAAATGCTTGATATGTAGCGTACGATAAAAGGTACATAAACAACCTTGCAATGTTACGTACGATTGCAGGTACAAGGGTTTGACATTTTTCTTTTCAATTTCGTTTTGAGAAATTTTTAAGCTGTAAATGCGTTTGTGTGCTTGCTCGTTGAATTAATACGATCGTGTTTGATTCTCACCAACATGCTTGTCATAACCGGCCGGTCAGTGTGTTCGACATACAACCACCAGAACCTCCCCTCAAAAGTTTGACGCTAGTCATATCATTTATATCGTTCATGTCTTAACAAATTACCACCTGACGCCACATTTATGCGTCTTGCAGCATACGACTTTCAAAAAGCATAGTGACAAAAGGAGAAATTGCTTGTCACAAGCAATTTCTCCTTTTGCCACAATGCTTTTCAATCAATTCACATATCACTCATATATCACAACAACAGAACTGAAAGTTTTTTTTTCGCATGCTCATAAAGCTTTTCTAAAGTCGTTTGCTTCAAGCAAAAAATGTCGACTGCAGGTGGTAAAGAGTTAAAATCCAAACAAGACACATGACCAACATCAACACTCTAATATATCCCTGTCGAACATTCATGTTACAGGTGCGCTTTTGCGAAAGTCCGCTGCACCAACGCAAACATCAATATTCTAGACACAAAGACATGCGCCACCGCTGGTTTCACATCTCCACCTGGCGCAGCTACCACTGACGCAGGGACACAGCGCCCAGCAGCCACCACGATGGTTCCCATCACCGCCGCACCCGGTACCGCCGCACCCAATATGGGAACCACGCACAGACCCGTGTTTAGCGGACACGACCTGCTGGTGGACTTCTTCTGTCTGGAGCTCAGCCATGAGGCTTGTCCTAACGACACGGAACCCGTGTGTGGGTCGGACGGAAACCTTTATCCAAACTTGTACGTTCATATTTACTATCAGGAATGTCTTATACAAGAATAATCGTTCAATCATTCAGAAAGTCAGCCTTGCATACATGTATCCGTCTGTCCTCTCCTTTTTCTGTACACTTCTCTCCCCGCATGTTCGTCTTAACATCCATCTACATCTTATACAAAAGAAGTTGGTCATGTTTAACGCCCAACACATGGTGATACTGCCCTAGTTTGACACACAGCATTAGCCAATATTTTTTTTTGTGTTCAGAGAAGCCATTGCGACAATATTCATTCGTGTCTCATCGCTATTCGCGTTCCTTTTGTGGGTAAGGGTTATATGCTCAAAAACCGGTACATAATACTGGAGAGGAAATTCACATTGATAGGCGCACTGAAGGTTGTGGTATGAAGGGATACTGTTAAATACGTGTCAATTTTAACTAAACTAATTAACCTTGGTATTCTATGGTTCATTTGAGTTATGATCTTTAAGTCATACCACACAGACTAGTTAAACCAAAAGGTTAAGGTAATTAGAAAATGATCTATCCCATTGTAAATGTATTTATCTTTTAATATTTTCCAGCTGCGAGTTCGAGAAACATCGATGTTCTCATAGAGATTTGACACCTGCCCATTTCCTCACGTGCTAACTGGGATGGTTCAAATGATTGACACCGTTGATAACTGAAAAGGGGATATTAATAAAATAAATAACAACGTTTTTATTCTCTTTATGACCCTCACATCAACTGAATTTCTATTCGAGTCGATTTGTGCGGAGATATGCATTTTTCTGTATCGATACGGTTCTCAATGGTGTCTCAAAGTGAAATTAAGCGTTGAAATAGCCGATATTTATGAGGGCTCTTGTCGGTAATTCTATCAGCCCATTCCTCTAGTGTCTTTTTTTTTATATAAATTTAAAGAAGAAAAAGAGAAACCCAAAAAATCCACATCATACAATAAACAAGAGTTACTACGTATAGAGATTTTAGAAATGAGCTTGTGTCCTTTTTAACTATATAAAAACTTTCTCACAGTGGTCAGCACAATTATCCATGTTTCTATTTTAAAATCAGAGGACTTTGGCATGCTTAGTAAATAAAAAACAATAAGTGCTCATCAAAGGACTACAATCGCAGGAAGAGACAAAAGAAGAACGTCGTATAAACTACAAACATATTCGTAAACTCTCTTTATGGCGTTTAACACCATATCAACAATTTTTCAGTTATGCAATGGCTTTCCTTGATCAACCCAGGTGCGGATACAGGAATTTTAGTTGGGGGGGGGGGCGTAAACTCGGCCTTTAACACTTTACCAAAACTTTTGACTGTTCCAAATTGAAAGAGTTTGAAGACGACATTTCAGAATGTGATGATAATAATCTTCTGATAGGGCAGAAAACAATGTGGGAAAAGGACTTTTTCCCACAATGAATTCCGTAGTCATCTTCAACAAATTGGTCAAATGTTGTTATTGATTGGCGAAGAGTGAAGCATGGAGCAACGCCCTGCTAGGGGGTTCCCCTGACGGAAATCGATTTTATGCTGTTTTGAAAGCCTTTAAACGACTTCCCGAGTTAAAGCTCGTCTCTATAGTCGAGATAAGATACTGCTAAATTGGATCAAATCAATTAAATCACATGGGGTATTGAAGGAAAAAAGTGAACCTTGTTGTACACTGACCACTTGCTATTCAATAAAAGTAGAATGTTAAATGAAAATTAGGCTGTCGTTGGTATGACTTTCTGGCCTTGTATGTTTTGAAGTAAAGTGTTATTGGAATTACATTCCCATTGATAAGGAGCGCTTTTGTTTATTTTATAAACATACAAAAATGAGCATAAGATTGTATTATATAGGCTACTAACTAGAACTTCAAGTTGAACATCAGAAAATAGGCCTATCATGTAGACGTAAAAAGACAGTGGTCAACATCGTATGTTCCACCTTGTGATAAAAGTTGACATTTGACATTTTCAAAAATTGTGTATTATAGGAAAATACTAAGATCCATATTTCAAGCATTAAAGTGACTCAATTTCAGACTTTCATGCAATTATGTTAGCAACAAACAGGTGTCTAAACGTGAAGAGTCTTATCACCAACGGCGTCTCTGGCGTTGCTGTTGATTAATGCATTAAGGATCAACACTTTTTGTAAACTCAGATTCCTTTGGGGGAAAACCGATTTTCATAGCCTCTAATTATCTAAAACAATAAAGACCTAAGGTCAAGTTCAGATGCCTGCTTAAGTCGTGGGAATGATAAGGCCAAGCCTACATATCTATGATGGATTGAACAGTGTTTCTTTCAAGCAAGGCTTCACATGACAAACTGTAGATATGGGTTGCATTTAATGAACCCTTGCATCGCATTTTTTTCTGCGGTCCCCATTAACGGAGGGTTGCTGTTTCGCTTTTAATGAAAAGTTTATCGCAATAATGCAAACTTATTACGAGACAGAGGACCTTGTCGCAACTTTCATCGGTTCATCGGAAAGAAACTGAGTGGGGGCGGGATAAAAATACACAAATATGAAAAAAATATTTTATCAGCTTAAAATCCAACCGAGTAGTTTTCAGTTAACCAGCCTGTGTGTGTTTAAGCGCAACCTCTAATTCAAGCAGACATGACGTTGTTAGTACTTTCACTTTATACTTGGAATAAAAACACACGCTGCAAAATTTGAAAATCATTTATTCAGGGTTCGTAAAACTTTGATATGAATTTAATACACACAAACACGGTTTTCCCTACTAAGTCTTTTCGAGTGACCAAATAGTTCATAAAACAGATCTTTTTTCATCTTTCATTGAAAATAACATCATAATTGTTGCATTAATTATTATACCGTGATACGTTGTAGTTACCGCGACCGACATTTACAAGACGGCGGGTTTTGCATTTAGAGACGCATTTAGTCCAAAAGAGCTTCTTAGTTCCTAAAACATATTCACCGAATCTGTATTTACAACACGGCCTCTCAGTTTGAACAAAGAGCTTATGAAAATTAAAAGGTCTTTGGTTTGAGTCAATCAAAACTTGCTCTTACAAATAAAGAATTTCCACTGACTCTCATAAGACTTTACATTTGCTTGTTTGAATTAAAAAGGATACTACAGGTAGATTTATAATTTATGAAATCGTAAGAAAACTCAATTATCATAGAAATCTTCTATCCCTTTGGGCCACAATTGAATTTGATTTCTTTTAATTGAAATACCTCCATCATCGAAGCATCAACCTGTTTAGTTTACAAACATCACAATATTGCCGATTTTCATTTCATAGCATTGGCACCAAATTCCTTTGTAGCTTTCTGCCATCATATATTCAATGGAAGTGCTTCTGACAAACCAATTACCTACACGTTCTTCTGGATTATTTAGAGCCTTATGATATGACACAGTCATGATACTATTATCTTTGATTAACCCTATTTCCCGTATGGATTTGTGACTTATTTAATTTTCAATGCAAGAGCAATTAATATTTAAGAAACAACCATTTCCCTCTGATATAAGTCATAAACAATTGTAATACTGGAGTTATTTCGCCGCATTGGTTTTAAAAGTCATTTGTGAGAGGTGCGGTAACGTGTGGTACAATGGGGTAATGGGTTAGTATTCACCTTGATTAATATTTCCGCACAGATTAAACGTATGTAAAGCGCTGCCAATGCTATAACTTGAAACCCTCTCGAGACAGGACATCAAAATTCATCGAAATCTCGGCACCGAAAGATGTCCGAATGCCGGATTTTTGAGACACAGATCAATTTGGTACTGTGTAGAACACCGCTCTGAATCGGTTAGTTTATTCGAAAACCTCGTTCACCTTAAAATGTTACTATTTTTAGCAAACCATGTTAATGGGTATTAAAATATTAACCACGTGACAGTGGAAATTTTCCGCTTCTTTTCTCTCATGGGAGAAACATCACAATTTCCTCTGGTTACGTTTTATCCTCTTCCATTTTGAGGGATAGGACATTATAACTTTTATCGTCTTCAAGGTGCGAAAACGGTTCACATACTTTTACTTAATGTCTTAATTGTTAGCTGAATGTGACAGAATGATTGAAAAGGATGAGGGGAAATGATTTTTTAACGGTAAAGTGAATCAACATGTGATTTTCTAATGATAATAAATAATATTGAATCAGATCGGCTGACCATATTATCATAGATGAGCTTGTTAAAAAAAACTTTACTTTGTCAATTTTAGGGGGCGTACGCCGGCTCCGCCCCCGCCTTAATCCGCTCTTGCAACCAGTACTAGGTTAGGGCTCTAAATTAATTTGTCACAGGTCACTCTCACAACACCAGAGGTGTCAGTGGGGCTCAAACCCTTGACCCCCAAGTTTTATGTTCACCACCTTAATCACTGGACCAAGCAGGACCTTTGTATTACACGATTTATTCACCACTAATATAGCTATTGAGAACTGACCCATGCATTATACTGGCGAGTAACCATTCAAGATAACAAACCTCCAACAAGGAGTGATTGATGACTGGTTTACATACTCATGTAAAACAATTCTCTTCCACAAACAATAGTCGTTCTATAATCCATATCCCTTACCTGATATACCTGCTGTAGACGTCTATGATAGAGAACATTGTGGTAAAGGAAGAGTGTGTTCAAGACATGTAATATTCCATTTTATCCAATGGTTTCAACAATACAATTCTGTGTTTTATAAGACATTACCTAATCCTTTGAATTTAAAGATAATATATTACTCAAGGGATCAAAATAGACATTCTACCCATCTACAAACACTGTATGTCTACATGTGCGACCATGCCTCCCTGTACGACTATGCCCCAGAGGGGATCTTGTACAGTACTGGAAGAAGAAGTTGTATTTGTATGTCTATTGTTTAAGTTTGATACATTTACATTAAGCAGTAATATTCAACATGCTTCTCCCTTGTTGATCTTATTTGACTTTGGTGATGATTGGTTCTGATTCAAACAAATCAACATGAGCTCCAATTCAAAAAATGTTTATTCCTTTTGACAATAAATAAGATCATTTATAATTACATCAAATGAGAAATGAATGAAGAAAACAACATATAACATTTACGGATGCATTTAAGTCTATAAATGCTCTTTATAAATCATTGATAACAAAACAATTTCTAATAAATCTCACATGCTGAGTTTGATTTCACATGTAGTTATGAGTTAGTCTACAATACCTTTTAATTTTGTAATTGCCTTGCTTTTTAAAGGCAAGTATCTTACATAAACTTGTCTTCAATAATGTATGGTAACATTCTGACAGAGTCCACCAGTATCTCTGTCAGTGGATCATGCTTGTTTTGTTATCTTTGAATTCTCGGACATGTCTCACCATCACACTTAGCAATGATAAACTCAAGGATTTAGGGACTAGCTCAAATCAGCAAAGATACATTTAAAAAATATACAAAAGTTTACCATTTGTTTTGAAACTAAGAAAAAGCATTTTGATAAAAAGCGATGTTGGTTTGGAGAAGCAGCTTCTCCTTTCATTCGAGTAATGACAGCGTCCTACTGTCTACTGCATAACAACATGTTAATTTCAAGGTCATGGGTTAAGGAAAATCTTTAAACATTACGTTTTATATGTCCAAAGACATTCCATACTATAAAAAAGAGTTTATAACAAAGTCCCCTGGGCAAGACAAAGGTGTTTACAAACAGGTTGAATGTTGATGATTAAAGCTGAAGCTCTATATAAAGCACAGACCCCATTCATTGTCTATTAAAAGGTGAAAATGCTGTCCAAATGATAGGGTATGATGGCTGAATCTCATGGATACATAAGTTAAAACAATTCATAACAATGACACACTGAGAAATCAGAGAGGAAAATCTCTCCTTTGTGTGTGCAGCATTTACTTATAACATGATTGACATTAGTTCTATTCCTTACACAAGTCAATTATTTCACGTTAAAATCATAAATTACAGTAAAAATATTCCTTCCTTTGGTAAATGTTTTAAAGAGAGGATTTCTATTTATTTGTACCAATATACAATAAACACTACCCCAGTTAAAACATTTTTTTTTAAAGAAAACACCATTAAATGGTTTATCGAATTGGATTAATTTACAATATTAAGAAATAACATTATAAATCATTGTTACAAAATGGTATTTATCATGAATCTTAATTTTGCAGTATCTTCCTTAATGCCACTTGGTGGAGTTAAGTCTACAAATAAGAATGGGATATATAGAGAACAAGCATTTCAATAATTTAAAATACAAAATACTTACAACAACTAATTCACACCCAACTACGTCCAAGTTATGTCTTTGGCCATGGGTTCATCACCTCAAGCCATTCATTCATATGGGATCTGGGATTGATTTGAAATGAAAGCAACACCAAGTAACATATTCAAGTATAACAAATTAATGACAATTCCTTAAGAACTATCACAATATCATTACGACAAAAACAACTCATTTTTTTATGAGAATGTTCTCATTTCGTCACGGTCTTTTCATCTACCTTTATAGAGGTGTCTGCTGCAGAAAACAACACAAAGATACTTTGTTTGTCACAATGATTTCTGTGCATTATTATGAAAAGTTTCTTTTTGTTGTTGTTGATTTTGTTGTCTGCTGTTGCTTTCAACTAGAACCACCAGTCCCCACTATCCAGGTGACGGGTTAAAGCCTTGTTGCTCCAATACCATAATATGGCTCTCTGTCTGTGGCTCCACTCCTACAGAGGTCTAGCTGGATTTCTGTCCGCTTTTCTGTTTGGCTATGGCTCTATCCTCCATATCAATATTGGCGATGTTTGACATGGCTGCACCAAGCTGAAGGATGCTGATTCCTGCCTTGAGGAACGACAATGGGGCGCTGATGTACAGGATAAACCTCCAGAGGCCAATCCCAAACAACACTGCAACAGGATACAGCACAATCAAACTAACCTTCTTATTTCTTTACTTACAGTAATCTCTACCTATTTATTTGAATTCCTTATTTCATTTCAAAATCCCATGTATGTTTCAGACATCAAAATGTTTAATAGTGATAAAAAAGAAGAAATTAAAGCATTTCTCCAATCCTCCATATAATTGGCCTTTTCCATTCTGCCAAGATAACATAATCAATTTCATAAATAAAATCTATTTGTGATTAAAAAAAATTGTCATTAACCCTTCCTCCGACAAATATATACCAAAGTACTATACTAAACAATGGTATTACATAGAAATGGTGTCAAACCAAAGTACTATACTAAACAATGATATCACATAGAAATAGTGTCAAACCAAAGTACTTTACTAAGCAATGATATAACATAGAAATGGTGTCAAACCAAAGCACTATACTAAACAACGATATTACATAGAAATGGTGTCAAACCAAAGTACTATACTAAACAATGGTATTACATAGAAATGGTGTCAAACCAAAGCACTATACTAAACAACGATATTACATAGAAATGGTGTCAAACCAAAGCACTATACTAAACAATGGTATTACATAGAAATGGTGTCAAACCAAAGTACTATACTAAACAATGATATTACATAGAAATGGTGTCAAACCAAAGTAATATACTAAACAATGATATTACATAGAAATGGTGTCAAACCAAAGTAATATACTAAACAACGATATTACATAGAAATGGTGTCAAACCAAAGTACTATACTAAACAATGATATTTCATAGAAATGGTGTCAAACCAAAGAACTATACTAAACAATGATATTACATAGAAATGGTGTCAAACCAAAGTAATATACTAAACAACAATATTACATAGAAATGGTGTCAAACCAAAGTACTATACTAAACAATGGTATTACATAGAAATGGTGTCAAACCAAAGTACTATACTAAACAATGATATTACATAGAAATGGTGTCAAACCAAAGTACTATACTAAACAATGATATTACATAGAAATGTGTCAAACCAAAGTACAAACCAAATGGTGTCAAACCAAAACTATACTAAACAATGGTATTACATAGAAATGGTGTCAAACCAAAGTACTATACTAAACAATGATATAACATAGAAATGGTGTCAAACCAAAGTACTATACTAAACAATGGTATTACATAGAAATGGTGTCAAACCAAAGTACTATACTAAACAATGATATTACATAGAAATGGTGTCAAACCAAAGTACTATACTAAACAATGTATTACATAGAAATGGTGTCAAACCAAAGTACTATACTAAACAATGATATAACATAGAAATGGTGTCAAACCAAAGTACTATACTAAACAATGGTATTACATAGAAATGGTGTCAAACCAAAGTACTATACTAAACAATGATATTACATAGAAATGGTGTCAAACCAAAGTACTATACTAAACAATGATATTACATAGAAATGGTGTCAAACCAATGTACTATACTAAACAATGATATTACATAGAAATGGTGTCAAACCAAAGTACTATCCTTAAAATTGGTTTACAGGACCTCCCCTCTATGACCTCAGCATTTTACAATATCAGATTCCCACATGTAAACTCGGTATCTTTGCATAATCAGCTCATTTTATCCAGGATATCAGTTCAGTAAATCTGCATTACCAGTTCAGTATTTTTACAGTACCAGTTCAGTATTTTTACAGTACCAGTTCAGTTTTTCCCCATATCAGTTCAGTATTTCTGCAATACAAGTTCAGTATTTCTGCAATAACAGCTCTGTTTTTTTACAATAACAGTTCAGTATTTTACCCATATCAGTTCAGTATTTCTGCAATACAAGTTCAGTATTTCTGCAATACAATTTCAGTATTTCTGCAATACAAGTTCAGTGTTTCTGCAATATAAGTTCAGCATTTTTACAATACCAGTTCAGTTTTTTACCCATATCAGTTCAGTATTTCTGCAATAACAGTTTAGTTTTTCTGCAATACAAGTTCAGTATTTCTGCAATACCAGTTCTGTATTTCTACAATACCAGTTAAGTATTTTAACCATATCAGTTCAGTATTTCTTCAATACAAGTTCAGTATTTCTGCAATAACCGTTCAGTATTTCTGCAATAACCGTTCAGCATTTCTGCAATAACAGTTCTGTATTTTTACAATACCAGTTCAGTATTTTACCCATATCATTTCAGTATTTCTGCAATACAAGTTCAGTATTTCTGCAATAACAGTTCTGTATTTTTACAATACCAGTTCAGTATTTTACCCATATCAGTTCAGTATTTTTGCAATACAAGTTCAGTATTTCTGCAATACAAATTCAGCATTTTTACAATACCAGTTCAGTTTTTTACCCATATCAGTTGAGTATTTCGGTAATAACAGTTTAGTATTTCTCCAATGCAAGTTCAGTATTTCTGCAATAACAGTTGAGTATTTCTACAATACCACTTCAGTATTTCTGCAATATTAGTTCAGTATTTTCACAGTACAATTTCAGAATTTCCATGACATGAGCTCAGCATTTCCAGTATATGAGGTGTTGTGCCAATACTGACCTGTTGGTCCCTCCGTGAAGTACACCAAGTACAGCATACAGAAGAAAAGTTCATTGGCTGAACACATCACAAACAGGATGATCTATAAGTAAAATCGTAAAACTCCAGTTAGATTTTAACTTTTTTTCATTGCTCCATGTTCTTATACATGATCCAGCATAAAAGTGAAAAAGAAATATCAAATTATTTACAAGATTTTTTTGTATACAAATTGCTTCTTATAACAAAAATAAGCGGTTGTCATTTGCCACAATTACACTTAAATGTGAATCCATGAAGATCATTGACTTCTTTCACTGATTAATATCAGTTGCTAGATACTATTAAAAAGAAATCTAAATGTCCCAAAACATATATCATGTTATCTATCCATGATTTAATTCATTAAAATGTGATCATAATAAGGGCGATTCTAACTTGTTCAGTTGGTAATAGGTGTTCTAGTTAAACAAAGCATATCTATACAGACATGGAGTTAATTTAGCATAATTATCGTTTTATTTCATAGATGTGACATCAATGTTTTATTTTGGTTTGTTTTAACGATCTAGAGTTATTCAGCATACCTTGTTATGGTAGTAATGTCTCAATACTGGATTGGCTGACAAGTCAAGGACCTTGTGGCTAGAAGAGCCTTTCATCAAAGTGCTGCAAACCATAAATAAGAAATAACAAAATTATCAAGAAAAAAAACATACCACTTAGACAAGCTAGAAGATTATTTCCTAACAGTAAACTCCAAGTCTGTTAAGAAAACATTTCAAATGAACCTCTGCATACACTGTTAAATATTTAATCCTATAAAGCATGACAAAATTCTAGCCAAAAGGCAAAGTAATGATTAATTCTATGTATACATCATGGAGGGGGACCTGGAAAAAAGCCCTGCGGAAAAATTCCCCTTCGTCAGTTGATTTGCCAGTGCGTAAAAAGCCCCTTCCAAATAATTGTTATACTTTATGTGGTAAAAATCCCCTTCCGCATAACAATTATGTCTATCATATCAATGTCTGTAACAACTTAGAAATCTTAGAGATGTATGCACATTATAAACTTTATTCAATCGTCCATAAATGTCCTTAATAAAATACAAACTGTTACAAACAGGCAACTGAAGAGTGATAATCAATGTCAATCAAAAACTGACAACCTTTAAGTTTGTTTGAATAAAAACATCATTAATTCTGGGACTTATGTACGGCTTAAACTGACAGTTTGTTCACTGAGTAAAATAAGTTTGTAAAAGTTTAAGAAGTATTATTAGCATACTTTAACAATCAATTTACATAATTATATTGCCTCAAAATGGCCCGCCACCTTTAAAATAAACATCTTTAATAGTTATCGAAATATTTATTGCTTGGTAAAGACATGTTTTTGATGAATATGATTTGTTCCTCAATAGTGCCTGAATTTATAATAGATGTTATTGTTATTTGGAAGGGGATTTTTACTGCTTTAAGCATAATGATTTTTTGGAAGGGGCTTCTTTCCACACGCAAATTGACAGACTGGCTTTTTTCCCACACTGGCAAAATTGGTGGAAGGGGCTTTTTTCCGCAGGGCTTTTTTTCTGGGAATCCAATGGAGGTAATAGAGCTATGGATGTACCTGTCCTTACTGATAGCCTTCTTTAAATAAACATAAAACCCCAATCCAATGGAGGTAATAGAGCTATGGATGTACCTGTCCTTTGTGATAGCCTTCTTAAAATAAACATAAAACCCCAATTCAATGGAGGTAATAGAGCTATGGATGTACCTGTCCTTTGTGATAGCCTTCTTAAAATAAACATAAAACCCCAATCCAATGGAGGTAATAGAGCTATGGATGTACCTGTCCTTTGTGATAGCCTTCTTAAAATAAACATAAAACCCTAAGCAAATCACTGATTACTGAATAACTGTAAACTTCAACCTTCTGACACCCTTACTAGATAAGCTGTTATATTAAAATAAAAACACTTTCTCCGAGACTCTCTTACAAAACACATCTCTTTTTCTCTTATTCTAAAGACAATGTTTTAAAAAGAAATATGTAACAAAAAGGAGAGTGCATTTTTCTTAAGTCAAATAACAACATTTTATCTCAAAATAACAATTTTGTACAGTGTAAGCAGATTTGAAATGATTTTACCGCAAAAAGTAGAAAACAATACTTTTAAGGTAAAGACTAAGAGAAAAATTAATGCCATTTTACCTGTATTACAGCAACTATAGAGAGAGTGAATAAAGAATGTTACAGACACTAGGATGTGATGTTTGTTACCTCTGTAGATGGAACCAATGGCTGACAATATCCACAGCCATTGAGAACTGAAAGAAGAGCATGTAGTTTGGGTAGAAATGACAGAGGGCTGCACACAGACACATTGTGGTCATTCTGTCAATCAGTTGGTCCAGCATCCCGCCAAGTTTACTACCTAAAGAAGAAAATGGTAGCATGTAACAGAACTGTCATGTAATATACTCTCTTATCCTTAGATATTTCAAATCTTCCATGGCCAATTAATATTTCAAGTCACCACTAGATGGTTTGTAGAATCTAAGCATTAGTTATTCTATAGACTGAGAAATTCCCAATGGGGTAAAAATAAGCACTTGTGATGGCATGAAGTTACAAGTTTCATAAAGATATCATTTTGTTATAGATGAAATACTGATCTCTTATGGACCACTGAAACGGCATTTCCAATGTTGATTTTAATAGAAATCATAGCGATAAAATATTCATTTGGTTAGACAATTTTTTCTATTGTCCAAATAGATTTTGAAGTGTCCTTTAAGTGTGTGTGATACCAAAATAATTAAATATAACCCTTTATATCAAATGAAACTTGTGAAAGCTTATACAGAGAAAACAATAATTGCAACAACTTTCCCACCTTGATTTAGCATTCTGGCCAAATGTCCATCTATTGCGTCCAGTAGTCCACTAATGATGTAGAGAGTCGAGGCGAGCCAGGGATCTGTGGGCATGTAGTAGAAGGAGGCAAAGGCAAATATTACCCTAAGGTAGTCTGAAATAGATAGAGACAACATGCATTATAGCTTGCTTTAAAAACAATTTCTTTTATTGTAATCTACATTAAAGGTCATATGTACAGGTTGGGTTTATTTCATAAAATTAAAATATGAAGTAAAAGAATCACATTGAAATTATTTGCAACATTTTAGCATAACCCATTACGTCATAAATCACCGGCATAGCGCACCGATTAATAAAAGTTCGTATGACTTACTTCCCTTTGCTGTGATGTCACTCGTGATCCACTGAATGCGCCATGTAAAGGGCGTGAAGAGCGATCGCTGGTTCGAATTGGTGTTTTTCTTCAAATAAACGATCCTAGAGTCATTGTTTGGAATGACAGCGCATTTTCTTTATTGAATATGATTCATTTTATAAGAATATCAATTTGAAAAAAGATAAATTAATAACTTAACCCGTGAATTTGCATGGATTTGTCATTGCGTAAACCTGTTCATATGAAAGGAACGGCTTGAAAATTGGGACGATTTCCTTGAAATAAATGATTCTTTAGTCATTGTTTGGATTGACAGTGAATTTTCTATACTGGATATTTTTCATATTATAAGAATATCCATTTGAAAAAAATAAATTAGTGACTTTACGCGTGAATTTACAAGGATATGTCAATGCGTTAATATGAAAGGAACGGCTTGAAATTGGGACTATTTTCCTCGAAATAGCAATCCTTTAGTCAATGTTTGGATTGACAGTTCATTTTCTTTATAGAATACGTTTCATATTATAAGAATGTTCCTCTCAAAAAAAAAGTAAGTGACGTAACGTGTAAATTTGAAAGGATTTGTAAATGTTTTCATATGTACGAATCGGCTTGAAATTTTGACGATATTTGTGAAAACACCTATTTTTATTAATATTTGTTGAAAAAAAAAAACCACGAGTACTTTTTCGTAAATGATCGTGTATTAGCATTAAGGTTTTAATTGAGTAGTTAACAAAGACATAGATCTGAATAAACGCATTGTCTTAAAACCGTACATCGTATAACTATTAACTGTAAAATTCACCCTGCATTGTCTTATCAATACATGAAATGAAACGGGAGAAGATCATAAATTGCGAACAAACAAACCGTATTATAACCCAACTTACTTGTGATACGAAGGTTATCCTTTAACTCACATTTTCACCACACATCAACTTACTTGTGATACGAAGGTTATCCTTTAACTCACATTTTCACCACACATCCAAATTTCAAAACTAAACACTGGCACATTCAAGAGTATTTGTTAAAATCATCCGGCAACTTTAGTAACACAGTAACTCCACCCCCAGTAAGAGGTCCATGATTTCGAAATTGATTCCGATGTCATCTTACTAGATCAACTGTTTTGACTTAAGAATTGTTCTTGATTTTCACTTTACATTTATGTTCGTTTTCTCTCGTGTAAGTAGCCTTGACATATTGAGCATTTAATTTTCGGACAGGTTTAATAATTAACAGCTAAAACAAAAAATCGTCATAGTTTATTTTACAAACAACCTTATATAAACATATTTGAATTTATTTTTTTATGATTTTGGAATTTAAATATCAATTTGACAAAACTAGATTTTGATGTTAAAACGTTTTTTTGTTGAAAACATAGAGTTAAAACCGTTTTGGTGAATACTGATTATCATATACTTATTGAAGTGTCAAACTATTCTAATAGAAAAGACAACATGTTCACTTCTTTGAATATCATAACGACAAAGTATCAGACGTAAGACACATTGAGAGATAAATATGTCCTGACACCTTATCAATCCAAACATCCTGTGAGAGTTCGGTCTTATTTGGTTATATCTTAACAATGGATTTTTTAGCAAAATTTAATTGCCGCGCATTGAAAGTGTGAGATTTGCCGCTTGTTATTTCATGTCTGGAATAGCAGAACGTGTCAGACCTGTTAATTAACAACAGAGATATTTAAGAGATTAACGCCAGAGGCTATCTTTCGCCTAAACAATAAAGGACTTGAGACTTGAAACATACTGTGCAAATGTGGCAGATTGGTGTTAATTTGCATCACGACCCTTAATCCTTGTAATGTCCGATGTTTGTTGATTGACCCTTTGTATGTGAGGTAAACTGACAATAATCAATTAAATTGTAAACAAAGAGATTATGTTCAAATGTGTAAATTATATATTTTGTGATCTTATTACTAAATTATCAATATAAATTTGTAATAATCATGTTTGAACACCTGCATTTCAGTGTGACATACGTCATTTAAACCAATATTACCAATGGCAAAAAAATGAGGTGTGTGATTTAAATAATTCCGAAAAGCAGGCGCTTAAGTTAAGATCGAACCCATTATCATTTGCGTTGATGAGTTCAGAGACAGTTTGCGGATATCAAATATTCATTATTTTGAATTTTCATTCAAAAACAACGGCAGATAAAAGAAACTTGCTTGTTTTAATCGGTTTGTTATCATAGCAATCAACGTACATTTTTCATTTTGTCTCATTTATGTACAATGGCAACGTTTCTACGATTACGTTAAAACATAAAACAAGTTTTGCGAATAAGAACAAGATGCATTTAAGCGTTTAAAACCCAAAGACATGGCAAGACAATAACTTATGATGTTGGATGAAATCAACATATTCTTGCAACTCTTTGAATTTTTAATCGTAAAGCAGCCTAATTAAGTATTCCAAACTAAGTATGTAGCATAGTTAATATGTTCCAAACAAATCTAGCTTGGCGAGTAAGAGAGTCATTCAAGGAAATTAACTTTCAAAAAAGGTGTAATCAACGTGATTTATCCTTTTCTTAAATTTAACTACATTTACACAGTGCAAATTTTATATAAAGATCTAGCAAGACTACGCGAGGCTCTAACACCCCAAACTAACAATCAGGAATTGTTTTAATCACAAACATCAGTTCACCACAACGTTAATTTTGAAAAATATGTTCCTTTACCTGAGATCATGTGGGAAACAGCGTAACAAAAGGACTTCAGGCTTTAATTATCATTAGCAACTTGGTACATTGGGTAATAAAACAACGACTTTTGATAGATATTTGGGGTCATTCCGAAATACAATGTACACATTCGCGCGTCACATCAATGGCTTGACACATGATTGTATGCTTTATCGCTTGATTGGTGTTTGAAAGTGAGATTAGCTTTGTCTGGTTTGCATTGACAATCTTGAAACAATACATCAAGGTAAAGTGAATGTTGTCGGTGTGTTTCAAATAAGGGAAATATAACAATTTCTCAATAAGTAGAATGAATTTGAAGCGTCTTCACCTGTATAAATTACTTTGAATTGAGTCCAATCATTTAAAGATCAATAAAATCAATTCTTTAGAAACGCCTAACAACGTCTTCGAAGTGAAAGTAACACAGCCTACTGTTCTTGTTTGGGGAATATATCTTTTGCTAATTTGTAAAGTAAACACGGTCCAGTTTACTTATCGAAACTTTTTGCAGCTTTTATGTTCGTCGGAAAACGGGACAAACTCGCATTATTGCGACGAAAAGCAGAATAACACCAGAAGACCTGTCAAAATATCATATTCAATATCCAATTTACGTTTCCCACAACGCAATTCAACACTTAAAATGTCCGAAATTTGTGCAAAAACACCGTCGTTACTGAGAACTAGATTCTTCTTACTCATAGTTCATATGACTTTGAAGCACAAATGACGTCACAACAAGGGAGATAAGTCATTCACAAAAATCGATAAAGGTGAATAAAAGTAGTCAAAAACAACATTTTTCGCTTCTGTATGAGAAAAAAATCATTACCTCCGTCATAACGAAACCATAACCTAATTCAAAAACCGTAATTAAAGAAAATTTTGTTTACCGGGAAATTAGTCTCAATAATGATCCGTGAACGAAGCTTTTTTCGTCATTTGGACATTTATCGTGCTTCGCTACGTCTCAAGTCCAACGTGATTTTTATGTTACAAAATTTCGAACGACCGACTCAGTGCGTTTAACTTGCGGTTTTTCGTTTTCAAAGTGACCAAAAAATAAACGGAAACTTGAAATACATACATAAATCATTTATGAATCGTCTCAGCCCACACAAGTATCCAGTACACCTCTTATATGCGAGTTATCCATCAAATAACATCAACGATGCCCAAAAATCAACAATCGCCGTCCATGTTGTTTACCACCGGCCGCGAGATTCTCACGGATATCTTGCGGGTCAAAGGTCATCGCATTGTGTTTACAGTTTGGGATGAAGTACGCGTCTTTCCCCCAAAGTCGAGTTGTACTAAGTTGAGCTCTCTTCACATACAGATTCGGAGAAGATATGCTTGGAAAAGATGTCTTTTGCAAACCAGCATTTGAAGCATAGTTCGTTATGGTTTTTCTAATATAACATCCTTGTTTTTGTTATCTATTAATTCGCTTATTTTGTTTAATTAGGCCTATTACGTGATTGTCGTGTTACCAAAAATAAATATATATATACTTTTTTTTTTCAAAATGAACGGAAATCATTTCATATTTTGTTTTGAATCGAAACTAACAGGAATAAGGATCATTTAACCCTTTCCCATACAACAAATTTTTGACTGTCCCAAATTGAAAGGGTTTGCAAACGACATTTCAAAATGTGGTGAAATTGAAAAATAATCTTCTGGTAGGGCATAAAACATTGTGGGAAAAGGAAAAACTGCTTGTTACAAGCAATTTCTCCTTTTCCCACAATGTTTTCTAAAGTCGTCTGCAACAAAGTGGTCAAATGTCGTTATTGTTTGGGAAAGGGTTAAAAGTTCGATTTATGAAATTGTGATTGGAGCGATATTTACGCCAAGCGTAAAACGCCTGACGTCGGACCAATAAAACCTGTAGTTGATTTCCTTGAAACTATAACAAACTATTTCTTTCACCTGTGTTGGATCGGTGATGTTCAGTCCTATGAACACCAAACATATATACTTACTGTAACTAGTGTTTAAAAAGTTACTCATGAAGTATTACGTTGGGTGTTCATCGGGTACATGCTATCAGCGACCTGCATGTGAAAACCGCGTAACCAAAGCCTATCTATCACGTATTTACACAGTAGATTTAATGTCAAAGGAATAAAACAACACATTTTGACATAATGAATATTTTACTTAACACCTTCATAACAATATGTCGTTGCACAGTGTTTATAGTGCTTGAAGAAGGGGTGGGGATAAATAGTTCAAGCTTATTATCATCAATCTACCAGACAACAAGAGGAATCTGTGGGTTTGTTTTGCAGACGACGTTATATACATGTGTCGTAAACCTCGCCTCGGGTAACGAGTTTTATCGGGTTCGGGCTCTGGATCAAAATTGTCTAACTCGGGTTAAACAATTAGTTAGTCAGGATCACACCACTAGCTTTTAAATTAGATGACAATTAAGGTAGCTAGAGCCTAACAAGAAAAATAACAAAATCTTAAAAGGAAATAATAAAGATTTTAATCCCTTAAAGTTACAAAGTCAAGTTATTAAACCAAAATGAAACAAAATGCTTTTCTCACAATGTTTCAAGTTCGGACATAAAGTGTTCAATAAAGTTCAATCAAATTATAAAGGATAAATTCACAAAGTCAAAACGATTAACTCTGTTCAAGCCTATCCATCAATTCCTCATCAGACACCATGAACAAGGAGGATCTGTTTTTTTTTTTGCAGACGACGTTATACGCATGCAATATTGGTATATTAGGAGCAAGTGGTGCGCTGTGTTTCAAATGATATCAATTCTACAATTCATTCAAATTACGAACCTATAATGTCAACCTATTTACCAAATGTAGGACCTTTATACATGTACTTGAATCAGGCTTCTGTACCGAAATGAAATGTTGCTCATAAGAAGCGAATTTTCAATTAGTTACATTTATTTCAACTCCTTTTTAATTAAGAACTTTAATCTGTTGTTACAACAATTTGTTCCGCCTGTTGATCGCTGAAATTTGGACTTCTAATAGGTGTTCAATGGAAGTATTCTTTTGGAAAAACTGCTCCTTTACAGACCGTTTCCCTGTGAATTCACATAACTTCCTACAAATACTACAACGAGTACACGCAGTGCATTCACAAACGGGACACTCCTTTGCAAAACAATAATTTGAACTCTGTATTTCACACTTGTCCATTCGATGCGTTAGCAATTGACTTAAATCTTTCTCTCCACAAGATCTCTCATATAGTCGTCTGTGATTGATTTCATAAGGGATCTTCCATATGGAAACAGAATTCTGTCCTACACGTCCACTACGCCTAACTTCTTGCCAGTACGAAAGTACACTTTTGGAAGCCCTCAATGAACGATCACTTCAATATCGGGTACGTTGACCCCAATTACCTACAGAACACGAATGGAGGAGGCAGGCGAACAGAATTCCTTTATTATCCATTTTTTGTTTGTTTCTTAGTCCTAGAACTGTGAAACATTTCCACGATCCTTCCCCTTGTGGCCTTAATACTGTCTTTGTATACTTGAATCAACAAACACCTTTCAAAGGAGGTCACACTTACCCAATTTGTCACTCGAGGCAAACCATCCAAAACAAAGAAGACCAAAGGTATTTCAATTTGCGTCAGTATGACAATCAAAGACCATCACATTTGATTATTAAGTAGAGAGAGAACAAATTTTGCCGAAAATAAGAAAATTAACGTCGAAACAAGTTTCACGGCATAATTGACCAAGTGCCATCGGCGTAATAGAGCAAAATTGACAGGTTAGTCTGATCAGAGACATAGATGTTATGATTGTAATCTATGTCTCTGGTCTGATAAAATATATTATCTCCATTTAAGTTTTTATTGAAATATAACGGAATACTATCATAATATATCAAGTTAAATTTCAAAAGATTAATATGAGGGGGAAAATGTTCGCCCTCGATCTACATTACAGTGAGGGGACAAATATGCGCCTAAACCCATTACTAAACAAATTTACCAGTTTGTTGCAGACGACTCTAGAAAACATTGTGGAACATGGATAAATTGTTCTTAACGAGCAATTTATCCTTTTCCCACAATGTTTTCTACCTAATAGAAAGGTCATTTCAAATAACATCACATTTTGAAATGTCGTCTGCAAACCCTTTCAATTTGGGACGGTTGAACATTTAACGTTCGGTAAAGAGTTATACAAAAATGGGGGCAAATGTTCGTAGGTTCAACTTCCCGTATATCATTTCGCAAGTTTCAGCCAATGCGTTGAACTAAGTCTGCAAGAAGCGCAATTTAACTTTCCATGTATTTGGTTTCAATTAGGAAAAATGACGGCCTCAACTTTGTCTGGACTTCTCATTTTTAAAACAAGATAGTTAACACCGTCGAATTCCATAAATAAATCCATTGTTTCAAAAGAAGTAACAAAAACATATATAATCAGATGATGAAAATACTGTGGGAATTATTTTAGTCGAAGTACAGTATCAAGTGCTCACAAATAATGTACCCCCTTCAAACGCGTACAACGTTACTAACAGTGATCGAGTGTAAATCGAGTGTTGACATGTATATTGGACCGTGTAACATAACCCAGAGCGAGACTTAGCATCCGGATGTTTCGGACTTTTACCTCAACGTTTGAAAGCAGGTTTTATGTGTGTGATTTAAATCAAAGTTTTGGATATTTATACAAAAGTGACACTTTTGAGACTTCACACATCGACAGATAAAAGGTTGATCTCCAAATCGGTATGTTTGATTTCATAATCCATTGCATATTTATGGAATGATAGGTGGTTAAACATGCGCAGAAAATCTGTGCGCAAAAATCTAACGTAAAAATCACGATTGACTCTGGACTCGAAGGCGTCAGTCAAAATAGCAATAGCCTTCGAGACCAGTTATCTGGACTACCGGGAAATATGACCTTTAATGTGAAATACTTGAAGAAAATCAGGCTTTTTTGGGGGGTTAACTCTGCAGTGGTTAAACTCAGGCAAGTCATCTCAAAAGTGTTATAACAATTATCAGGTAGGTTATAATAAAGATTAAAGAATTATAAATTACTTTTTCTTCTTTTGCAGCATAGGCACCATATTTTAAAACGAAGTCTAAGAAAATAAAAAGTTAATGTTGGGCATTGTGATGGATACAAAGTGTGATTGGACTAAAAAAGTGCCACCCAGATTTAATGCAAATTACATTTAGTAAGATATCTTGAATGATATCTTGAATGAATGCAAATTCAACATTGATTAGATGGCAATTGATTGGCAATTAATAATAGATAATAGGTCCACTTCATTAAGTTCCTTGATTATCGTTAGGACAAACTGCACAATTTTAACTTCTTACAATCCAGACTACTTAAATACTTATTAAGTAAGCCAGGTCAGCCTGACCGAGTTAATTTGTCTGAGAGAAAAATCAGGCCTAAAGAACCCACATTCACTTCTACCCGAACTGACCCGCCCCTTTATTGAAAAGGACTCGGAAAGCCTTTGTTGATAACACATAATGACAACACATGACGAGATATTTTGGTATAAATTCGTCTATCTATGGATCAAATAAAAAATAATCAGGGAAAGGGCACATGTGTCATTATCCTGAATGGCAATCAAAAGAAAACGCGAAAACTGACTATACTTTAATTTATTTTGTGGAATTCATAGACAGTGATAGCGCGTACACAATTTCCAAACTGCCGCCTTATCATAATGACTTGATTATGCCATCTTTACTTACCAACAATATTTGGCCAAAACAAAAACACGTTATCTGTCATTTTGGGAGGTGTAGACGATTACACATGCATAAGATTCAACTTCCGCAAACAAAATATAGTAGTGATTAATAGTGGACTGGTCTACGCAATTTTTGTAACATGTTCGATTGCTGGTACCTGGCATCAGGATCGCTAAAAATATCCAACGGTCCTGAAGCCGGGTTCAAACAAAGCCAAGTGCTCTCAATATATGCTCTTCTGTCAAATTTGTGTACAAGTACTCTCGTGTTTTCGCGTTTAGACGCGATTATCTTTGCTTGGCGACAAGAGAGAGGATATCGATAGACATATTCAAAATGGCTGGTGTACAAAATGGAATTTGACTGCAATAATGTGGATGAAAACGAAAAATATGCGTTTCTGCTAGGGTCTGCAATAAAGAACGAAGACTCCGATCAATTCTTCAGCATATACGACTCCATTATCCCTAAAGACCTACCTGACAGCCAGGTACTGACATGACGCGTTCAACCTCCTCCCATTTGAAGTTTTCGAAATAACTGGTCTTATTTTTAGTTGTGACGAGCCACGTGTTTCATGGATGAAGATGCAAGTTCACCCTGTTTGATATGTGTTTTTTAACGAAAGCTGCCATTCGATTATTTGTAATGTAAACGTAAGTTTTGGCTCGGTGTCACATGTGTTCTGCCCTAGTCTTGACATGTTCATCATGAAAGTGTGAATGCCCAGTTGGCATGAAATGTATGCCTTTTTTGTTTTGATTTTCACATGAGTTGCATGAATTTTATTTTATTTTGCTTGATGTCTTGGTTAGTCTCAATAATGATCCGTGAACGAAGCTTGTTTCGTCATTTGGACATTTATCGTGGTTAAATAAGAATATTGGTGCAATGGTCATTGAGTCCCCAATGGTCAAACCGTTCATCATGAAGTCTAAAGGATTAACTGAAGAAAAGATGTACAGCATTGCCCTTGTCAGACTAATTTGGGGTGATATGAAAATATTGAGGTATATTTGGATCAGGCTGTATGTCCGTCACTTCAAACTTTTGAATGATTCATTTAATGTGACAAAATTTTTGCTGCAATGTTTTAAGACAGATATTTCTATTGTTATTGTGAATTAACAAATTAGTTTTCTCACAGTTGTGAATTAATCCTTTTTTAATCAATCAATGCACTTAACATTTCTGTATTCCGCAGATAAACTCTGCAAGAACGGTTTAATAAACTCTAGGTGACAATTTCTTTCTCCCGATAAATTTTCTCTGCTCATGCACACTGGAATGGGAAAAACGTATAAAGCGAGTTTAATTGTTTAACAGCAATTCATCCCTTTATTTTGTTGTATATGAGTTTATTTTACATATATCTTGCATTATCAATTGTCTTTGAATGGCCATTTTGTGCTTAATATCTGAAAATCAGAATTTGAAGTCTGGCACCATTTTTATCTTTTGAAATTTCGATGTTAGTTGTCACATCAGAAAATAAAAAGCAATCTTCATGTTAAATTCTTTTGACTTAAAATTGCCCCGTCAGCGATTTTACATATTGATACTTTCAGGTCTGTTTCTGTATTGTGCATGTGAGTTTTTATATTTACTGCAAAGTTGGTGTTTAGATTGAGTAACATTTGTTACATTTGTCTTGCAAAAAGGTTTGACTCTCAATGATTGCCAAATATGTTTTATAGATAGTCTGAATATTTTGATAAATAAATTTCTTTACTATGTTTTGTCCAAATATTTGTGTTGGACCGTCATATTATATATATTGTCACAATGAATTAGAGATTTTTAAGTTGAAATACTCTAGTTTAACAGCTAAACATGATTCTTCCATAAATATGTCTTTTAATGATAAAGAGATGGAAGGTTTGATACAAACAAAATTTGATGAACCAAATGGCTAATTCTAACTTTTTAATGTCATGATTTAATAAGTATTTTTTGTTTCATATTTTTAATGCATTTATCGAGGATTTGCTTTTTCAATGTTTCTGTCAGTCAGTGTCCCTAATGTAAATTTGGTGTTGGCTGTGATAGATAGTAATTGTGTTTATGTGTAGTCTTGAATTCCTAATTCTCACCTATGTGTTTGTACCATGCAAACCACAGTTTTCATTATACCTCAGCAGTGATAATTTTTGGCTAAAAAAATCTCATAAAGTTTTCCCAAACTCATCACTTTCATTCATTTTAATAATTTTTCTATATAAATTGATTTTTAATTTTTGGTAAAAGAAGCCCATTGATTTGATTAAGGAAAAAGATCACTGCCTCAGGGGTGGTTAGGCAGTGTGTTTTAAATAGACTGATGTTGACATTCAAGCAATACTGTTTCAAGTGTAGGTGTGCAACATCTGTTTGAAATAACCCAACCAATTTTCATGAATATCTTATGGCAGGGCTTTTTTTATGTTATATTTTTTAGCAGGGGCCATAAATGGGTCACTCGTTTTACCGGAATCAAGGTAAATTAGGGGAATCGACTGGTATCAACATCATATTACCGGAATCGACCTGTATATTCCTTAAAAGGCGTTTTCTTATGAGGTTGTCTTTGTTGATAAAAAAAGTTAGCATTAAATATTTACATACTTGATTCGTACACCAATATGGAAAGTATATACTTGAGGATAAATTATGACGAAAGGAATCAAACGGGTAGATTCCGTCTGATTCCTGCGATCTACCAGTGTTTCTTACGTGTTTTTTTTATATGAATGATGTCTTTGATAATAAGAAGAAACAACGAATGTTAAGTAGTATTGTGTGTATAAACGATTATGAAAGTGTCTGCTTGAGGAAAAATATAACAAGAGATTAACTTGTATGATGACGACCGGAATCCACGGTATATTCCCACGATCTTCCCGTGTATCTTATGTATTTCTTATACGAGTTATATCTTTGGTAATAAGAAAAATCGAATATTCAAACGTATTATGTGTTTACATTTACATTTATTTTATGTATGTGATCTATTCCGTCAACATGCTGTTTATACCGATCTACAACATCTTCACAGTGATTTGTTAACGGAATCGACATTTATTTTTTATTGTGATCGATTCCGTCAACATGATTTATCACATGTTCTGTTTACAGGTCAATTAAATATGCAAATCATAATTACATCTTGATTAAGATAAACTTTTCATCATTAATGTGATAGTTTTGACAACCTTGATAAAAATAATAACTTAAAGTCAATGAATACATCAGATTAAATAGTAATCCATGTTGATTCCGGTAATATGATGTCGATTCCGGTCGATTCCGCTAATTTACCTCGATTCCGGTAAAACGAGTGACCGGCCATAAATGGCACCTTCCAATTTTGAAATTTCTAGAAAACCATTCAGTTTCTCCAAATATTCAAGGTCACACCATCTTTTGAGGTTCCCAATTCAGCAATTTCATCAACATATTTTCCCAAAATTAATAGACCTGAGCCTCTTTCCAATTCAAGGAAAAGAGATCCTGTCAGGGTTGGCAAAAAGAATTGTCTGTATTTCCCAGTTTGTCCAAAAGCCTTAACCGTCAAGTGAATCTTCACGTAAATTTACTTAAATAATCATTATACGTACAAATGCAGTAAGATATTTACTATATAAGGACAAGTAAATCAAAATCAGATTTCGCCACCCCTGCCAGTTTGGGTAAGAGTTGGGAAACGGCTGAAATGGGTCAAGAATCAGCAAAATCAGTGATTTCATTAATATGTTTGCTTGTAGTAAAATTGACCTCATACTCCTTAATAAATTGCAAATTATGACAAAATATAATGAATTTGTCCTTGGCAGGCAAAATCTCATTGATCTTTTTTTTCATGGATATTTTTTTCTCAGTGATGAAAATATATGTTCAATGATGCCTGCTTCAAATTACTTTTAACAGAAAACTACATATTTGATATCTGATCATAATCTCAATTTGGACCCATTCAATACTTCCATGAGCAGTAATAAATAACGAATCTCTATTTGTAGATCACACAGATTAAGGCGAGAGTTCAGGAAATACTAGACTTACCAGAGGAAGAGTTCAACGACTTGGTCTCAAAGGCTCGTCATTTCAGCCTCGCTTCCGCAGGTATGAAACCCACTGTTGGGTTATCTTGATATAGGCTTCTCCTAAATGAAAAGATAATCTCAAACAAATAGAACTGTACTGACCCAATCACACCCAATCAAACAATTCATGAAACTAGTGGGATTCTTGTAGATAGATGTTTTGAAGTTATTGTTAAAATAGCTGTTTGCTAATTTGATTGAACAAAAAATGTTCATTTGTAAATCACTATAGGATGTTTGGTAATATTCTTACAGACCAATTTAATCATTAGGATGGCTTAATACGGATTTTTTTTAAGCATTATCTTCATTTTTGGTAGTCCTCTGATCTTTGTTATGGACCGTCTACCAAGAGGAGCAGAAATATGTATTGGAGTGATGTGAAGGATTTGGTAGCTGATACTATTATTCATATTAATATATAAGTTCAGCTGTGGTTTATATGAATAACACAATGTTTCAAAACGATGTCTAAGCATGTGAAGTCTGACTCTCTATGGACTATTTATAGCAGGCAGTTCATCAAAGTTTCTTTTCACTAGTTCCTCTGCTGTTGGTAACCAAATACCCATCTTATAAAAGGAAATAAAAGGAACAAATATTCTATAGATAGTTATGAATTATAACAATAATGGTACAAAATCGTAATTTCAAGAACATACTGAATTGTTTTATAGAAATTAATGACAATATTAATGTCACAAAATATTCAATAGTCTTCTTTTAAAAGAAAACAAAAATTGTGAATTAAAACAGGCTGAAACAAGTGTAGATAATTTTTCTTTTTTTGACAAGCATGGTCCTGATGATTTCATCGTCAACAACTGAAATTGTTCGCTGACATTTTGCAACCCTTACTTATTTAACCAGCAGTAATTCTGGTATATGGAGCAGCTGAGTCTATTAAGCCTTAAATACAGCTTTAAGTCATGCATTTTTGTGTTAGCAGGTACAAGTAGGATGTCCTGCCGCGAGACGCCTGACCATACACTGAGCAATAATAAACACAGGACTTTTTATGACGAGAGTGAGGATGAGGGCCTAGGCTCGGCCACCAATTCCCAGGCACGGGGAACCAAGTCAGAGACATCCAGCTTGTATTCCACCACAAAATGTAGCACCTGGTCCTCGGAATCAGACACCCTTAAATGTGACGAACTCAATCTGTGTAACTCGAGTAGAGCCTCAAATAGCATAAACAGTCTGAGTGACCAGGATGGGAGCGATTGTGAGGGTAAAACCTACTCGGGAAGTGAGTACTACCCAGCTAAAATACGCTATCCCCCACAGGTCAAAATACGCTCAGGTTTAGGAATTAATCTAGATTATGATGAAGCTTATGATGCCAGGTCAGAACATTCCTCGCATGGGGATGTCAACTCTCCCCGTAGTGACATATCTGAGGGCGTGGAAATGGTCACCATGGGACCCGGGAGTCGCCCGTTTGTTGTTGATGTGGAAGACGACTTGGCATGTAGTAGACGTGGTACATCCATGGATCAGGATGATTTCAACACAAGCGAGGATAGTGACGGTGAAGACGAACAAAGACGAAACTATTACAACCAGGGCTACAGACCTTTATTGCGGGAATCCTCAAAGCCACTCTCGACATCGAAATATGGCAGTACAAGTTATTATAGCAACAGAGCTTCCTCTTCTCTTCACTACCCTGAGGTTGATCATCCTATTGTATTCTCTAGCCTTAAAGATGGCACTTCCAAGTACAGTCGACACTCCACCTATGATAGTATGGGCTCATCAAGTGGATTGACTGCAGGTACTAAAGATGTTAAGTTTGAGAAAAACAGTTACAAAAAGGATCGTCCTCCATTTGGGAGTAAAGAACAGTTTAATCGTGTGGCCAATTCCATTGATTCTTTAATCACACCAGTTCCCGATGATGAGGTCAGAAATATGCCAGAGGCTAGAAGGCTTGAAATGCTGACACCTGAGGAAAACAAGAAAAAGAAGAAGAAAAAGAAAAAAGGTTAGTAAATATAGTCCGTTTAGAGAAAGCTGAAGAATAAGATTTAAGTTTTTATTCAAGCAACATTGGTTGAAAAGTTGTCTTAAGATATTTGATAGCTTAGAATAAAAAAATCAAGCCTGAACTTGTGGTTATAAAGTGAAACATTAAGCTGCCCCCCCATGATAGATAATGATCATGTGCTATTTAAATGGTCACTGTTTAGTGCTGTGTCAAAATATGTAACTTGAATTATAACAATGTCAATCTGCAGTTTTATGGAAGAGCAAGCCAGCAATGGAATTGTGATTTCTATTTGTTTTAAGAGTTACTTCCCTTGGACAAGAATTGTGTGTGTGTGTGTGTGTGAAGATTTTAGTATAGGCTAGCTTTTAGCTCATGTAGCACTTATTTAGGCTTTCTCATGGCCGATGAATTTTTTAAGAAATTATAATTAATCATGAAAAAATCCTAGAAAAAAATATGCCAACAATTGATTTTTTTGAGAATTCTGTGTGAATCATCTTCTGACATATATGTTCTCTTTCCCTGTCTTGGGTTTCCTTTAAAAAAAACCCACAAAATTAATTTGTTCAATGATGGGAAAATCCAATTTTAGTCTTTAGTTACAAAGATTAAATGTTTACTTAAAGAACCAATTTAGGTTTTATGGTAATGTAATTTGTGATAATGTTAATGATCAATGTTCTCAATAAGAATTGGTTGAACATGCCAAAACATAATTTGAACAGGCCACTTGGAGGGGGAGGGGGGGTCCATTGGGGCTCTTAACAACTCAACGAATTTGAACCAGCCAAAACATAATTTGAAGGGGACATTTTGGCCTGCGGCCTGTTCTTATTGAGAACACTGACGGTAATTATATATTTATTAGAATATTTCTAAGCTTTTCGTATTTATATAAAACACTGCTAAGTGATATAAAGTTGGTGTTCACTGTTCAGATTTCTATTTGGATTTATCTAGTAAAGAATGCTTTTATGTACAGCATTTTTTTTCCCCGATTGGGAAAGACTCCTGTACCCCTACAATTGGGAATTTTTTGCGACGTGAAATCTTCTAAATGGGAAAAATTTAAGTCTCGAAAGCTGCAAATTTGGAAAAATTAGCGTCTAGAAATAGGGAATCTTAAAAAAGCATCTAATCTATCAATAGGGGTTATATTCTGCCATTTTAACCATATAGCACCCAATACGTTTATATCGTCAATTTTGGCCCCTTCTACGATCGACCAAGATTGACATTTTACTTTTTTTTAACATCGACACTTTGGTCGATATATATTACACAATCAAACCTGTTAAAATTCTCTTAAATATCACATCACAATTAAATCTTTTTTTCTTTCACAAAAATGAAAGCTATGATGATATTTTCATCAAGTATTAGTTAAACTAAGTAATTACCTTACATAATTTTGCATAAATTCCCCTTTAAACAGGGAATCACTTATATTATTTTCCATAAAATTCCCTCGTCGCCAGTGCGCTCTATGCCTCTTCATAAAGTACACTTTAAGTCTCTTTTAAATCAACATTTTTCTCCCAGTTTAAAAAAAATTACTACACACTTTGTTGGCATAGTTGACCAAGGTTTATCTAGCATCTTTAATTGATTGAATTATACACCACTCTCAGCTTTAATTATACACCACTCTCAGCGGGTGATTTATGACTGATAAAATCCTTTGTGTATACACTGGCCCCAGTAAGTGCAATTCTTGTCATAAATGTCTGCAGTATGTGTTAAACTAGTTTTTCTGGATACACTTACTCGTAAATTGTGAAAATGTGTGCGATCTTTGAAAAAAAGAATAGGGGGATATTGAAATTGGGAAAGGTCCAGTCCTGCCATTGGGAAGACTCCGGTAGGTTTTGGGAATGGTACCAATCCCCAGTACCAGTTAAAGAAGGCAAAAAAACGCTGATGTAGGAATGACTATGATTCATATCAACTTGAAGATGGTTTTTGTTTCTAGAGACTGCCATCATTATGATTATGTTTATACAGGGACTTGATGGAATAGTCTATTTATAGATTTATGTACTTTATATTGATCTTACTTTATGTCCGGAAATTGACTGCATCAGGGGGAGAGTGCCCCAAATCTTCAATGTAGTTAAACTTTAAAGTATATGTGCAGAAAACAATGAAAAATGAGAACCCACAAGAATCATTAGGATAAGATAAGTCTACTGAGCACCCACAATAAATGGCCTTAAAAAGAACTAAAGAAATTTCTAAGCTAAGAATTTCTTAAATTGCCTATTGGAGTAAAAAATGATTCATCTCTTAATCGTCCATTATTCTTTCCAGATACAAACTTCATTTGCAAACATTTGACAAAAGATGATTTTGAAAAAAAATGAAGTTATGCAAAAACAAGAATATTCTCATTATATATTAATTATCTCTTTGTCACAATGTTTTTAAATTTCAACATCTGCTATGGCTTGCTACATTGTTTGTATTAGGGATGACTTAAAGACTGACTGGCCAACAATTGTTTTAATATGTCAGGTTTTTCTATGACAGGGTTTCTGTCTGTATATGGGAATTCTTTTGATTGATTCCATTTGCCTTTCAGCAGTATGAGGAAAGTCAGACCACACAATTTGTAATCAGTCAGTCTTTACTGTTTTCACACACTTGTCTCGACATTTGTCTTATAACGAAAGACTTCAATCAACTTGTTAAACCAGGTAATTTGATAAAAGGGAATTAGGTACTTGTCCCTTTGCGTCCTCATTTTCTTTGAAAGTTTTATTCTGTTGTTTTTTTTCTTTTGTTCTTCAAGTCACATTAAAAAATAATGATTTAAGATTTTCCCTTGCTTTATGAACATTTTTATCTAGAACATGTCTATAAACAGGAAAATTTTCCCCTTAATTACCATTTGATGTTAGTTAGAACCATAAGTATTTAGCAAACCATGTTACTACTCTAAGACCCCATTTCGAACACCTTTGCATCAGACAAAGTTTAAAGCATTAGGTTAAAAGTGAGGAAATGAGAATTGAATGTGTGGATTTATATAAAAAAGAGTTGACGAGCTTATTAACCTATTGATAAGGGTCTATGAGAGCTTTAACTGTTGAAGGCCCTGAAGTTTGATGAGAATCTACAACATAGAGATTAGAGAAATAAGTTATTAATTTGGGTTTAGAATATCCATGAAGAAGATAGGTAGCAGCTGTGTATAAGTAAATATACCTCCCTCCCCCCACCCCATTTTTCTGTGCCTGTTGATAGACTTATTGATTTGGGTCTGAAGAGCTGAGAGTATGGAAATTGGACGAGACTGCCTTTGACATTCTCAGAAATGTATATCTAAGCTGTATAGGAGAGTGTCTTCTGGACATGAAATAGAATTTTGAGTTCTGTAGTTGTTTTTCTGCAGCATGGGTAGAAGTACGCGAGACGATAGACTTACATAATTTGTTTTACTCCTTTAACTTCCATCACTCTCGAGTAATATTGTATTGAGAAGCTAATTTTGAGATATTTAATGGTTTGTCAAGTCTGAATAGCTACCTTGTCACTCAGTCAGACTAAAAATACAAGGGTCCAAACTTCAACCCCCATTTTGGTAATCAATCAGTGATGAGCAAACATGAAATCATACAAGATGCATTGACAGGCATAGTACTAACAGCCATTTAACAGAAAAATGTTCCTTAATGATTTTGTATTTAACTTTTCACAATGAGTTTAGGTGCTGTCTGCTTCATAACAGTCATACTGTGAAGAGTAAAGGGTCAGTGATGCGTGTAGTATGTCACATTATCTGAACCACAGGATAACTGTCAAAATCGAAGAATCTTTCAACCTCACACTTTCAGAGAAGCGCCATCTCATGTTTATTGCGTGTCCACAGTCATACTGTCTTGTAGTATTGGAAATTTGATTACCTGTGTGTAAGCTTGGTGTTGGGAGTCAACAGAATTTCTCCTATCTTCTGTATGCCATGCAAGTTTCTGCGTGTTGTTAGGTAAACTTGTTTCTATAGGAAATTGTGTCTGAGAGTCATTCAGAATATTTGGAACTGGTATTTCTTTTACTCCTTTCATGTTGATCAAAATTTTTTTTATTCTCAGAGATGTGAAAAGTAATGTCATCTGAAACAACAGTGTTGAATCTTTTCTATCAAAAGTTACTACCAGAGATCAGGAAATTGCCAGTTCTGTAGGTTTTTGACCAATTTCGGTGTGCCGTATTGATTGCATGTTGAGATTTGATGTAAAACTCAGTCCAGATATCACAGAGAGATATGGCATTCTACACATTTATCAGGACATGTATCTCCAGAATCTTAGAATAAATTCTTTTATTGTCATTTCCGTGTTAAACAATGCCTGAGGCGAGTATAGATAAGGGGGTTTAAACACATAGGCATACTTGGTTGAGAATTGGGTGTTCCACACTTGATCCATGAAAAAATAACATAAACCACATTTGGTTCAATGTGTTATGATACTTGGTTGATTGCATGCATTTAAGGAGTGTGATTGTGCATTTAAGGAGTGTTTATAAATTATGTAAAGTATGATAATATAGAAAGAGTTTGTTTCCCTTGTCAATACATTGAATGATGATATTGAACCACTATTGGTCATCATAAAAATCACCAAATTGACCTAACCCTTTTACATTCCATATCGATCATTTCTGAAATATTTATGAAATCAAGAAATCAGAAGGAAAATCACATTTAAGTTATCTCATATAAAAGGTTTGTTTTTATGTTGTTAAATAAACCATGTTGTATGATTTGATGCATTGCAGCATTGCATGAAAGAAAGGCTTTTTGGGAGGGCTGGAGTATGGGAGGTTTTGGACCATAATGCTTCCTTTACAGGCCGTTTTCCATATTAACAACTTTTTCCCAAATTGTTAAGTTTTAGTGATACTCTTCACAAATATCTAGATGTCACTAGATGAGTTCTTTTTAGAAAGTATGAATAACAAATGATTTTATCATGGCCTATCATCAGTTATTTTCTTATTTAATATCAGTAACTACCCCCCTCCCACCCCCACCCCCCATTAATGCATTGGTAAGTGTTTTTCTGTAGGAGCGGAGACAGTGTTTAACTCCGCAATAAACATACAGAAATAATGAAGATTTTGTGTACTTAGCCAAGGTCTTTCGTGCCTGCAAAATGTCTACAGAAATAGTAGATGTATCATGCAAAGTTGTCAAAGCATTTCCTCACCTGCATCAAACATACAGAAATAATAAGGAAATTGTGTACTTACCCAAGCTTTTTATCTCCTGCAATGAATCTACAGAAATAATAAGATTATTGTGTAATTTCTAAAGATTTTCTTGCCCAAATTAAGAAATGCTAAAAGGGTTATCTCTTTAAAGGATAAATCTTGTACACAGACACACTGATTTGGGGTTTCTCTTTATAGAAATAGTGGTTTTAACCCTTTAATCAACAAATGCTGACTTGCACAAAACTTTACCAGGTACTCAATAACTGCTTCTTTAAGCATATTTTTCTTTTCATTCTCTATTTTTTAAAACTTTTTCAAAGGCGTATTATGTCATTTGAGATTCTCTTGAGTTATCAACTAAAGTTATTTATAATTCGTACTTTTTGCCATGATTTAAATGAGGGAAAGGTTTAAAACACCACCAGAGTTTGGATGAAGAATTGTTTCTAAGGGGGGAGCTTCTAGATTTTGCTGTCAGAGTCTGGAATATTGGTTTTACAATGGATAGGACAATCTCGTGCTGTGTTGGTTCTCAATATTAAAGGTCAATCTGCCATGTACAGTACTGGGAACCGTATATTGTTGAGTTTGAGTATGGTTGATGAGTTTCGCGAAAAGGTCACTGAACAATTTTTGTATACTTGTGTGTGTGCATATGTCCGTTTCTGTTTGTTAAGGGGACAGAATTGTTTGAGCCTGTCTTTCTGTTGGTCCACAAACAATAGCCTTGTTATCATGGTCATGAGTCGAAATTGATGGGTCTGGTTTCACTCCCATAGTTTATCTTGATGATCCCTTATAGCTCAGTTAACCAATAGTTCATTATGTTCTTCTCAAAAAATTCTTATTAAAGAAAAAAAAAATCAACACTATTTCATTAACCATTAAACATGTATCCAGCAACAGGATATGCTTTTTTACCCCATGAAATTTAAGTTTCTTGTCTAATGCTCATGATGAGCCTTTTGCCCTTTCCAATCAATATTTTCAGAAGTCACCAACATTGAACACTATTAAATAGACTATTAACTCCATGACACAGATGGGTTTATCCTTAGAATGCTGGGTAATTTTCTAAAACTAGATACTTGTGTCATCTGCTTTCCAAAACCTTAAATATCTGCTTAATTTTAATGAGGAAAGATACTCAGAGTACCAAACAGGTTATATCACACCAATTTACTTGGTGACTGGCCTGGATCTGACCTGTTAGCATAATCCTAAAGTCGGTTCCAGCACTATAAGGGTTAAATATCAGCCGCATTGCAGGCAAAAGTTATAAAAAGGACAAGAGATAAAAACAAGTATTGATAGGTGACAGTCATGAAGTTGTCTGTTGTAATGCTTGAACTATTTGAGCATATTTGGTTACAGATAAGTTGTAATATTTTCCTAGATAGGATCTTTATTTCTCCTCCAAAACCTTTAGTATGGGATTTTAGTGTCAGAGACATCTCCACCGACTGCCAACAACGGAGGGTTCTAGACATCAGGGAGGGACATTGAGTAAGAATTTTCAGATTTTGCTCCCTTGTCTGGACGTTGTAGCTGCGAGTTGGTTGGATTGATCACTATTCTAATGTCGCCAATACATTATACATCTCTGCTGGTATTGATTTGGGGCTTCACGAGGAGTCCGCCTTGCTTCACTCTTCTACCAACATCTCACTCTCTCGCTGAGCCTGCCCGCATTGCCTTGGATATGGGAATTTGTTCTTCACTCTACATAGATTCCGTGATGTGATGGAAATCTATGTACTCTTGCTCTCTGCTCGCCCTTTTTCATCAGTGTTATGGTGGACTTGATGTGGCTGTCATTCATATTGAAATGTTTGGGTGTTTAGTTGTTGCTTGATTTTTGTTTTTTTGGGTGAAATGTATCCTGTATTGATTGTTTTCAAGTTAGCGTGGTTTTGTTTGTGAGGAAATCTGGCAGCTTTAAACAGCACAGAGGCCTGTATTGTGTTTGTATTGGACAGACCATGTCTTCTATTGGGAATACATAAAAACACAGGTTTGTAAAAATATTGTTTATTTTACACAGTCTTAAATGCATAAGGTGTTTCCTCAATCTGTTTTCATATCACTTCATACCAACCAAAGTTATCTTTACAAGACAATTTAGATTGCTTTCATTTATAACTGTCAAGATTAAAGCCATTTTTGGACTTGGGTGCGTTAGCACCTTAGTCCATTGAAGTTACATACCACTTTCTGAGGGACGGTACTTTACAAACTGTGGTCTGACACGAATTACTCATTATCCATCCGCCTTCACTGTGCGGATTAATGCCTTCTTTGAACCAAGAATGTAGTCCGGATTCACTCGCTTTACAATCTCCAGGACGTATGTAGCATCACTCGCTTTACAATCCCCAGGACGTACGTAGCATATTGAGCTGTTAGACGGTTAAACCCACAACTACATTTACAGTTTATCACGGCTATAACTTCAAGTAAACATAAGCACATCAGAATGGCTTGGTCTAAAAATAGGTACCTACAAACCCTGAAAAGTACCACCTTTACTCGCTTTGTTTTGCTCTAAATTATTACTGTCACGTTTACATTCTCTAAGACTTGCGTAGCAGAGTGAGCTGTAAGACGTTAAAACCCAAAACTACAGTTTACGACGGCTATAACGTCAAGTAAACATATACATGTCAAAATTTCTTGGTCTTAGAATAGGTACCTACTTTAACCCTTTCCCAAACAACAAATTTTGGACTGTCCAAAATTGAAAAAGTTTGCAGACGACATTTCAAAATGTGATGAAATTGAAAATCAATCTTCTGATAGGACAGAAAACATTGCGGGAAAAGGAGAAATTGCCCGTTGAGAGTGTTTTCTTCTTTTCCCACAATGTGTTCCAGAGTCGCCTGCAACAAACAGGTCAGATGTACTATATGTTGGAAATCGCCGAAGAAGTGACACTTTGCTTAACATGGTGCAAAGGAAGAGATTATATGGTTAAAGAGTAAATCTGCTTTTTGGTCACAATGTGAAATACCCCTTGCCATATAATCTGCATTGGGAGAATTTATATCTCATACAAAGTCCAAATGCCATCACCGGAATGTGAAACCTCATGGAGAGGGTCAACGTGATTAACATTAGTAAACCCATTCCTCAAATGGTTTAATGTGACATGTTACAATTGAAGCAAAATCAGACAAGAAACAATTACTAAAGTCGAAAATATAGCAAAGACGAGCAAAGCCAGTGCGTATTAAAGGAGAAAGGGATGGCTAACTGTCCGTCTGGCGGCGGTACATCGATAGATGCTGTGTATTATACAAGTGCCGTTCATCTGGTCCCCCAAATGAATCGTTTGAAGTTAATATTGCGGTTGATTGAGATGGACTACACCCCCTCCCTAACTTTGATCCAAGCTGTAACTGTAGAATGAAATATCTACGTCTGGATCATTCGGACTTCCCCTGAAATCAAAGCACCATAATGCGAGGCTGAAAAATACTATCTCTCAATGTCCTTTTGTATAATTATTAAATCAATGCATGTAAGAGTTAGGAATAAGAGCCGTTAACATTGCCTTTTTAACGAAAAAAGGAAACAATCAAAATACAAATACCCTACCTAGCCTGGGCTCCGGGCCGTAGGTATACCCCGCACTAGGGGTCACTACCTCCGCGGCCTAATGTTTACTACCAGTCAACTAAATGTGACTGGTCTAAATGAAAGGAAATATAGACAACAAAAATAACAAGGAAAAATGTTTTCTCCTGGTTTTCAGTAGAACCATGGACATAAGCAGTTAAATTGACATTTGGTATCAATTTCATCTTAAAGATACTCTCAGAGATGTGTGCTTTGAGAGGAATAAACATTAAAAATTTGAAATTCATTATCCTTGTCACAAAAAAGAGATCGCTTTCAATTTCTTTACATATTAGCTTCTAAAAACCCGTGCTTTCATTAATTAATAATATGAACTAAGGCATTACCTCTAGACCGCTCTCTCAACTCAATGGCATGGGTTTTGTGAAAAACACTTGCATACTGAATATACGGTTCAATATCAATTCAGAGTACAACTTTGTGGAAATGTAAGAATTTGCTTACTTTGGGGAGCAAATACTCATTTTGTCACAAAGCTGTCATCTTTGTCACATTTAGGTAGGTCTCAGTAAAAGGATAAGTATTCTTGCAGACTCTTAGTGAGCTTGTTTGATGGTAGATGTTCTATATGGGTATAAGTTTACTTGCTTGGGCTGTGTTTGAGGGCCTTTCATCAATAATGAGACATTCATCATGTAAGGACAAACTGCTCATGCAATGTCAGAACTACCAAACTACAATATTTGAATCACAAGTCTGTCTCTGCATGAAATCATAGAATTTTCTTCACAAAATCATGTGTTGTAGGTACTGCTTTAAATCATCATGAGAACAAACAACATGTCATTTGGTGATGAAGAAGGATCATTTTGATTAATAGTATCAGACAATATCAAACAACATACTCATCTGCTTGTACATTCTTAGGGACTAACTAAATCATATAGAAAGCCAATCAGGTCTTTGCTTGAATTTTTCATTACTGTTTAATTGAGATAAGGAAATACCACATAAATTGCTTTGCAGATCTCCAAAAGATCATTCAAAAACAACAAATAGCTTTGTTGTAGCCAATTGGTTTTTTGTTGAACTTTAAAATAAAAGTAAAAGATTCCATAAATTTCTATTAGTATTTTATTTGCCTTTTTTTACACATAAAACACTGCTTTTTTATATGTGTTTATATATCAATGAACTTAAAAAACAAAATATGCAATAAATGATATGCAATAAACTATTAATAAAATGTAGTTAAAAGACATGCATGAAAATCAGCAGACAGTATTTGTTCATGTTTTCAAAATCTTTGCTCTAACACATTGATAGATAATTTTATCTAATGAAATCACTGCTTGATCTTGGGACATTATTTTCATTCTTGATGCCATCAGTTCCCTTGTCTTCATAGTTTAAAAAAAACTCCTGAAAGTTGGAAGAATATGGCAGAAATATGTATGATCACCTTTAGATTTTCCAAAAAAAATAATCAACAAATATTCTATGACATACATCCTTAAGACTTTTATCCAATTTTTCCAAAATATTGTTTCAAATTTAAAGCAATAGCAGATATAATTAAAATTTTCTTTAACCAATGAAAAGAAGCATTGTGACAAGGCAAATGTGCTCTCTGAGCCAATTTCCCTTTGCCATAATTGGTTAAAAAATTATGTTGAAAGTTAAGGGGTTTACCATGGAAACTGAAGGAAAAGTAATAACTTTACATTGATGCATGCATAAAATTTAAATTCAACTCTGATCTTTGTTTCATTGAAAAATATCATACACAAGCAATTGTAAGAAAAGAATTTGAAGTTATGACTCAAGTTTCTGTCTTCCACTGGTCTGCTTTAGGCTTACTAAGCTGTGTAAATAGAGCATGGGCATGCTTTTTGTCTCATTAATCTGAATTTTTGAAGGCTTCTTGAAAAAGAGAAAAGAAAATGAGTACCATAAGACATATGTGACATTGTTATCATAATAGAATATTCCATAGTCCATCAGAGTTTTTCTATATTATTGTCATTTGATGTTATCAGTACCAAATAACACTAAACACTATCCTTGAAATAGTCTTTTGAGGAGAAAACTAAGTTTTGAAACAGTTCATGAGTAAAAACATATCTATAGATTTAATGGTATTCGGGCGTCCATGTAAATCTTCATCTGTTTTTTATTGTACCGAGTCTGTGTGATCCTCCAGCATATTTTGATGTTGTTATCTCTTCCTTACTCTACCAGTAAGTCATCCGTTTTGGCTGTTGAAAGAGAAAAATAAAAAGTATCAATCTTTTGGCAATACTTATGGTGGCATAGAGGTGACATGTATGCGATTTTATTTTTGTTTTTTCTGAGTTAGTAAGTCTAAATAACGAGATAATTAAGTCATTATTTCAACTTACTAACTCAAAGAATGAGATAACTAAGTCGTTATTTCAAGTAAGTAAGTCGAAATAACGAGATAGTTAAGTCGTAATTTTGACTTACTCACTCGAAATAATGACATAATTAAGTCGTTATTTTGAGTTAGTAAAGTCATTATTCAGACTTACGAACTTCAAAATAGCGAGATAATTAAGTAGTTATTTTGACTCACTAACTCGAAATAACGAGATGGTTAATTCGATATAACAAGTTTGTTGACCAATCAGATGGTTCGTTGTATTCAGCAAATTCATGTGAAATGACGTACAGTGTGACGCAATGTTAACCACATTATACTTTAAGTTAAAGATTGAATGGATCTGATTGGTCAACTTACTTGTAATAATGAGTTAACTATCTCATTATTGCGAGTTAGTAAGTCGAAATAACGACTTAATTATCTCATTATATCAAGTTGGTAAGTCGAAATAATGACTTAACTATCTCATTATTTCATGTTAGTAAGTCGAAATAAAAACTTAATCATCTCATTATTTTGAGTAAGTAAGTCGAAATAATGACTTAATTATCTCCTTATTTCAACTTAGTTAGTCAAAAAAATGATTTTATTATCTCGTTATTTTGAGTTAGTAAGTCGAAATAATGACTTAACTATCTCGTTATTTTCGAGTTAATAAATTGAAATAACGACTTAATTTTCTCGTTATTTCGACTTACCAAATCAGAAAAAAAAATTGCATACCTGTCACCTCTATGCCACCGTAAATTCTGGCTACACTTTAACTGACTGATTATTCTTAATTGGTAACATTTTGGAAATAATTCTATCCCTATGGTAGTCAATTGAAGCAGTTATCTGACAGGAAGAAAAAGAACTGATTGTTGATAAAAATCTATATTTCAACCTGTTTTGACTTATTTTGGTTTCATTCTCATGAAGATTTTCGAAAAAAGAAAGAAGAAAAGAAAAAGTCAATTACACATTTTGAGCAACAACAAATTCATCAACATTTATTGCTTTCAAAAGTTATCTTCTATGGTTATGAGGCTTATGTTTGTAAAGTTCAAAGGGGCATGAGAAAGACTATGTACTTACTTGTATTATAAAACAGAGTCAATGTTTATGCAGGTCTGCATCATCTTTTCTTTTGAATCTTGTTTGAAATCGTCATATTTCCAACCATCATGCAATCTGTGAAATAAAGAAGAATCAACTTAAGGATCAAACCTTTGGGCCAAAATTATCAATTGCAAGAATAATTCAATGTTTGGAAATAATAGTATCACTTGAATCAAGTAAACTAAAATAAGGTGACATATATAACCAAATACTTTACAGGGTATTTCATTTTTTGAAAAGGAAATTCACGCTGTCATCGTTATTTAAACTATCGGCCCATAACGCTATCAAATTGTCAAGACGGTACCTTGTACTCAATTTAAAAGCTCCAACAATAACAAATAATCCATGTCAGCAACTGACGAGTTGACATCGTTGCTTTATTGGTCAGCATAATAGTGTATTCCATATACAACACGATGTGTACCTAATGCTTTCCTTACACACCGCGAAAATGACATAGACCGTCTACATAAACATTAGATTATGCCAAACTGCAGGGTGTAATCACCGAATCGATAGAAGGTAAACACTTATTTCACCGTGGAGTGTTGTGGGCAACACACACTTTCTAGCCTAGTACTGAAGGGAACATGTACTGTAATACTAAAAAATGAATGCTGTAGTTCTACTGAAAAGGGAGAAGTTTTTTCAGATGGATGTTTGTTTAGAGGAAGCATCTTCGGCGAGGCGTGACGAGGGCTCGCCTTCTCGATTTTTCTATGACGAATTTTGGTGAAAATGGTCTATTTAGCTATACTGTTTTATAACGAAATGAAAGAGTACAAAAAGTTCTCTTACCTACAACCGGCGATACGTTGTCCTTTCAAGGAGTTGAAAACTGTGTCCAATTTAAAGTTTGAAGCGGTGGCGCCGATCCTGTTGTTCGTGTTTTGTTTTTCGATAGAATGGTTTATGGTTCATTCATGATTGGCGGAAATAAACTCAATGAGCGGCAATGAATTTATGTAAAACCAGTCCATTCCATAAAGCCGGAAACACCCGAAGCAAACCCGAGTTTTCTCTTTACAAGGAATGGTTCACTATTGGTAGATATATTGGTAGATAAAGGTAGTGCTTGAAAATAAATTTAGATAGAACCAGTCCATTCCGTAAAGCCGGAAACACCCGAAGCAAACCCGAGTTTTCTCCTTTAGGTAAACCGGAAGCCACCTGTTTTTTTGCTAATGGTATAACCGGTGTTAACATAACTTGTTTCTCGTACGTATGTTACCGTTATCCGCTCTCCGAGCGCTTCGCGCTCTGAGAGAGCGGTATAAAGTGAGCAATTGCATATGTGTGTTCTTCTTTGGGAATGCGAGTTAATAAATAAAAGGGGGAATTCTTTCTCACGCACTTTTAAAGGTACTACACCCGTGACGTAAATCTCCTGAAGGCGAAAAATTAGAAAAGTCAGAACAATGAAATTAAATGTTAAACAGAACACAATGTAATGCCATTATAAAATCAAGTTTCATATTATAAGAATCTTTCCTGGATTAGTATTCTTATTGCCCAACTCCGTTGATGTAATGTTTATTTCAATGTGAAAATTCAAAATTAAGGTGAGGTCAATTATATTAGATAAATAACATGACGTAAGGGGTGGAAACACGTTCCACCAAGTCAGTCAGTAAGTAAGTAAATTGTTTATTATAGTGACATGTGTTTAAGTAATATACAGTTGTAACAAAATAATTATAATTACACCCGGCCTCATAGGCCTATAAGTCACTTAATCAAATGTAGATAGTCTATATACAAAGAACAGTCATTTAACTATGGTATATATAAATATAATGGCGTCGAGGAAATTGATTGATCCGAAACCCAAGACGTTTATATTTTGAATGTTAAGCATTGATTTCGCATACTCTCTGCAAGCGTGCATGTACCACAATTGAAAGGAGTATGCGGCATTAATAGCTATATTTCAATGAAGAATTGTTGATTGACGAAATACTTAATTGTATCACATACAAAAAAGGCAATCTCACAGAGGAAAATTCTTGTCCAGAGCATAACTTCATACATGCAGGGATTTTAATATAACTTGGCACAAATGTTCTCCATGATGAGGAAGAATAGTGCGGAAACATTGATTGCTAAGAGTCAAGGTAACACTAAGGGGTCAAATGTCAAAATAGACTTTCCAAGTCTGTAAATTCAACTTGCATAGAAAATTTTTAAAATGGTTTCATATATATGTTTCCGGTTTTTAACTACCCAGAGCATCACTCTAACCTGGTATGATTTTAAATGATTCCGATACTTCCCCGCCCCCCCATTATCACTTTTGATCTTTTATGCTGAGAATTTGTAATAAGTGGGATTAAGTTGATTTTTGACCATTTAAACCAACCCGTGCTCATTTTCTCTTTGTTCAGACTCCCCAATCTTAAATCAGAAAAGGCTGATAAAAAAATACTTTCAATTTTAAATCTAATTATATGATTGATGAGTATACATTCCAATGACTTGCAAACAACATCATGGCTTCACTCTGTTATCATGTTTTTGCAGTCTAGGTTCAGATTAGTTTCAAACAATATGATGACATTTTCTCTGGCATTTAGTGTATGTGGCAACCTGCCACTATTTCTATCAATTCACATGTCCACAGGCAACTATGGGGAATGTCCTTTCTTTCCTTGCTATTTCTTACCATGTTCTCACAGGTCAGTCTTACTTGAAGTTAGGAGTTGGGGCATCAATTTGAATCTTTCTGCAATAGAGACTGTTGTACAGGAAACATTACACATTTGGCTATTCCTGTACCATTGTATATAAACACAACGTCCTCTCATGTGAGAATTTCTGATTTGTCCTTATTGAAACCAACAGAGGATGCTTACTTTTTTGGATTGAAAAATGATTTTTTCTCTGTGATATTGTGTCAAATGAAGAAATCACGTTTAGGGTTCAATGCAAGACTATAATGCTTTATATTCATGAAGCACTTACTTTCGTCTTGCTTTGAACACTTGTTACAACAAACTATAATTTCAGGTTCTGGTTTTCATTTATGTTGCAATGAAACACTTAAAATATGACGCATCTGAATAGACTTGTCATTATGTTTGAGTAGACAAGTGTAATCGTTTTTCTTGGCTATCTCTATATGTTTATCTTGTAAACCCTGTACATTGTAGGACTAGGGTCTGTTGATCTATTGTCTATCTTGCTGAGCTTATTCTTCCTTTTGTCACAAAGTCAGTGGTTATGGAATCAGTCATGCAGTTTTCATTTATTTAATGAATTATCCTTTTAATGTTGTTGGTTTCAAATTTATCAAATTAGGAGAAAGATAACATAAGATTAAGTATTGTTTGAGCTAAATGCAGATGAATTTACCTACATAGCGGATCGATCAAGTCATTGTGTGTCTGTTAAGTTTCAAAGGTGTTGTTTGTTATAGTGTCACTCCTATTGAAAGGGCCAGCAAGTTTGGCTTATGAGACACTTTTCACTGGTGATACCAAATATCTCCCAACCTCTATCACTATGCCAGGTGCCAAGTGGATATAAGTCGGTAACCATTAAATTTTATCTCTGGTCATGGACCGGCCATTTCCCAGAAAAAACATTCCCGGGACAAACGCCTCCCGTGGGGCTTGAACCATCGACACACCTGTCCCGAGGCGTAGGCCTTTACCACTAGTCCACGGTGATGGATGTACATCAACTGATGTTGCCTGCATGAACTGTGTTTTGGTCAACCCTCTTCTATGCAAAGAATTATTGTGAAAAGGTTTTGAAAACAGTACCGTAAAACAACAATTCTTTCAAATGCCAACTGCTTCTAAGGATTCTTATCATTTTTATTTGGGAAATAGGTAGGTAAGAAACTATCATGTCAGAGGGAAGGAATTGCTTATGATAACTTATACATCAAAAACTCAAGTTCAGAGAGGACGTGTCTTACAATTTAAATAGAGGGATGTTAATATAATATATTATAAATGAGCCACGTGTACAGTATGTCTCATGTTTCGCCTCTAAGAAATTAATCATTCTCCATTGATATTACATGGAGACTTCTCTTCCACTATAACTGATTTACTGCTGTGTATCTATACGGAATGTCTATCTTATGTGCAGTCTGTGTGCGGTAATGATGAACATCTGATGATGAACATCTTGTCTCCAATCTTCCTTGTTAAACACATCTAGCTGGGGACATCAATTGATGGCACATTGTTAATGGTTCAAATTGAAACTACTAACAACCAATAAGAATAATTGTAAGTGAGTAATTAAGAATATTCCTAACTACATCTGTGAAGAACCTGGAAAAATGCTCAAGAGTGCATCTGTTCATCCCATTACCAAACAAAAACAACATTTTACCACTGTGTTTTAGACGACTCTGGAAAACATTGTGGGCAAGAAAGAAATTATTCGTGACAAGAAATTTCTTGTTTTCCCACAATGTTTGCTACCCTATCAGAAGATTTTTTTCCAATTTCATCACATTTTAAAATGTCGTTTGCAAACTTTTCAAATTTGGGACAGTCAAGAATGTTTTTTTCCCTAATATGTTTGGTATTGTAAAATGGACGCAATCCCAATCAAATTAGCTGACTATTTTTCCCAATATCCCAAGTAAAGCTTTTGTTAGGAATAAAGTTACGCCAAAAATATTTTAGAGAATGATGCCTTTATGTTTCCCAATTTTGTCAGGCACCAGACTCATTCCCAAAATTAAAAAAATAATATGGCGTTTGGTAAAGGGTTAAGTGTAAGATACAAGTGAGAGGATCGAATGAGTTTTTTTCACATGGGAAAGAACTTGTTACATATCTTTCGTTGAAACATATTTGTAGTTGATTTTTCATCTTTAATAAAGAAGAAAATGGTTTTCAACAATAGTGACAACACAAATTACTCATGCACTCGTCCTGCAGGCCTTGAAAAGCTGATTTATATTAATTTGACTGACTGTTTGAAAAATCAGCTTAAGAGTAAACGAACACCAGGTTTTAGAGGTGATATCTCCTTCATCCAAATGAAGGACATTATGACCTTTATGTGTTGCAGAGGCAAGATTGGTTACCATTCAAAAGTATGGAAACAGTTACTTTCATACCTTGTCATTCTTGGGCCAATTACGCAGAATACTGAGTGTTGCTCTTTACAAACATTTTTCATGCCTAGCTCAGAAGGGGTGTTCTGTATTCTGTTTCTGAATGGTCATTATTTAACCATGGCCTGTATATTATGCCCATGACTCAAGCACATACATATTTTGAAAGGCAGGGAGGGGGTTGACTGATGAAGAGAGAAGGGTAGAGAAGTACACAGATAGATAACAGAATTTATACAGGACAAACTGCTTAGAGTCATATTAATGCGTTATCATGATGTAGAAATGGTCCATGTAAATCATTAAAGATTTATTAATTTGATGAGCATATACTAGTAGCAGGTGAAACATAAGGATAAATGCTGCATGTGAGTTTGAGACCCTATAGGCATAGTTATAGAGGAAGGAGACTATGTTTCTCTCTGCATACCCACAGGGGTTGCGAGTTTTAGGGCCACATTTCCCACTGTTAATTGATTCACGGAGTAACAACTTAGTTAACCGAGGTAAATCTCAAGGTCAGTGATGTTTCTATAGTGTGCTGTCAAATGTGTAACAGTTTCAAGACAGACAGTTGTAGAATTGTTTCATTAGATTTTTGCATCCTATCAACAGTGTGTCAGTATAATGTTTCATATTTCAGCTTATTCAGTAATTGGGAGAGATCTAAAGTTTAATTGCTTTTCAGCCAAGGGAATCGGCTCTTTTACCCCTATAGATGCATAATACAATTGCAAAAATATTATGTATATAAAGGGGTTTAAGGGCTTATATGACTGAGTGAAGCTGTTTTAACCCTTCACGGTATATAGCCCCGTTAGTTGCCTTATCGATTACCGCATGAAACGCTTTTCGCCGTTATACCTATTACCGTATAAAACCTATTTTGACGTTCTATCGATGACCGCATAGAACGCTTTATGACAGCTGATAAAATGATTTAACTTTAACCCTTAATTACACACATAAACACACATGTCACTTATTCCAAATTTCATTTTCCTCTTAAATAAATATGTTTTCTTTCATTTCCGATGATAAAATCATAGGGTCAAAGTTTAAACTTTTGCTCCAGAGAGAATCATTTGATAATGGTCCCACGACATCTTTCTGAAAAAGACGCTATGAAATTGAGATGAAGGGAATTCAAATTACCAACCCAATTAATATGAGAGGCCTTCAATATCCGGTCATAAAAGATCTAAACAATGCCGATTTGTAAAGACTCGATAAGGATTTCATGCAATTCTTTAGAAAATTAACACATTTCTAGACATACTATCCAATTAAAATGAGAGCGAGCATACGGCACGCGACCTGTAAATGATGTTTATGATACGGAGCTGTTGTTCAAAGTTGAATTACGAATGAAAATAAAGCCGTCGAATAAAGGACGTTATAAAGACGGCTACTTAAAGTATTATGTCAATTTTGGTGCTTCCGATCGCAGGTCAGACATCAATGTAGATTCAGAGCAGTCATTTGATCAGTCTTTTGAGCATGAAGATGATGAAATGCTGATAAATCTTACCAATTCGCGGACAAGCAAATTAGATTATTCCTCCGACTTTGACTACAACAACGAGCTTTTGGTAGATTCATCACCAATGGAAACATATTTTACGGAAATATAAGCATAATTCGTTGCCATAATGAATTGATTTATACAGTTTTACATGTATTAGAGGACCAGGTTTGACTACTTTATGAAGCAATATTGCGTTGAAAAACTTTTTTTTTTATTTGGATATGGTTTTAACGGAAATAGAGTAAATGATTCAGTTTTGTTGAGATATATACAAAGACAAAGCATGTTTCTCCGTCATGAATGGCATTTTTCGTAAACAAAATTCCCTGCAATTGATGGCAAAACAGAAAAACAAATTAGGGATCTCTCAGGGGGAACACATACGTCATTTATTACTTTTGATTTTGAATAATTCACACCGCAATATACAGTTTCATTGTTTGTCTAATTTTCTTCACCTTAATCTTAATAATGTATGTATCACTAAAAAATAGAAAATAACATCAATTTAAAGGAAATTTTGTGCTCTGAAAATCTTTTGGAATAACGAAAATTGCATTAATCTTGGTTTAATTAACAGTACCCCAATCAGTGACAATTATCGGAGATAATCCTGTGCAAATAGGTACCTAGAGTGACTGATTATGTATGCGTTAATGGTCTCCGATAATCGGAAGGTGTATACCTATGGTGTCATTGATAAGCCTTATCTCTATACCTTAAAGGGTTAAGTACCTTAAGCCCCCTAATAATAAGGTAGGACACTATTTGACTATTTGAACCAATACAGAGAAGTAACTTGTTGGATATTTCACCACTAGGCCAATGTAGGGTGTAGAATTGTATCAGGGTGTGAAAAATTGTGAGGTTATACATCAAATGCTTTTTAATTAATCTATTTCTCCATCAATGTAAAATTGTAAATACTAATTTAATGGTATAATTTTCCAAAGAAAGATTTATTGCAGGAAGAGAAATTTGCTAATGTCACTGATTCTACCTGATTACAAAATGGAAATGTCACACTGGTCTCTAATACCCTGTTTTTGTCGGCTACTGATTGATGCAGATCAATGAAGTAAAGATGTTTGTGTCAAAGAGTTTGCATGCTGTCTTATCCTTTGAAAGGATTGAATAAGCCGTTAGTGTCTGACCTTTCTTTCTGTCCAGCAACCCTGATTGCAGTCAAAATAAGTGTTTGTAACAGAAGTAAAGGGGAAAACATAACGCAGAGGAAAAAAATTCCACTTGTCCGCTCATATTGCCGAGTAAAATCTTGAAAGGGCGAGCAATTCCCCCAAAAGCGCTCGTCCTAGTGGACAAGTGGAAAACTCTGAGGGAAAAATAAGATTTTTCTAAACAGCAGGACTCATTTTTTTTTTTAATGTATTTTCTGAAAGCTTTTCTCTTCCGAAAGTGAAGTACGGTAAACCGGAAGTTGTTGTACGCAAGTGCGCATTGTCGTGCGACACTGTATCAAGAGTAAATATCGACTTCCTAAGCCAATCTGAACACATAGGGTTTATCCAATGAAAACACCTCTGAAATAATAGGGATGACACCATATGCTATATACCCTTACGAAAAATCCAAGACAGATTCCACCCGGATTACTGGCGGAATAAACTTCTATTCTCCGGGCGGACTTAGATCTTTTGGGAAATGAAACTAGTTGAGGCGGATTACTATCTTTAGTAACATTTTGAGGCGAAATATTTAAATTAGTCCGGGTCATGTGATCATGTCCTGGTGGAAAAAAATCCGCTACACTATTGGACTTATGTCCAGGCGGAATTTTTAAATTTCTCCTGGCGGACAATACAGGCGGACTGCGTTTCATGTCCAGGCGGATTTTGACTGAATTTCCATGTGTGATGGATCAATCCCAAAATATTTGTCCAGGCGGACATACAAAAAGTTCAGGCGGACTCTTCCAGGCGGACACACAGGATTGTAAGAAATGTGAATGAAATGTCCCGGTGGACATTCACATATTTACAAATTTCAAGACAAGCATTAATGATTGAATGATAGTGACGATTTATTAATACATGCAAATATAAACAAATACCTTTTGACACCATTGCACTATAAAACATGAATAGTATTTAGATTTATAACAACTAATGCTGTTTTATCATGTATCTTTTTTATACAACAGTTCACTTTAGAAAACCATTTAAACAGATGTAAGTCTGAAAGATTATGACAAAGGGTAAATTGACTCAAAATTGAGCATGTCTTCCTTTTAGTTTCAATGTTTTCAAAGGCTGTCTGATGCAGGCTGCTACATGTTGTTTACATAAAAAAATGGTGTCTGAATTTATTCTGAACCAATGGTGAATTTTACCTTAAACTTTCTGAATGAAGTCTGAATGCTAAAAACTGAATAATGTCTGTCATAGAGTTCACTATGTATTCAGTGACTAGAAGTATATCTGAAGCTAATAATATGATTGTCTGAAATACTGAACCATTATTGAAATTTAACAGTTGTAGAGTCATAATTCAGACTGCTAAGACACAATACTGAATTGCTGTTAAGCACTAAAATTCAGACTTTTTAAGGTTCATACATTTGTTTCTAAAATACTGAATAATGTCTGAAATTGGAACAAGTATGGCATAATTCAGACTGTTAAGACACAATTCAGAATTGCTGTTCAGCATCAGAATTCAAATACAATTCAGTATTAGAAATTCTAAAAGATCATAGTATTTGAACACTAGTTCCAGTTTTAGATACAATTCATAGTTGCTGTTTACAGAAAAAGTAACACTAACTTCAGTTAAAAATGTAGTTTGATTTACTCAATTAAATTTGATTTTACTATCTCATGTTCAACCGAAAAAACACTGCAATTGAGGTTCAGATCTTTTGTTCTGAATCCTGTCTGAAATACTGAATAATGTCTGAAGATCTAAAAATCCAGACATAATTCAAACTGGTTGACAGAATTCAGAATTGCCATTCAACATTAGAATTAGGTAATTGAACCATAAAACACACTGATTTTCTACAGGCATGATGACTGGAAATTGAGCTGCCATTAGATCAAGTATATCTTAATTAATCTCACAAACAAGAATTTTTTAAATGTGTAAAATAGGCATGACTATTTCTATGATAACTAGAGCAAATTTGATTTGCATTATCACTTTGATATGAGTCTTTTGTCTAAGCAGTCTTCCTTTGATTTTTACTCCATTTTCTGGATCTTCCCTTTCATTGTGTGTCCGTGACCGTCACCAATCCATGTCTGTAATCATTCAAAGTTTGTGCTCTGAAAAAAAAAAGTATCCGAGCAAGCAATTATTTATAAGTATCAAACTTGCAGGGTTGTCATTAAGAGTGGACTGCTGTCCTATTTGGCCATGTCAATTGACTTTGACTTTTTTTTTGTCTGCTCAAATAACAAAAAAATGACAACCCTGAACTTGTATGCTTCCTGTACTCTTGCATTAGACAAGAGTTGGCTAGTTACCCTCTAGCCCATTGTTTTCAACAATCAGCCACCTAAAGATTTCCACACATCAAATTTGACTTTAATGATCAGTATTTTCTTTAAACATAAGTAGTTTCCACTCAAGGAAAACTTGCCCTGCATCTTGGCCTATGAGGAATATTTATGGGCAACTCTTATAGAAAGAGAAAGTTATCACACCAATGCCATCAATGTAATAAACTTTAGCAGACATATACCCTCAAAGACACAATCACATCAAATCATGAAAAAATTGTCAATCTGTCACAAATTTGTTTTCTTGTCTATTTTTTCAATTAATGTACAGGAATTACATTAGAAAGGAAAACTTGCATCTAGGTTCCATCAAGAGCCGGGGATTTCCCCAGCTACTTTGACAAGAAACTATTTTGCTATGTTTTGTGTTAAATCCACTAATAAGTTCCCTCATACCCCTCTTCTTTTGAAAATCACCCTCCTACTAAAAATACACATGAAACCCCTGAACTTGTAGTATGTGTACCTACCAGTACGAGGCTAGGAAACATGTCCTGCCAAAAGACACTCCACGGTGAATTAGTTCAGCACCATCACAAATCAAACCCGGTTTGACTGGTCTCTTGTCCTCAGCACTAACCATTATGCCACAGCAAATTATTACGATGTCTTCAATCTGCAACAAACATCTTGAATAATAACATATGTAGCCAAAACATTTCTCCATCCTATCATTTTTTAATTATTATTTGTAAAAGTACTACCACCTTTGATGAAAGTCCTTTAAATAAGGTATTTGGAAATGCGTTGAGTGATTAACTCTGGCCCCTGTGCTTTGAATAGTTTTGAAAAAAAGTAAAATATCAACAAAGCTTTTAAGCTGAATCATCTAAATGAATACACATTCATAAAAAAATAAACTAATTTTTACTCATTCTCATATGTAAGGATTCATGATAAATGTCAATAAAAGCAAATTTAATGAAGTCTACAAGGTACTTTCAACATGAGTTAACAAGTTGAAAAGGTTAATTTAAAATATGACTTATTAAAAACAGACAATTTGAAGTTTGAAAAGCATACAACCAAAAAATGACAAAAGCAGTGCAAATATTTGATGTGAAAATAAGGTCAGTCAATTTGGTTTTAATGACGATTTTATATTTTAAACACTAAACAGAATTTCACTTTGTCAGTTTGAGAAACGTAGTCTATATGAGGTAAGCGAGAGTACTTACAGCTAAAATCGATAATGATTCCCGGGATGTTTCTTGTGCGCATTTCGCCATTGCGTTCTCTAGGTGTTTTCCCTCGGAAAAAAACCTGTTTTCTTGGCTGTATGATACAAAGAGATCGGGCTTTCGTTGTAATCTTTTTACTGATCAAAATGAAGTTTCAAATAAGATCTACAAGTTATGTTTCTCCATTGAGATCGGCGTCCATAAACAAACACCTTTCATGTTCAACCGCTAGAATCGAAATTTCAAAAAACGCGCACTTTACGCATGCGTACGGCGATTTTGCCTCACTTCCTGATAAAGGTAAACAAACTTGTTTTTCGATCATTTATGTGTATATTTCAACGAATTTTCCGTCATTTGATTTAATTTATCATGTAAGTTAACAGGGTGAAGTTACCGGTCGGTTATTAGACACGACGACTGACCAAATGGTAAATTAACATTGAAAACTAATGATCCCCGCGTTGTGTCACATTCGTACCTACGTATTTTCGACCGTTCCGATTCGGATGACCGTAACAACGCTTTGGGGGTGCTACGTTGCATGATCCTCGAGACATTCGATTTTTGCGTGTTTTTAGATAAAGTTTTTAACATTGACTCCTTACTTATTACTACAACAGTCCAGAATTTTCGGAACCCAACCAGACAGTGATAGAATTTGATATTATCATTCTTACAAGATGTTTTAATGTTCATCATTCATATTTAAACGTTCATGGCTGGTTCATTATTTTCATAAATGATGGATTGACAGGACTTTTGATTTAATTTTGGTATTCCACCAGTACTAATGTAGGGTTCTGAAATTTGATGTCAAAGGACCACATCTAAATTGTTGAACAGCCAAATATGTCAAGGATTTGTTTTGATTCCTGGGCCTTTTGTGTTTATTATGTCAATCAGTTTGAAAAATCAAAATAACTGTGTCTACATCTTTATATGTGGTTTAATGCTATGTCAAGATATTCTAACTGAGTGAATTAACCTCTCAAAAGACACAACCACATCCAATCATTGAAGAACACTGTTGTCCACTGATCGGTTGTGCTGTTTATTTTCATACATTCATGTTCTCTATGACAATGAGTTTTATATTTGACAATTTGACAATTTTATGCCTTTCCTTTTTATTTAAGATGGGGTGTTTGGTAAAACAACTGCAAGTGAAGTACAGTTACAAACATCAAGATATGGAAACCAAATGTAAGGTCATGCAGATGGAATTGGATGGTGTGCAGAGAAAATCAAGTGTTTTTAATAACATTGCGATCTATACCATACCTTCGTGAGAAAACAGGTTGGTTTTTACATCAAATTGTCTTATAAAAAGTTACATGGTCAGAGAGAACAATATTTATCTTATTCATGCCAAATGGTAATAGCATCATGTATCTGAAGGTAGAGCCCCATATTGCTATTTTTGATTGATTGGTTTACATCACATCAACATTCTTTAGTTATATAGTGTAGCCTGCTTATTAAAGATGAAGCCTACAAAGGCATGTGAAGATTGGTTACTAAGAACCACCAGAATTCAGTAAGTTAGCCACATTTTATGCTCTTCACATGACAGTGTTGTCAGACATACCATCACTTATTTTATTATTATTTCTTCTTTAAAAGTATCTTGTCTTGCATACAAGAATAGTGCACAAAAAAAATGAAAATAATAACGGACGTCCAATAATAACAACACACTTTGTAATTGTATACTTTCTTAAATGGACAAATATCACCTACTTCCACTACTCTCTAGTCTCATGTTCGATCATTGCTGGTCTTGCCTCCAAAACATTTAAACACTTGTGTTTGTCGGGACCACTGTTTTCTTTCCTTTCATCTTATTAGTAAGAAACTGTCTCATGATTGTTGATCAATGTAACTTTACATATGGATCTGTTGGCAATTTTTATCATGTGAATATAAAGGGCCTTCTTGAGTCTTTTTTGTATAAGTAAGCTACTAAGAGTCTGTCATTTAAAATGCATTTTATCATTTGCAGCTAGAACTTGGTAAAACTTGGAGAATACATCTACATTGATGGCGAGGGTTACCTGAATCACCAACAGAAGACATGAAGCCCCCAAATACATCAGACAAGGAATTGTGATTTCTTTTACGTCAGTATGGAAAAAACAGTGCAATGTGTTTTTGTGATAACCATGGTTATGCAGTTGTTGTTGACTAGGTTGAATAACTAAATTTGAAGCTGGAATAAAAAACTATTGTGTTAACAGTATTGCTGAGCTTGGCAAGATCATTCAAGTTCTCTATTTTTGTTAAAGCCTTATTACAGAACATTGAATTGTGAAAGAAATTGAGCAAAAATGACTTGATTAAGCCCAAAAAGACTGATGTTTAACTACTTATATTTGTACTTGACTGAGGACATCAGATTTAATACATTTTTGAGATGTTTATTTTAGCAAAATGTTACTTTATTTTAACATGGCAGGGAAGAGAATACATTTGTATAAAGACAACAAAACATTCTCTTCTGAAGTTAGAATTATTCATTTCAATCATAGATTTAGCAATTTGCGAGTCTGAATATTTATATTTATGTCCGTACAATACAACTTTTTGTAAGTCTGAAATGTAAGAATATTATATTTATGTCCGTAAAATACAACTTTGTGTAAGTCTGAAATGTCTAGAATAGACCAATTAAAGCATCAAGTATGAAAAATATAATAGTATGCAATGCTTATCATTGAGCTCAGTAATTGTTGATGTTTAAGGGCAATTATTTCAAATTCATCTGTTGCAGAGGAATTGAATGTTTTTAATGCAACAGGTAAAGAGTTAATATTAGTAACATAAATCATGAAACAAATTCTCGATATTTCTTTCTTTGTTGAATCAATTTTGAAAAAAAGTTCACAGAAACTTCATTCTTTTTCAAGCATGTTATTTCTCTAACTATGAATATTCCGCCTCTTCAGAAATTCTAAGTCCAAAGATTCCAGCTCAGTCTGAAGTGTCCGCCTTAGTAAATTTTACAAGTATGAAAATTCCGCTTTTAGAAAATAATTAAGTCCAAATAGTCCGCCTTTCTTATTAAATCCAGGCGGATATTGATCCTGTCCGGGCGAACAAATTATTGTCCGTCTCTTTGTCCGTCTCTATGACTCCCTAATTCCACCCGGACTTGTGGTATTTTGAGACGGGATTTTGCAACAAAGTCCGTGTCCTCCTAAAGTTGAGGCGGAATTAAGCAATTCCGCCTCTATTCCGCCTACAATCCGCCTGGATTCCACCAGGAATCCGTCAGGATTTTTCGTACAGGATATACCATGTTAAACGCCGGGGCCGATTTACCCTAAAAATTGTAACCCTTCACTTATATCCGAGGTGTATTTCACAGCCCACGTAATTACCTGAGTAGTTCTGATTGTTCCTAAGCGTGGGGAAGATGTTGGGTGAACTAACCGACTGTATGCGTTATATTTTACGACGATTTTGCCCATGCAATTATTTTAAACCAGTCAGAATTTCGTATGCGGAATAAACTTTCAAAATGTCAGACATACGCAATTTCTTTTAAAAAGGTAGGGGTGATCTTGATACAAAGACGGAGAGTAAACGAATTGAAAAATGAGAAATACGGCAGTGGGAGTATGATAATACAAAGCGCTCGCATACTGTACAAGTACAATATACATTGTTTAAAGAGTTTACATTGGCAAGAATGGAAGAAAACAAATTATTGTGTCTAGTATGTACTGCATATCTGTAGCGTGAAAAAAACAGAATCAAACAATACTAAACAAAGACACACTGTCTTCCCTCATGAAAATCAAGCTGGATGGTCCTTCTGTAAATGATTTTGACCCAAAACCAACTGTGGTAAAGTGGCTTAGTGATGGAAGGGGTTGATTTTATCCTGAAAAAGCCCGAGTCTGACAACCAATATCAGTTTCTTTATGCTTTTGCATTGAATTCAGACATTACTGTAAAGGATTTTCAACAAAACTGACACATGTGGTGTAGTAGGTTTATTACCCCACCTGCCTCTTGTTGCATGGCAGTGTTTATAGGTGATCCAAGGTCATCAGAAATTACCTGTTAATAACCTGAATTGTTTATTACTGAGTTAACCCCTTCATTCGGGTCACATAGCGCACTTCTATGCCTCTGCTACATGCGTCTGTAGGAAACACTGTAACATACGATATTCAGCCCAGTTGCCTACTGTGCATTTTATCCTTTTATCTCTACAGTTTCTACCAAAAATCATAGTGAGAAAAACAAAATGGCTATTATACTGTTCTCTGTTAACAATGAAGGCAATATTAGAAATTGTTATAAAACAAAATCAGAAATTGTGTGTGAAGTCAAATACTTCAGTGTTTATTTATAAGTTTTTATCTTGTTTAGGAAAGGCTTTTTAAAGGTACTTTTTCACAGGTGAAAATGTTTGAAAGTCAAAATCAAATGTAAAAGCCAAATGTAGTTTTAAAATGTACTAAACAAATTTGATATTGGTGTGTGATATACATTTAAAAGAGGAGGTATTGAAGGCATGATTGATTTAGGAAGTGTCAATATGATTATCCAAGTATGTACCGTTTATATAGGGTAGATCTCATAACTGTTGTAATGCTTTTTGATCTAAATGAATATTAATTCACTGTATTCAGGCTCTAAAAACTTAAATACAAACAAATTTTGCTTCCAATTACTATTCTCTGATGTGTATCACACAACAGTACAGCCTACTTCAGCTGTTGTAAAGTTTTAAAGGAATTAGGTCTTTACATTCTGAATTTCCTCACATCACATGCAGCTTTAACTTAGCCTTGTAAAGTAATGGTAAATGGTAATTGCTGCACTGTGAAAGCTCTCACATTGAGGTTCTTCAGACCAATAATGTCCAATCATTTCTTCTTGTTTTACAATATTTGCTGCAGTTGATATTGGTAGACAGTCTGTTATAAAATGAATAAAAATGAAAAAGCATGTTTATTTAAAGGAATATCTTCTTTTGTAACTAAGTTCTCTCCTTTATTATAGACAATGTTTATTTTAAAAGTTAAATAGTGATAAAGTCTAGGTACATTAATACAGTATAACTATTTATCTAAAATGGTCCCCTAAGAATTACTTTATTTGTCATAGACCTTCAATAAGGTTCCTTTCCCATTTGTGGCCATAACTTTATTGTGAGTGGTCCTTAAGGACATGTTCTACAGTTTTATGAAAAAATAATCCTTTCATAGAATTTTCTAAATTTTTGATATGTTATGCAAAATTTTAGTTAGATTTTTTGTAAAACGACAGTTTCCATGGTAACCGTTTAGGGCAAAAATGTCATTATGACCATACCATCTTCAACGGTAATAAAAACAATTCTGGAAGGTTTATTAACACAAAAAAAGATGAATTCATACATTCAATACTTTATAATTCAATGGTATTTTAAATTATTACAATCTGAACAATTTTTGCAATCCAAATCAGTTTTTCAAATGTTTGTATTTGACAAAAAACAATAACAATTGATATAAATATTGCCAAAAAATGAAGATATTTAAAAATTCCTTTCATAGAATTTCTTTATTTTTCAGTATGTGAAGTAAAATTTATTATTGAAATACAAAATGCAAAATAAAGGATATGTTGACGAGTTGGTTTTTCTGTAAAATGACAGTTTCCATCGTAACCGTATTTGAAAAACATTTATAAAAACGACTAAAATAACTTTAAACGTTAAAAAAAAGAAGTTGGGGACTTAGTATGCATGAGAAATATAATAATGTTAATAACCTTTCATAGTTTTATGGATAATATGAACATTCCTTGAAAAAAATTGCATACCATAAATTTCATCCAAACAAAATCGTTTGTCCGACTACTATGCAAGTTCCTCTTCACTTGCAGATTATTATCTCCCTTGGATGCGCAGATGATGTGCGCAAAAAAAACCTACAGAGAACGTCCTTAAGTCTAATGGTACTATATCTTAGTTAACTTTAATAGTTAAACAGAAGCCATTATGTCTCACGAAGCATGGATTAGTGAACTGTTGCCATACCTCATTGACTTGATGAAAAGGAACCAGTTAAGCTTAAGTTAATTAGCATTATGTCAAGGTTTTCTATGAGTGTGTGGTATTTATATCTGATGATGCTGGCCAATGCATAATAAACTGTGAACAAATAGAAATTGTTCATGCTTATCAGAACTGATGAATATCACTGTTTGATGTAATGTAACTACATATAATTGACTGAAATTGAGACCAAATTATGCATTCTAAAGCATATTATCTCCATTCATGTTACACAATGAATAAAACAGAAGTTGTTCTTACCAGATGAGTGAACTAATGTCTACTAAAAGTAAAAAAGAAAAGGCCATACTTGCGCTCACTTAAACTTAAATTGTGAAAATTCAACTTCTAGAATAATTGAAAATTAACTCAAGAGTATTTTAATGTAACACCTTCACACAATGCGTTTAAAAGAGCGAATGCTATAAAGTTGTTTACAATAACGATAAAACAAGGTCAGCCAAGAAACATCAAGGGACCAATAAAACCCAAGAAATTCTCCATTTTGAATGTGCATGTTGTCAATATTGGATAAATGACAGTATCTATGTATATGTGTTTCACATTATTGTAACAGCTTTTGTAAGAAGAGATGGGAACTTTGGAGTGACAGTTTCCTTAAGAAAATCAATGTGTAAACACCTGTCTGAGTGGCCTGTGTCATGTTTAAAGGATTGTGGGTAAATCAATCTATAAATAGACATATGATGTCACAAGCTAACACTCAGACCATATCGTGATCAACAGTTGGACCTTTGTACAGATATTGTTCCACGAAAAAACTCCTGTACATTTTCCTATTTGCTAGCTGGATATTGATCCAAGTGTTAATTTAACCTGATTTGAAGTTTTTATACGTCACAAGCAATTCCTGGGGTTATACTTAAGAAAATTTCTTACATATTTTTCTATTGGGATGCGATGTGTAGGTACAAAAAAAAGCCATATCGTGCTGTGATGCGTCAAAGTACAGGGGTCTGTCGTCTCTGATGACGTAAACTGCTGAACAGGATGTAAGAAAATGTCTTGATGTGATAGCTTCACTATGAAAGAAAAAAAATGTTTTTTGTGTGGGTTTCATGAGGAAAAGAGTTTATATTACAATTTCTCTTAGAATTTGATTTTTGCATGACATTTTCGAATCCCGGACATTTGCCCCCTTTTTGGTATAGGGCGGACATTTGCCCCCTCGCCGTAATGTAGAAGGCGGACATTTGCCCCCTCATATTTTTTTTTTTTCAATTTGCTTGACCTGATCGTTTTACGTTATATTTAAATAGAAATTAAAATGAAAATAATATTTTTATCAATTTTACTCTATTAGCTCTTCCCCTATATAGGTGTTAAAATCGAGACAACGAATCAAAAACACACCGATGGCACTTTGCCAATATGCTCATCCAACCATGAAACTTAATGGATTGATTTTTTTTAAAACTTACATATTGATCACATCTTTAATCTTATTACCCATTTGTCACTCAAGGCTAACAATAAAAAACAAAGAAGACAAAAGGTATTTCAATTTGTGTCGGTATGACAATCACCATCACTTTTGATTATGAGAGAAATAATTGAACCGAAAATGAAAAATAAGGTCAAATCAACTTATGCACGTATACCGCCGTTAACCGGTTGGATGAACATAATTGACCAAGCTTAATAGAGCAAAATTGACATGTTAGTCTGATCAAATTATTATTTCCATTTAAATTCCTGTTAAATCATAACGGAATATGATCAGGTCAAGCAAGTTGAAAAAATAATATGAGGGGGCAAATGTCCGCCTTCTACATTGCGACGAGGGGGCAAATGTCCGCCCTATACCAAAAAGGGGGCAAATGTCCGGGAGGGCAAATGTCCGGGGGGGCAAATGTCCGTATACGGACATTTTCACTATAAAGAGTTGACTGTGTTTAAGGAGAATTGATAATGTGTGACAGTTTCATTTAGAAGATAGTTTGACACTTTGTGTGATAGCTCCGCTTTAAAAATAGTTTAATTTGGAGACAGTTTCATTAAAGCTATGAATTAGATAGTTTGTGTGACATTTTCAATTAGAAAAAAGTTTGATTCTTTGTAAGACAGTTTCGTTTTGAAAGGATTTCATTTTGTGTGACAATTTCAATAAGATTGATACTTTTTGTGACAGTTTCACTAAGAAAAGGTTTCTTTGTGTGACAGTAACATGAAAATTACATGACATAAATAGGTTGATACTTTATGTGACAGTTTCAATAAGAAAAGAATTTACATGTATTTTGTGTGACAGTTACACTAAAAGAGAGTCTGAGCATACTTTGGTGACAGTTTCTCGGTACACTATGTGGAAGTTTGTCTGTAAAGAGCTCTCTTCGTATGAGAGTTTCACTAAAACCTTAAAACTGACAAAAAAAAACTTTAAATCTATGTGACAAAAGGGACAAAAATTACTTAGGAACAAGAATTTTAAGTTCTGTTCAACAGCTTTGTATTAAAAGTGTTGTGTGTGCGGAGACCAGTTAAGGGTAAACAAACATGGGAATGCGGTATTGATTACCAGTAGCATATCAGCGGTAACTAGTAACACAAGGGGTGTAGGAGGTGTATATTATTCCCTACCTATGTATTCCTTACACACCTCCCTCTCTCCATCATACAACCTCAATTCTAGTACACAATATGAATTTTTTGGGACTGTAATATTTCGCTAATATACTGCACTCTCATCTATCAGTATATTGTGTTGTGATACCTCCATGGTAGGGTGTGTAGAGTGGTTATAGTGAATAGATGGAGTTTGTGCAGGAACTGTTTGTACAACCATGTGTTAGTTTAAACTAGATGTAGAAGACAATACTGTTCATAGGTGAATTATATTCGGTTGTGTGTGAGAGAATCATTGCAGCATTTTTCGGATTTTTCAGGTGTATCCTCTCCTACACCTTTTTTGTTGTACCTTTCACGAAATATCTTGCTCGGTTTGTAACTTTCTCTGGATATTTTCAATATCATAGTGTCGATGTCAGTGTGTTTTTGAGTATATCTATTGGAGATGTTGTAATAACCGGGTGAGGAGGACATGTTGTGAATGAGTCTTGCCACTGCAGAAACACTTGAATGTTCACCACGACAGCATATACAGTACATCGGTATGTCACCTGACTGGGGCTCAGGATAACTTCAGGGGTTCTCTTCTTATCAGCTATAAGGAGTGGGGATGCTACCCATTATTTATCTTATCTATATCAAGAAGACAGCAGATGTCATAAGAAGTTATTGTCATAGATATAAATTATACTTGCTTAAAATATTTATATATATATATATATATATATAATTGATAAATATGTAAGGCTGGGAGACGAATGGACAATCTTGCAGATTGAGATTTTAATTGTTTTAAAACGAATCATTGGTTAAGTTAAATGAAGAAGCATATCTGCTAAGTTACATAGAAATAGATTGTTGAGTCTTTTCAACCCATCTCATAAAAATTTATTAAAGCTTTATAATATATTTGTTTTGCAGATATGGTAAACTGTTTAAACAATTATATCTTTTTTTGCTCTTAATTTCTAAGAGAGAAAATTGATGAAACGCGCCTGATAGAGAAAATCTGACTTAAGAGCGAATTCGCACTTATGATTGTTACTGAAACGGTCCTAGTTAACAAAGAGGGCAGGCAGCCTTATCATGTTGCTACCAAGATCAGAGAGTAATCCCATCACTGTAGTTAAATCTGATATTTCAATCAAATCAAAGAAAGGCTTGAATGCTAGTTGCACAGTTTTTAATGAAAACACAGGTCTCTTAAATTAGGAAATTGAAAATGGTAATTTATCTTGAAGGGTTTCCTTAAATCCCTTGATTTTGCTGATTTGGAAGAGTTTTCTCCAGCTTTGCTTGTAAGAGGGACTGTCTGGCCCAATGGGTTAAAAAAAAGGGGGCCTTCTGGTGATCTAGAGGGCCTATTGACAAAACAACTGCTACCAAATGGTGTAAAATGAACAAATAAACCTTTGAATCAAACTTTTAATTTTCATTTCACAATTTCACTGAAGCCATACTTTGAATATCAAACAACATTGATAAATCATACTTGAGAAAAGGCTCTCCTAATTTCACTCATTTTTCAACTTCTCAAAGCTGTTTGAAAGTCTGTCTTCAAATCTGATAACGCATTCTGGTGGTCCTGACAACTTTCATTTCAGACTGCCATAAAATGGCTTTCTGTCAGTCCATGTGTCTGGCGTTTATTTGGTAGTACTTAAATATGAAAACCATCCCAAAATTGTGCAATATCACCAAAAGACGATGTTTTTGTTAGTCTGTTCAAAACGTAGATATTTCGTTCTACAGTCTCAGGTATTGCAGCTTGGATCGTCCGAGTTGGGATTTTGTCGTAAATTTAGAGTATTTTCAGTATTTGCTGTTCAAATAAGTTCGACTGGTCTCCCTTTCAATGTGTATTGTTATCATCGTTTTGATTGGCTAATCTGCTATATTAATTATATTACAGCCAATGAATTATTTCCTAACAAACGCTGATGACCTTTACCTTTCAATTATTGTAAACATGTCGGCTCGAAAATTCGGACAGTCACTTTTGGTTTGGACAGGCAACAATTTCAAGACTGCCTGTCCGGTGGAAAGGCATTTTTTTTATAATTCGGAAAGATATTGAGTGGATGTGGACATTTTTATACGCGTCGCGCGCATGCGCGAAGGCGTATATAGTGATCGTACGGAATCCTTCTTTACCTATAGGGGCTTAATCACCGCCGAGAGTAAGAAAGTAGTTCCAACTTCTATGTTGATTGTAATCTGTCCATAACTGCGTGAATTCTTATCAAATTAAATCGTCATTTTGTTAAATAACTCTTTCTTCCTTGGTTTGTTTTGGATGGGTCTGTGATGTGCAGGATGGTGATAAAAGGTAATGCAAACTATCCGCGTTAATTTCCAAACATCCTAGAACTTCTAGAAGAAGGTATCTAGCGGCACCGGATTACAGTCGAAACGGCCCGATGTCAAAGTGTCCTACGTTCAAAACGGCCCGAAATAAGTCAAAACGGCAAAATTTTCGATTTAAAGTGTTAAAAGAGTGTAAACCTTTATTTGGGCCGTTTTGACTGATTGAAAAATCAACAATTGGGCCGTTTTGACCATTCCATGGCCGTTCTCATCGATCTCCGGGACGTTTTGACATGGGGCCGTCTTGACACGTTCCCACAGTACCCGTATCTAGGCCGTGGGATTTCCCCCATCTATAAAGGAATCCCCAGTATTTTTTACTCAGTGCAGAACAAAGTCCCTATCTTTTATGATTTGCAAACTTCTTTTAACGACAGGCCTTGTGCCAGAAACGGCTTAGAAACATTCATGAAGAAAAACTGACAGTTATCAGCGATTTTATTTTGTTTCATAAACGCATGACCCAATTTCAGTAATAGGTTTCCGATTCGTTTGTTTGGTTACCAGAGGGTTGGGAACCAGTTCGCTTAGTGAAGTGAAAATACGGCTCCCGATTCTTTGCAGTAATATTGTTATGAAATTAAAAACGACATTGATTAACACATTTAAGCCGTTACTTTTATTTGAAAGCTGATTTTGTAATTGAACAGGACGGTTCATACTAAACAAAAAATCTTTCATTTTTTCATTATAAGAAAGAAAAAGAAATATTGCCTGATGTATAGCCGGGAAATACACCGTGTTTTTCGTTACCATTACTGACCATGAAGTGAGCGTGTGCATTTTACAATGGCAAAATGAAAAAGAAGATCTATTATCACCTTTTGCCCAATGTATTGGGGAAATACCTCTATTGTTTCAAATCCTGGAAGAAACACTAAATGTAGGTATTGTTGAGTAGATAAAAAAATCACCCAGATTAGAATGTATGATTGTTTACTTTGTTGTTGAGATCATTTTTTAGACTTACATCTCTCCGATCCTTTTGATCTACTCTTTTCTTGTGTTCCGGTTCCTGTTCGTAACACTCGGGCATGCCTTTGATATGGCATTTAACCCAATATATATTTAATGCACTTTTAAAACTTTTCAATGATCTCTGACTGAAGCTGTATTTGTGCTGAAGTGTTTCTTAAATAACTTGTGACTGTGGCCCCTTGTAGATTGGTATCTTAACTAAAAATGCTTGCTTTCGTCTACAATATCTATTTTGTTGATAACTGGAATAATACTTTTTCATTTGATTAGAGCATTGGGTTTGAGTACCACTGGAGTACTGGGACATGTCTTTTTTGACTTCTATTTTGATTCCTGCTATTCAACAGAAATGTGTTGGTTTGTCTTCAAAAATCCCTTAGATTTCTTTCAAATCCATTCGTACGCACAAACCTCTCAGACCATACTGCGACGCAGTTCAGGCCATTCTGGCCTTTGATTTTCATGTTTTGAATGCGCCCCACGGGCCCCGCTTGTGAATCATTTTGCACCTTTTGTTATTTTGATGAGTTCAATGCCGCAAGGCTGCGGTCTGGAGAAAACACTGTTTGGGGACTTTTGACACCATATATATAGAATTCTGAAAGGAATATAGTAATCTTCAGGGGTCATTTACAGGAATTGGGGGTCATATTGATACTAAATGATTTGGGGGTCAAGGAAAACCCTGATCTCATGACAAGGGTTCATTAAATCATTTTATAAAGATTTGTTAATAACAGAAGACTATCCATGAGATTTTAAGAGTGTTATTAAGTCATTGTGGATGCTTACTCATGGTCGGTTATTGTCCTACATCAGTTTTTTAGCTCACCTGAGCACAAAGTGCTGAAGGTGAGCTTTTGTGATTGCCCAATGTCTGTCGTCCGTCGTGCGCTGTCAACAATTTCTTTAAACATCTTCTCCTAAACCATTGAGCCAATCTTAACCAACCTTCACAGGAATGCCCGTTGGGTGATGCTCTTCAAAAGTTGTTCAAAGAAATTGATTCCGTGCAGAATTTTGGTTGCTGTGGCATGAAAAAGAGGGAATTTCTGCAATTGTTAAAAGATCTTCTTGTCTGAAACCACTTGTCAGAATTTCAAATAATTTCACAGGAATGTTCTTTGGGGGCACCTTTTTAAAATTTGTTCAAAGAATTTTGATATCTCGAAAAACATGGCCACCAGGCTGCATTGAACTTTGAACACATTTTTGTTTTCACTATATATATATACATGAATGCTAAAATTTATAACTTTACAAACATCTTTTTTTTCCAAACCTCTGGGCCAATTTCATTGAGATTTCATGTGAAGCATCCCTAGTTGGAGGGGAGAAAGATTTGTCAAAAAAAAATAGTCATGTGACCAAAATGGCTGCAATGCCCATATTTGGTAAAAACCTTAAAAAAATCTTCTTGTCACAAACTACTAGTCAGATTTCAAAATAATTTCACAGGAATGTTCTTTTGGGGCCCTTCTATAAAGGTTGTTGAAATTTTTTAGATATCTCGAAAAACATGGCCGCCAGGGTGCGTTGAACTTTGAATGCGTTTTTGTTTTCACTGTATGCAAGTATGGTAGAATTTTAAACAAAATACATCAATATCAATTTGGATGTCCAAGTATGCCAAAATGATAACCACAAAATGGCAACAATAGATCATACTGGACAAAAGTGCAGGCTGATCTTCGTACATACATTCTGTAAAAGTAAAATATTCAGTTTCCACATTGTAAGAATTATGTACAATTTTAATGTCCAACATCAAGCATACAGTGTCCAACATGTAAAATAGGGAAAAAAAGGTCATTGCATAGAAGCACAAGAAACTCTGTGTAAAAAGTAAAAGCAATATGTTTAACTATTATTCAAATAGGTGGTAATCTCAGGTGAGCGGTTCTAGGGCCATTATGGCCATCTTGGTCTTTTTTTTTATATATGTCACCTAAAACAGGGGTTAATACAAGTTACCTTGGGTAATAGTCCCTACATAACAGGTCACTTAATGTACTTGATTATGAACCCGTCTCATTTTGATATCCTATACTTTAAGTCTGTACATAAGCAGATCCTTTTCAATAAATGTGGAAAACTTGCTATGCAAAGGTGAGGGTTTGACCTGTATGTGGATGAGTAAGGGTTACAATCAAGTTTGGGCCAAATAAGAGACTGATCACAACATAATGCTTTAATTAATAAAGCAAAGGGGTTCTTATGCACCTCAAGGGATGTTGGGTTTGTTTGGATGTCCCTTTATAAGACACAGAAGAGCCTAAGACTGATTGATGAATCCCAGGACAGCGGTTATATAACTGAAAACTGTTGATAAATCGCTAAACCCCATTCTTGCTTCAAACATGGTTCATGATGTTGTCAGATAGACATTCATTAATATCTTAAAGGGACTGTCTCAATAATTTGTGCTCTTGGAGTATTCAATGTGAAAAATTTGATATTAACAATCATCTTCTCTAAACCAAAGACCGTTTTCAAGTTCTTTACTTCTAAGCTGTTGAAATCCCATGATTTCGTAAAATAGAATAAAGTTAGCCTTCGAGCCTGTCTCTTGACAAGAGCGGTAGAACATTCGAAGGCCCATGTGATGATGGTATCTAAAAAAAGCGCCTCTTATTTTAAGTTAAGATGTTGTTTACAAAATAAATCCGTTTAAACGGTTTTCTATATCTGCAATGTACATATCTATATCTTTTCAGTACGGTTATAAACGAGTTTTGGAAGTTGTCAATAATCTTAAGAAATCTATGCTGTTATTTTATGGGTAGAAGATAACTTCCAATGAGAATGTTCCAATGAGTTTATAAAAGAAAATAGAATGGATGAGTAACACATCTGAGACATCAGAATCCAAATGAGGCAAGCAATAATGAAAAATATAGGTTGGATGTTAATGATGATGTCGATACAAAATCCATTCTTACTTTCTTGATGTAAACCAAAGCTGGCAAAAAAAACAGTGTTTCATGACTTCAGATGCTGTGTTGATTTATCATGTGTAAACCATTCTGTTTCATGACTACAGTAACTGTTGTTGTGTTGGCTTATCATGTGTAAACCATTCTGTTTCATGATTTCAGATGATGTGTTAGTTTATCATGTGTAAACCATTCTGTTTCATGATTTCAGATGATGTGTTTGTTTATCATGTATAAACCATTCTGTTTCATGATTTCAGATGATGTGTTAATTTATCATGTATAAACCATTCTGTTTCATGACTACAGTAACTGTTGTTGTATTTGTTTATCATGTGTAAACCATTCTGTTTCATGATTTCAGATGATGTGTTAGTTTATCATGTATGAACCATTCTGTATCATGACTTCAGATGACATGTGAGTTTATTATGTATTAACCATTCTGTTTCATGATTTCAGATGATGTGTTAGTTTATCATGTATGAACCATTCTGTTTCATGATTTCAGATGATGTGTTAGTTTATTATGTATTAACCATTCTGTTTCATGACTACAGTAACTGTTGTTGTAATGGTTTATCATGTGTAAACCATTCTGTTTCATGATTTCAGATGATGTGTTAGTTTATCATGTATGAACCATTCTGTTTCATGACAACAGTAACTGTTGTTGTATTGGTTTATCATGTGTAAACCATTCTGTTTCATGATTTCAGATGATGTGTTAGTTTATCATGTATGAACCATTCTGTTTCATGACTACAGTAACTGTTGTTGTATTGGTTTATCATGTGTAAACCATTCTGTTTCATGATTTCAGATGATGTGTTAGTTTATCATGTATGAACCATTCTGTATCATGACTTCAGATGACGTGTGAGTTTATTATGTATTAACCATTGTTTCATGATTTCAGATGATGTGTTAGTTTATCATGTGTAAACCATTCTGTATCATGACTTCAGATGACGCGTGAGTTTATCATGTATTAACCATTCTGTTTCATGATTTCAGATGATGTGTTAGTTTATCATTTGTTACCCATTCTGTTTCACTTCAGATGATGTGGGCACAGATCAGAATGGAAACCCCCTTGTGAGTCCCCAGGATCTAAAGAGTGGCTACAGACAGATGAGAGAGTCACCTTCCAATTCGGAGGGTACAGCAGGCAATTACCAAAACATTACCAACTATGGAGCCGTTCAGTACAGTCCTTACACTACTAACGAACAATCCGCATTTCACAAGGGAAACGATACCGCTACAAGACTGCAGGAAAGACGTAAAGGCAAGCGAAATAAGAACAAAAATGATGATTCTCAGAAGTCACAAGATGTGAAAGATTATGTGGGTGATAAACTCCCAATCGAAGCCCTGGTTAGCTTTATAGATGGGCAGAATGTGTCACTTAAAAAATCCAAAAAACAAACCCCTTCCAGTGCTGATGACATTCCAAGCAAAACTCAGAAGCAAAACAAGAAAAGTAAAGACAAGAAACAGAAGTCTCCATCCCCCTCGATAGAGGAGGTGGAGGCACAGGGGGACAATTCTGCTCAACCAGCCATACTGGACCAGCAACCTGGCTCAAACAATATGGGAAATTTAAGTGGTAAGACTGAGGTGAACACTTCAAATGAAAATGTGGAAATAGAAAATGGTAACGCCCAAAAGGACAAGATAGCCAATAAGTCCTTGCTCAAAGACAATACAAAGTTAACCGTGTCAGACACTATTCTAGCCAATCATCATATGCATATGCCTCAGGCATCTAGCAAAACTGTTTATTGTAAAGAGAGTGTTAAAGACAAGGAAGTTCCAAAGACGAATAATAAAAGAGTTGCTGCAGCTAGTGAAACTTTAATTGATGAATTTAAACCAAAAAAGGGAGGAGATAAATCTGTAAAAGTCTCCAAATCAGAAAAAGTAGAAATGTCAAAGGTTGCTATTCCTAAAGCTGAAAATCCATTGACAATTGATACTAGTGTTGCAGCCAACAGTATGAGTGTTAAACAGAAGAATTCTAAAAATAAGAAATCAAAACCCACCAGTCCTAGTGCTAAGTTTGAAAACGATGTTCAAGATTCTGAAGTTTTGAATGAGCCATCATTGATTTCTCAAATCCTTGATGGAGAGTTCATCTTCACAGATTTATATGTACCTGAAGTTCCAAAGGAAGATGAATTTCAGGTGGTTGGAAAGAAAAAGAAGAAACCTGTGAAGGAGGTAGTTCAGCCATATCAACAAAATAACTATGTAAACAATGGTAATAAATATGTGAAGCGCTATGAAGACAAAACGAGATCAAATTCATATGTTAACAACAAATTCCATCCTCCAGTTACTAATAATTGTTCTCTTCAGACTGACAACAATGTCAGAGTTCGAGATTTGAGTCCATCAGCATTTCCTGCTCTGAGCAGTGGGAAGGGTAGACAGGCGTTCAATGATGGCCGTAGAAATTCCACTGGTGATGTTCAAATACCATCTGATTTGATATTGCAGGATGATTGTGATAGGGAATCAGTGAAATCACTCCCTGCTACTAAACCAAGTAATACAACGGAAACTGTTACTTCGCCCAGAATTAACATGTCATATGCAAAGATGGCAGCTGGAGTGACAAATGTAGTTCTGCAAACAAGTTCAATAGGTGCTGGAAACGTTTCTAGTGATCCCAAAATTACTGTATGGAAAGGTAATGCAAGGGAGAGAAGACATTCAATAGGTTCTAGTCCAGAAGGTGTTGGAATAGTTGCTGTGCATACACCAAGCAATCCAACAGCAGTGCCTATAAAAGCAGGTAGTGAAGAAAACTTGAAAGATGTACCTGATACCAGTGTGGTCAATGCTACAATAAATGTAAACAAAGATTCTCTGGATCGTTTGAATAACCAGGATGATTCATGCAGGAAAGGAGAGTCAGAAGGTAGCATTCAAATTGGAACAGATACAGTCAAGGCAGAGGAAACAGGAAATAGTGTCAAGGAAGCCGCAGTCAGTACTTCATTGACTGTTGATGTACAGAGTCAACCACTAGCATCATATAGAAACAATCCTGTTGATAAGCATAACTCTATAGCTGCAACTGATAATTCAGATCAGCTAATGAACTGCAAACTATCCAAAAGTAAAGTGCTGGAAAGTGAATGTAAAATTAATTCCATCTCTCAGCCTATGAATAAACAGAGTGCGCACAGGATTGAGAGTCCAAAATCTAAAGTCATTGGTACAAATAATAGAAAACACAAATCTGTCATATTTTATGATAAGCGTTTGGAAGATACCACCTCTAGTTTAGATATATCTTTTGGTTTTGAACTAGATTCCGTAGTGAATACAGAAGGTTCAAATGAAACTCCAATCGAAAGTACATCAAGTTTAGTTAATCATTCAGACAGTACAGGAATAACCTTTAATAATTCAGATCTATCTGCCAATCAATTAGTTCAAGCAGTTAGCTGTGCTAGCATTACATTTGATAGCAACTCTACGTTAGATCAACCTTCCATTGTAAATGTGATAGAAACTCCCTCAAGTGATTCAAACTTGGATAACTCCAGTAGCCTAGGTAGCAAAGGTAAAGAATTAGATGCTGATATTAATGAACAAATTGACAAGGTTTCCTCTAAATTAGTGCATTTGAATGGTGTTGTATCCCCAGCTCAGGGCCAAACTAACAACAAGCTAGTAAAACATGTGCTTGAAGATGGACCACCAGTTGATAAGGAGAGCGTAAACCAGCCCGTTTTACCTGTACATACTGTCCCCACAAGCGATGCCCCAGGTCTTATGGGACCAGTTATTGAAAGAATCTACTACGGGGAAAGTGTGGCAACTCTTAAGAAGGAAGTTGTTGGTCCGAGTTCTACAAATGGCCCTACAAGCTATTGTGGATACATACAGATCCTGGTCAATCTTGAGGCAAAAAGTAACTTCAACTTGGCTGAGGCAGCAACCTTTCTAAACAGAGGTAAGTAAAATTGCATAGGTTCAAACCCTTTATGATATATACTCAATTAAAGAGCAGCCGCTGTGTAGAAGAGTTAAGAAATTAAGTTGAAACCTTTCCTTCAAACAGTTGGCCTTTATGATTTCCCCTCGATAGCACAAAGGAAATGTTTTCATAATTCCTAGTTAATGTCTGATTTTCCTATTAGATAAGACTGTTCCCATGAACCAATATGAGGAAATCTATGAAGATGTTGATTTTCATTTAGCTTTCGATTCAATTGCTTGTGACTAATGGAACAAGTTTGTATTTTTGGAAATGTTTTTGTTTTGATTTTCAAAGACATCAAGTTTAAATCAGTTACCTGTGACTGTTTTTAACTTTCATATAACCATAGCAGTCTACTGCAGATAACATTGCTTTGTTTTAAACCATTAATAGGATTGTTTAGAAAAAAAAAAGTGTTTGTCACAAAGTTTACTTGATTTGCATTGAAAATGTTTTGCTTTACAATTTTTTGTGAAGAGAAGATTTATTTCAACGCTATTTGCTGCATACTTTGTTGAGAAGTTTTATTATGACTATCTTTTTGCATGTTTTCAGAATGGGAACGTACCTTAAAGGCCCAAGAAAAAGGTGAGCCTTTAATCAATACCATTTTCATTTCATCAAGGCTTTTTTCTTATTTAGGTCCCACAAGCTAATTATTTTTAAACAGGAAGAAGAGATTTTCTCCCACTTCTTTTTTTTTTTTTTTTTTTATATGGGTTTTACATGACATCAACATTATTTCAGTTATGTAGCGATGCCCGACTCTTAATGATGGAGGAAGACCCCATACTCAACTGCCCATAAGGGCTGGTCAAGGCGGGTAGAACCATCGGCATTCCGTAAGTCAGTCGGGAGACTGCCTCTCATGAAAATCCATATCCCTCTCAGGATTTGAACCCACGCGGAGAGGGGCCATGTGATTTCAAGTTCTGTACTCTAACCACTAGGCCACGGAGGCGTCCCCACTTCTTTAAGGTTATCTTAACAATCATTTCCGATTTGAAGATATATATATATATATAAGAGTAATCAGGAGCAGTTAATTCTTGTAGTATTATGACTATCAAATATAAACTATCAAATTGTATGGTGGCATATACAATATTGGAAGTACTTTCATTCTTCTCTCTGAATACAATTATTTTATTGCATGTTTAATTTGTATTGAATTTCAATACAATCTACACAGCTGCTGTCCTTTCCTGTGTGTAAAGATTGTTTGCGTGCTTTCAAGGTTCTTTGCAACGCATGCTTAGACATACATGTATTCATATCTGCGTTCAATATGCGATTTGCTTAGTGGCAACAGAGGATCAAAATCAGAATCAGGATCAAAAGAGTATAAAAGGTTGGCACTAAATAGAGAAGCCAGCTTCATTGGGGATGGTTAAGGTGGTGGACTTAGAACTCTGGGGTCCTGGGATCAAACCCAACTGACACCTCTGGTTTCATAGGGGTGACCTTTGGCAAGTCGACTCGGGGCCCTAGCCTAGAACTGGTAGGGCTTTTTCTCATTATATAACAGGGCCCCATTAAAGGCACCTTCCCAATTTGAAATATCTTTAAATCATGCAGTTTTCCCAAAAATTCAAAGACCATTCAGCTTTTTTGTTTGCCAACTCAACAATTTCATCAAAACAGTTTCCCAAAATGAATTTGCCGAGGCCTCTTTCCAATTTAAGGGGAAAAGGGCCCGACTGGTGGATCCAGCAAAGCCATTTCATAACTGAAAAATTGTTGAAATGGCGTTGAACACCATACAAGCAAACAAACTAAAAATTGAGTTCAGCCTTTGTTTTCTATAATAGTTTATTGTTTCAAATTTGGAGCAATCGTCACTCAATAAATCATTATATGTCTTTTTATCTGTGTCTGAGACTCATCTGTTTAATTATTGATGGGAGAATATTGATGTGGGTTTCTTGTAACAGTAAATCTGTAGCATTCATGCTGTTAACCCTTTTGACCTGCTACAAGCAAGGCTGCCTCATTGATTCACACAAAACAGATGTTGGTGTTTTTGCTTGTTATATTCTGCACCAAACTTTGTCAGAAGAAATTATTACTTTTTAATGGGGTCCTGCGTGGCCATGTGGTCAAGATGGCTGACTTGGGGGTCCCAGGTTAGAGCCCCACCAACACCTTTGGTTCCATGGGAGTGTCCTTTGGAAAGTCACTTCAGAGCCCTAGCCTAGTACTGGTGGATCCAGGAAAGCCATAACATAATTGACACAGCGTTGAATGCCATACACACATTATTATTTTTAACTTCATTTAACTATATTTTGGGCATTGTTTTTAATTTGTGAATGAACACTATTATCCATTGCATGCTGAGTGGAAAAAGTTCTTCTACGCACTTAAAGTTCTTGTTATTGATGCATCAATATATGTATATTCATTCAGTTCAAACACATTCCCCTGTGGCCAAGTGGTTAAGTTGGCAGAATTAGAAATTAGGGGTCCCGGGTCAGAGCCCAACTGACACCTCTGGTTTCGTGGGAGTGACCTTTGGCAAGTCACTTCAGAGTCCTAGCCTGAAAGCCGTTACATAACTTAAAAGTTTTTGATACAGTATTAAACACCATACAATCAAACAAACACATTCCCCCAGTTTTATCTGTATGCTGCAGAGAACTTTGAAAATGGAAAAGCAGCTTCTTTGTTTCTACATTTTCTTAAACTGGCTTCTTTCTCTTCTACCAGAGGAATGTCTTTCAGTAAAATTTGCTTTTAAATTGTGTTTTGCTTAAAATGTTTGTATTGTTATCTTATAAGTCTGAATGATTGGTGAAGGGTTAAGTCTGGTTTTCTCTGAAACTGGCTGCACTGTAATTAATTTCCCTTGCCGCAATATAAAATCCTGTCATCATTAGTTGCATTTTCAAATTAATTATTTCTTCATCTGATGATAAGTTTGAATAAATTTTAAGAACACTTTACTTAAAAAGGTCTCTTTCCATCATAACTGTGGTGGGTAGATTCTAATCAAAACTCTCACTCCATTTTGATAAATTTCTAAATGCAGCATAACTGATGAAACATTGATTGCTATATATGAACTTACTTGACCGTACAGGCTATTTAAAAAGATATCTAACATCTGTGCTTGAACCGAGATGTTGTGATGTTCAAGTTAATGACAACATTTTGTAGCTGTGATATATAAGGATTTTTTTCAGACAGATATTTTTACAGATATAATGCTGTATGCATCAAATTGAAATCAATCTTTGAAAGGGATGAATAAAGATTAATGAATGTCATTTATCTATATATTTATTGAAATGAGTTTGTACCTTCAGCTAGTTGGATAAATATAACTACCTAACAGCATGTTACCATTATCTTGATATCACATGAATTGCTTAGAAGCCTCAACCCCATTTCCTTGAATGAGACTTGGAGAATTGGTTGAACGGAAAGCAATATAAGACGAGGATTATTATGTATAAGGTGTGACATGTTTCTGCGTTATTTGTTAGAAAAATGAGAAATGGAGAAATTGCTCTCTCTGAGTAAGTTAAACTTCTTGAGGAATCATTTATTTCTTCATTTTGACTTTTTTTTCTCTATGTATGCTCTCTGGATATCAGCTTTATGGCAAATAAAGCTTGTCTAACAATGATAATATAAATAATATATCTGTGATGATGTAGAAATCCTTGTGATGAAATGAAAGATATGATAAGTGGTCATAAGTAAGTTTAACACAGGTTAAATGTCCATGAAAACAACAACAAAATTAATGCTTTCAAAGAATTTATATTGATCATGTTTGTTTCAGATCCTGATAACGTGAAAGTTTTTCATGAGAAGATGTAGATACCAACCAAAGGCCAAAGTCAGCATGACAGATTTCAAAGCAACAAGGACGATAGTCTCCATAACAACATGGATAAATGTTTCCCTAGCAACATGAATTTTCTTAGTTTGGGGATCATAGGATTTTAATTGTTTTGTTAGCTATTTAATTTCGTATACAAGAGTTTGTACAATGTAGACTGTTTTTTTCACAAGGTCAGTCTCCAGTCAAGCTAAAACAAACTGAGGTTTCATTGATGAGTGATAACTCTATATAGATATATGTGTTAGTAAGGAATTGTTAAAGGATTTTGTTTTTGTTGGATGGTGTGTAGTTTTAAGTGGGGGTATGTGTATAGATACATACATATTTATGTGTATATATTGTGTAAAGGTATAAGCTTCATATGGTATATTCCATGTTGGGTAGCCTTGTTTGGAGTAAGAAAAGACACTTTATAAGAAGTTTCATTGTTGTTGTTTCCATCTTGTTCCAATCTTATCCTGAAGAAAACAAGTTTTAAAGTAATTTGATGTTATCAGGTATCCTTGCCAGCAACCTCAATGTAAAAAATGTCTAAGGAAGTGTCTTGACTTTATTGCTGCGTTGAAAGCAAGTTAACTGTAACAGAAAACTTCAGAGTCATATTGAGTGTGACAAATGGCTTCCAAACAAATGGCTTTGAAGGCCTCTTGACCAATGTATGACTGATTCTAATACTTAATCCATATCTTTGATTGCTTCTTGACTGTATGAGACTGGAAGTAGTGGAATGCAACCAGCATTTATTCCAGACTTCAACAGACTAAATTGATATTACCAAATGTGGTAAGATCAATTTGTTGCATCTTGAAACATAATGACTTAAGTAGAAAATTCAAATCACAAGAAATTCCTATTTTAGTCAGTGTTTGCTGGATGTCATATGGAGAGAGTGTCTTTGGGGCTATAGATAGAATAGACAAGCTCATCGTATTATTCATAAATTACCCAAGAGGAATGAATATGTTACTGATATGACTAAAACACTGTTCCTGATATGACTAAAACACTGTTCACATGGCATCAAACCTTTGATTGATTAAGTGATTTGCTGGATATAAAACCATCAAACAGACAAAATGATGAAGAATTTTGAGAAAGGTTAGGATTTGCTGATCAATAACAAACTCATTTTTTTCACAGTAAATTCTTAATAATGTCTGATGTGTTATCATTAACGATTGTCCGAGGGACATTTTTAATATTGGTATCAGGCTTTGTTAACAGTGAATTATTCATTTCAAAACAGCTGTTTACTTGTTTAGATTTCATGTATATTTCAAAATTCTGACAATAATTTTTTTATCAACTTTCATATCTTTAGGACATGTAGATTTCTAGGTAAATATCAATCAATGAGTGATTCATGATTACCCAGACATGGAGGTTTATGCTATGTTTTATCTCCTTTCTTTTAGTTTTTATCTTTTTCAATGGCTCAGATAATAGAAAGTATATGAGACTGCAAAATAAAGATGCAATAGTTCTTCTTTAAGTTTTAAGTTGTGTGTTACCCAGGAAAGGTACAACACATGTAGGTTTTTAGAAGGAGAATTCATTTACAAATCTATCACAACTTGTCTGTCAAATAGCTCTGTAGCCCAGTAGTGAGAACACTCGGAATTACATGGCCCCTCTCCATATGGGTTCAAATCCCAGAGAAGGCATTTGGATTTTCAAGAAAGGTAGTCACCCAACTGACTTACAGATTGCTGATGGTTCTACCCGACTTGACTGGTCCTTATCAGCAGTTGAGTATGGCGTCTTCCATCATTAAGAGTTTTTGACATCACAAAATAGACGAAATAATGTTGATGCAATGTAAAACTTCATATGGATGAATAAAAGAATATGTGTTAGATGATTACAATTTTATGATTAGATTTGATCATAACTGCCTGGAAAGGGTTTCATTTTCTCGGCTTGTTTTTATTTAAGATTTTTCTTTTCTTTAATGTGTATCAATTTTCACAATCATTGCTTGGGTTTTTAAAACTTCATTTCATCGGTGTCCAATAATGTCTGCTTGCATTAGAAAATTACCAGGGCTGGTGCATAATCATTTATCATTTAGATACATAGAAAAAATGTTACTTGTGAATGTATTACTTAAAAACTCACACTACAAATACAATAGGACTGTTCTGGGTTTTACCCTTGACTTCCTAATGAATTTAGAGACTGGTAAACAATGAGACCTAGACAACTATGCCTTTAAAGTATGGATAGAAAGAGAAAAACATTGTGATATTGGGTAGAAACCATTGTGTTAAAAGCAAGACCTGCTTTTGTCTCAGTGATTTCTTAACTTTTTATCTGCAGATGCATTGCATCACAGGTAGGTTAAAAAGTTTAGTCCAGTTACACCTTTAAGCCCCTGCATTTAACAATTAAACTATTTGACATAAGAGGCTTTGTTTATTATGTTGAAGTTCTATTTATATGTCATAATAATTTCAATGTTCATGAAGCAATCTATACAGCTCTTTTGGGATATATTTGTTACCAAAAATAGGGTTTGAAAACACTTTATTAAACATGACTCACTTATATCTGGTCCCTGATAGGACATTTAACCAGTCCAACCTTATGCTGCATTTTAAATGTTTGTGTGTTTGTATGCGTGTGTGTGTGTATAACCCCTTCTCTATATTTAGAACTTGCTTTTTTTGTGAAAAGAAAAGTTTAAATACATGTATGTCGAAATAAGTTACTTTTCCTCAGCAAAATTCAGTGTTAGATTCTAGAAATAGTTTCTATCTACATCATGCTTTATACTCATGTAACCATTTGGATGCTAAAAGGTTGGTTGATTGAAAACATTGCAAGTGTGAGCAAATCATTTTCGTCTAAGGTGCCATTACTAGAGGTGGCATTACATTTATTTCAAATAGCAGACATGTTGGCGACACTTTGCCTTTTGCCTTACATTATGTTAATTACAATAATTACAAATCATAGTAACTCAAAGAGAGTTGGCTCATTACAAGCAAGTTCTTCTTTAGTCATGATAACGTTAACATCAACTTCACAATTCAAGCGGATGAGCATTGTCTATTTGAACACTGCTTTTAGTGCTGTCTGACAGAATTTACTCAGAAATGGAAAAGGTTACTTTGAATTTCAGTCATACATAAAACAAGCTTATAACCTATATTGATTACTTGGATTTTTAACTGACTGGAAATGTGGGCATTAAGAAAGCTTTTCTCTATCACTCCAAAAATTGGTTTGTAATCTCCCCAACTGCCACCAATAGTTTAGCTTTTTATGATATCACAAATGTTTTGATACAGATATGCTGATAAAAATGTTTTAATAGATATTGAATCAACTTTTTAACATTTTTCCTATTTGCTTAGCCTCACTGGCACAACTTGTAGTAACCATATAAGTAAGACTTCATCAAAAATGGCTCCTGAGTTTGATTGTAGGCTGGTAGATATTCTATCTAATGTTTAATGAAGAAAAAATGAAATAATCCATTTGTCTCTAATCTCTGAACAAGTATTTTATGTGAGAAAACATTTTACGCTAAATTCTATCACTCCAAAAATTGGTTTGTAATCTCCCCAACTGCAACCAATAGTTTAGCTTTTTATGATATCACAAATGTTTTGATACAGATATGCTGATAAAAATGTTTTAATAGATATTGAATCAACTTTTTAACATTTTTCCTATTTGCTTAGCCTCACTGGCACAACTTATAGTAACCATATAAGTAAGACTTCATCAAAAATGGCTCCTGAGTTTGATTGTAGGCTCGTAGATATTCTATCTAATGTTTAATGAAGAAAAAATGAAATAATCCATTTGTCTCTAATCTCTGAACAAGTATTTTATGTGAGAAAACATTTTACGCTAAGAATTTGCCTAAGTTCAAAACAGCATTCATTCTTATTTCAGCATTTGAAAATAAGCAATTTTGCAAAGTAACACACCATTGCAATCGTCTCTCCAATGTCACATGGCAATATTATGTCTTCATTTGAGACACTATCCATGTTTATCAATTTTGACTTACTTAAATAATTTCCTTTATTTGTTTAGTAAAACAGTACACGGGAGTTAAGATAAGTGGCCAGACTGTAGAGTTATTACTAAAGTGTGGTTTTGTTTTTAGACTGTCTTTGCTTCTTAATTTTGTTTATATTTACTATTTGTCCAAAATTTGGTCCAGTTTGATGTTAAGAGGCTAGGTGAATAAATATAGACAGGAAACAAGTTGTAATACAATCATTTCCATTTCTTTTTTAACCTTTAAATTAATACATCAAATAATTGATGAATTTGCTTTATATTACTTTTAAAAAAATTATAGTAATCTAAGTATTAATCATAAGATGGAGACCTCAGACGACAAGCATTTTTGTTAATAGGGGAATTTTTTTTTTTTTTTTTTTTTTTTAAAAACGATTTCTTTTCAAATTGATTTAATTACTGATTCTATAAAAGATGTTTTGAAATAAAATACAAACTAGTAATTAACAAACACATTCCTTATAAAGCAATTACAATTTTAGAATATCAATCTTTACAGCTTTTATAACTTAAGATAATCATAGAACTTTAAAGATCGGAAAACTAATGAGAAATTATGAGATATGAGAAAAAAAAATACTGATTAAGATGAAATAGTAAATGGTGAGATTAAGAGCTGATTATCTTCTATTTAACTAGAAAGAAACTACATGTAGTTTGGACCGATTTGCTTTAGTATATAGATTTTGTTTATTTTCGGCAAACTTTAGTGAATCAAAATTCCTGATGCACCGATATTTCAGGAAAATACAAACAAAACCTTTCTGAAAAATTCAAATGTTTATGACACATGTAAAATTTGTTAACGTTATGTAAAGTCTTCTTTCTTCATGTTCTTAATCATGCTAGTTGCATACCTATCTACCATAAGCCTGGTTTGTGAAATTGCTAACAGATGGATTTGCACATATTAACTGATAAACAACTTTCACAATTAATCTCTAACAAGTTTTTGAAAGAGAATCAAAATGTATTGCTTGTAGTTGAACTTTTACATGTGTTTTCTGAAATGAAAGATGATATGAATTGTTTTGTGTTTGTTTGGAAAAACAAAAAAGAAATCTCTACATATTCTTGCAATATGTAAGGTGGTTTCTTATTTTTCCCACACTATTCTCAAATATAGATGCATCTTAAGTTGTTGGCATCTGTTTAGGGAAATGTGACGATGAGGTCAACCTGGTAATATGTTCTAGAATGACAATACCTTGTAGGTAGAAGGCTCCTTTTTACATGGCCACATGTACTAAAAGACTCAACTTTTAAAAAAATAGAGAGAGAAAAAAAGAAAGCATAAAAAGGATTCTTTCCATAAAACCCTATAACGAAAGGGGAACTCTAATGACGCTCTTTCTCTGCATTTGTAACAATTTTCGAAAGAAGTTTGCTATTGGCAGTAGACAATTTAATTATATAACCTAAATGGGAACACAATTGGTGATGACATTGTGATGAAGTTGAATTTCACTTGGCAAAACTTGAAAACTTTTCAATTAAGTCATACTTTCATGTCAACTCATTTCAATGAACCTACAACAGTACATTTAAGAAGCAACTGGCAAAACGCTTTCTTGTTTGTGACTTGGGATTTCTTCTTTTGCCACAATGTTTTATGCCAAATATCTCAAAGAAAATGTTGTTCGTATTTGTCATCTCTTGTTTTTTTCCATTTTGACCAGTCACAAAATCCTGATTTTAGAGGATGAGCTTAAAGAGAAAAAATGCTCACATGGTTTATACTTCTATTAGTCTCTTTGATTCTGTGTTTTGTTATTGGTGAGAACGCATTATCATTTAGACCAGCATATGACTTACTTAGATGGTTCAATATATTATTGTTTTTAGAAATATTTTGTATTGAGTTAAGATGACAAGAAAAATAACAAAATGTCATTGAATACCCCCAAAGTAAAGTTTTGATAGAATGAAGGATTATTTTATATGTTAAGGCTAGCAGATTGTATACATGTTAGAATGTTATACATGATACTGGTATGGATGTCCAACACTGTTGCAGTCTATTCTTTATTCTTATTTTGTGCTTTATGATAGAATGGGTGATTATAGAATGTGATGAGACAGAAGAGACAAATGATCATATTCATATTGTGTACTGTAGATCCTTTTTGCTGCTTCTATCTTGTTGATTTGTGGTGAAATCGGCGCCAATGTGTCACTCATGCTGGATGAATTTTTGTGAATCTTTTTTGTTATCATTTAAGAAAGAAAAACACTTTTCTGTAGTCTCTTGAGAGTTTCGAGGACTAAAATGCAGGAATTGTTGCAGGAACACCGTACATTGGCATATTTACTCTGCCCAAGTCTACTAACATATGATTTACTTGTAGGTTCAGACTTGGTACCATGTATGTCATACACTTACAGTGACTTTTGTATTTTTGGTAAGGCACCTACAACAGGTTTGTAAATTAAACACTACAGTCCTTTTATCAATGTCTTACATGATTTTAAAAGATTGGCAAAGTTTTAGCAACTTCACCTTTTGTCACAAGGGTTTCTACAAAGGTTCACAACAAACTTTCCAACACCCCAACTGTTAGCAGGGTAAAGTTGACCTGCTCTTCGTTTACATTGCATATTACATGAAAAAATGCGATTTAACTTTCAGAAATTGCAAACATCTTTTTATATATATATGATATTTAAGATCTTCATGAAAGTATGTGAATTTTATTTGTAGGTATCCTGGTTCCAACTGCAGATCAATGCAACTCTGATTAGTATTTACACTAGCTCTTCTGGTGGTGTTGTATTTCATTGCTTTAAGTCCATTTATAACCTGAATAAATTACAGTTGATAATTTCCAACCCTATCATTAACTTAATACTGATGTCTCATGAAAATTCATCCAACTTGAAAAGCTGATTTTACAGTATACTGTTACGCCTCAAACGGAAAAAATGTAACATTTGAAATAAAGTGTGCATTGCATTTGGCTTTGTTTGATTCTCCCCTCCCCTCGTAAAAAGTCAACTTTGAATGACAAAGTGAATAAATGTTATTATGTTATTTGCAAGTGTCAACCTAGAATATGCCAATAGCTTATAAAGAGGTTTATTCATACACTAAGGACAATGTCAACTGTTGATCACAATAGCAAAGGCCTTACTGAACTTGCTTTGTTTATGTCTTTGGCAAAAACAATAAAAAAAAATCCTAAAACAAAAAGGGAGACCTCAGATCAGTCTAAGTTCTGTACAGTTATATCAATCCAATCTACTTCGTCTATTAACATATAACTGCTAGTTTTCACATTGTCATGATGTTGACGATGAGTATTGATTGATCACGATAGATTATCAACCACAAAGCGGCGCTCCAGATAAGCTTTGTGTTACTCCCATATCTGGACGCAAGAAGATTGGTCTTCAAAGCTCTATGTGACTGAGAGAAGCCTGTGCAGCATTTATTTTGTATGGTGTTGCCATATTAAACAATTTTTCAGTTGTGTAACGGCTTTCCTGGATCCATCAGAACTAGGCTAGGGCTCTGAAGTAACTTGCCAATGGTCACTCGCACGAAACCAGGTGTCGGTGGGTCACGAACTCGGGATCCACAAGTTCTAAGTCCCCCACCTTGGCGACGTAGGACTCCTATATCATTTATAAAATTTATTTTTATATTTTGACGTGCGACGTGAGAAAACCCACCTTATGGTTTAACGCGCAATAATCGATAAATCGCTGTCAAAGTGACGTCATTTATTACGGCGTTGTTTAAGTTTCCCCGCTGTTTTCAAACGCGATATTGATTGATCATTCAATCTTTAATCCCTCGAATAAATGTCCCAGTCTTAAAAGGAACTGCAGTTTAGAGTAAAAATCATTCTTCATTCATTTACTATATATAACATTTAGATCTAGACTACTATGATACTCATTTTCATTGAAATCTCAGCCGCGATCGGGAAAGTAAATATATCAACTATGCTACCGACAAATCTTTTCTCATAATTATATACCTAGTTGAATCAAGTTTTTTTAAACTCATTTTCTGTTGAATGCGTGACTACATGTAAAGTGCGACATATTGCCTGCAGAATATCAGTCAATTCTTCAAGGATTCAATTTTAAAAACCGTGATTGTAGCAAAACTTACTACGTACCGCGTCGTTATGTCTAACAATAAGGTTATTGAGTTTCTTTATTCGTTTCCCTTTAAACAACTATTATATAATTGATTTGTATAAATGTTTTATATGTATACAGCTGTATTAAGATTAAAGTTACCCCTAGGTTTAACAGTTATGTCCTTGGATTTTAGGAATTAGAATCATTCTTATCAAACCACTTCGAAAGGACATCAACCATATGTCAGAACTTGTTTGAGGATGTTTTCAAGGAAAACGACAGCGGACACCCAGTAGTTGATAACGGTAGTAAATTTAGTGAATCAGTTGTCGGGCTAGGTCATATGTTGCGTCCATAAGAAAGGATGGGTCATTTACTCATTGCGACTTTAATACAGATCAGGAACCCTATTCTGGGGATGTTTGCATCAACGAGTGTGGTCAAGGAAGTTCACTTTTAAGTGCCAAACAAATTATGTTCTGTCGTTCGTCCTCTAGCCTCGTAAAATCAGGAAAAAGATCTGAAAGTCATGACACTCTTACAGATCCTGGTCACGGAGCTTGACAAAGGCGGGGCAAAAAGGCAGAGAGGTGGAACACACTTACTTGAAAATGGAATAGTTGTTTGTTGTGATACGTTACCGCTATTCCACGACATATCCATTGATAATATGAAGAAGCTCCAAAACAGCACAAAGATTCGAGCACTCCACATTTGACTTAAGTCAGAGCGTGAGCCTCCCACACTATGTCCGACCAACGGGACCGCTCTATTCTTTTCCTTAGAAAGATTCAATTGTTTGGAGTCAGCATTAGTCTCCAGTCAAAGCAAGTCAATTCCCCGATAGATGAGAATCAGACCATCGGGCAATATGGCAGCCAGACACACGGACCAGAGTCTGTTATCTCCATGTAGAACTGGGAACTGGAGAAATGTGAATGAGGTCACGATGCATGCTTTATCAATGCAGACAACTGTCGTGGTACTTCACATATCTAAGTACAGACAAAAGTCGTTCCGCAAGACTTGCGCGTTTTATGTAGTTCTTTTTCTGTTTACTGACATTGTTTTAATAAGTCATTTCACCATTCTTTATCAGTCTGTCACACCTTAACAGTTGCATGCTGCCTTCGATAAAAAGTGTCCTCCATCGGTTACGACATACAAAAAACATGGATAGTTTTACTGAACACGGTGGCATGACTGAAATACTTTATCACAGTGATATATAGACAATAGATGGTTAGTCTCGTGAATCGGTAATGGTATCGAGCAAGGCATAGGAATACTATTCTGTGAGCCGAATGTCAATCGGATAATTATCCGAAGCCTATCCCGATAACCATTCCTACACAAAGACTCAAATCATCTATTTTTTTTTTACCCTGTTAGTGATATGGATTCAAATTAATAGTAAAAAATGAAAATAAAACATGAAAAAAGGGAAACAAAGCTGAAAATCAACATTAAGTGACAGTTAACAGGTAGAGAATGGCGTCATATGCCATAAAGTATCTATGACCTCATGATTCGTCACACGGCTAAATGTTATATGGTTAGTGCCCAACATCACAATGTTATATGGCATCCGGTTATCGGTCTGTGATTCGCACTGCTGACCTGATAAAATTGGCTCTTGAGAAAACGCGATCTGCATCACTATTGACCTCTTTATCAATTTGATTATGCATTTCAAGATGTATAATATAGACTTTTATTATTTTTTTTTCAAGAAACAGCTTACACTGTATCTATTTTGGGGTAAAACAATAAGATTGTCGTTGGCTACCTTATTTGGAGGATGGTGACAGGGCAGCCAAGAACGATAGTATACCACATGCACGTTTTATGTAGGTCTCGGATTCACAACTATTTTTGAATGGACACATATCTTCTTTTACAATATGGGCAAATTGTCTTCAATCATCGACTGTAGGTCAATTATCGCAATATAACACATGTATACTTCGCAATTAAACAAATGTACACGCTTAATAAACATTATTGAAACAATTGACACATGCAGCTCTGTGTTTTATGCGTATACTAATGAAAGGGATTGTCTTCAATAGAACTGGTCATACATTGTGTTTAGTTAACTTTGTATTAGCTCACATAACGTTTAAGTGTCATCGCATGAAAAAAAAGAACACTTTTAACCATGCATTGCGCTTAGATGATAATACTAAATGAGCCTTGAATTTGACATCACATAAAATGCATTTTAAACATATTTTATTTTGTTTCTGAATTGTTTACTTTCAAGAATTATTGTAGAAAAAGTCGATCAATTTCAAACATAAACAGAATGATCTGTTCGTTGTCTATCGTCTCACGAAAAACAATCTGAATCTTCAAGCCTCCTGATGAAGATTGTTCAACGTTAATAGAGCGCCTTTCAATCGGCAAGGGAAGCAAACTTGTCATGGAACAGAACGACATGCGTTACAAATAAATATTCCCTGATTTCTTGCAATCTACCATGTGCCATTAAAAATGTACCAAATGTTGTTAAAACAATCGGTTCTCGAGAAACAAACATGTAATTTGTACTTCTCAGTCAAGCACGTCGATAAGTTTCCATAATCAAGCCTCGAAATACACGCTTAGTACATTGTTTTACACGGGAATCACAATAAATTGATTAATTTTGGGATAATACAGAAACGTGTACTGTTAAGTGTGTAGAATTCCATATCTGTCTATGATACCCCGACCGATTTTTACATAAAATTGCTAGTTGCAATCGGTCCGACATAACCGAAATCGGTCCAAAACCGGCATTTTCCTGATCTCTGGCGAGTAGTGAAAAAGAAAACAATTCTACCTTTTTCAAGTAGAGACCTGTTTATTTCGAAGGTTTGACACAACTACAGTAAGTCATGTCAAAAGGGAGTATATCCTTTCGTTGACCCAGAGACATATGTCTCTGGTTGACCACTAAATCTGTACTGTTTAATTTCCTTTGATGTGAATATCAACCGATTGAATTGGATTTATTATTACTTTGAATTAAATCTAAACATGATTGTTTTGTTTCCTAAGCTTAAGCACCAGGATGAACTTAAAAGGTGTTTCCGTAAAATGAAGACCTAAGATGTGGTAACTCCAAAACTCAAACGTCGATTTAGATTACGTCGTTCGCCAAAACGCTGACGTCGCGTCACTCCTCGATATTTCTCTACTTACCTGACGTCTTTGAACGCTTATAGGAACCGTATTTTCTGACGCATTTACATGAGACTTATATCATTTTAACAAAGGCAAATCGAACTAAAATAATCGCTGAAAAAACGAAAATCGAAAATTTTGACCATAAGGTGGGTTTTCTCACGTCGCTCCCCATATATAAGAAGACTCAGTCGGTGCAATTTGAGCAGGCTGTGTATGTGCGACATTTTAAACAATAGTGCCGTTGTCAACGTGTAACTAAGCTAGAACGTCGCTCCTCAGTATCAAGTCCTCGTGTAATGCATACACGCTCCAATCTCGTCGATTTATACTAGTTTGTGTGGTGTCTAACGCCGTATCAACAATGTTTCACTTATGTAACGGCTTTCCTGGATCCACCAGTACTAGGCTAGGGATCTGAAGTGACTTGCCAAAGGCCACTCCCTAGGAACCGGTGTCTGTGTGACTGGGACCCCCAGCCTGTAATTAACCTAGAATATCGCTCCTCAGTATCAAGTTCTGGTGTAATTAATATACGCTTCAATATTTATCCATTAATGTACCCAGCTCACTCTGGAGTATTATTGCACATGTTCCCTATATACCTAGTCCGAATGATCCAGACGTAGATAACACAGTTACGGCATGGGTCATCCGAGTTACTGTATATCCTACAGGTACTGACCTAGAAAAGATGCCTTGTCCAAGCATTCCCGGGGGGATGATCGGCCTCTACCAGGAATCGTATCCTGGTTGTTCAGTCTCCAAGCCGCGACGCTTACCAATTCACCTTAACCAACTTATTCAATGATTTTTCGGGTCTGATCAATACACAAAGACTTTATGAAACATTGTGAGGAAATGAGAAATTTTCTTTAAGATTGAATACCCATTATTCGCCAATTTTAAACTCTTTCCTCAGTCAGATTACTTCAGTTGTGCTCGGTATCGGCCTGAGTCGGAACTATTCGCTTTACATCGAATAGTTCCGGTCCCGAACAACGCATACCGAGCACGACCAAAGTAACTAGACAAAATAACGAGTTTCAAAATGGCGGGTTATGGGTATTCTACCTTAAGATGGGCAATTACTTCTTCCTCTTAAAAACTCCTGTCCTTATCATATCCTTGTCGTTTACATTCAATGTCTAGTTCAATAACAATGTAGACCTACGTCTATAAACGTCCTATACTGGAAGTTTCTCCCAATGTCGTTGAAAAATGAGTAAATCAAGGGCGGACACGTGATCGATGGTAAAGGAATGTCGGAAAAGCTCATACACAATGTGACCATCTGTTGCACAAACAACATAAGAGAACATTGTCCTGGCGAAACCGCACTTGTACCGGGACGGTGTGAATCGGCGTTAATGCAGGATTCCCCCTCCTCGATCATCTTGCTGGTAAAGTTGTAGGCCCAAACCCCGAGATGACAGATCTTTTAGTATAAACGTGCGAGCTTACATGGATCAGTCAGAAACGAGTCCGTGACGTTATTAACAGTTTGGTTTAAGGTTTGAATCATGATTCATGACATGCTTTTACTCTAAGACGTCAGGTAAAAGCAGGAATGGCGCAGTATCCGACCCCATCTCATCAGCGGACATTTTAGAATCGTCCCTAGTTAAATCTTTACCACATGCAGACGACTTTTTTTTTACTTGAAGCAAACGACTTTGGAAAAGTTTTGTAAACACGTGGAAAACATTTCAGTTCTGCTGTTCTGATAAGTGAATACATGTATATTGAAAAAGCATTGCGGCAAGGGGAGAAAAGGCTTGAGACAAACAATTTCTCCTTTTGCCACAATGCTTTTTGAAAGTCGTCTGCTACAAGACGCAAAAATGTGGCGTTATGTGGTAATATGTCAAAGGTTCACCAGGCTTTCCAATAACGATGACTTTGTGGGAGGCCTGGTAGACATCAAGAACCTTCATGTTCGTACGTCCCTTATTTCACGAAGGTTTAAGGAACCAGTCTTTTAAAGAACGGTTTCTAAAATAGGCGATTGAAACATGCGCAAAAGTTCATTTAGATGGATGATGAGTCATGATACTTGTTGTTGTACAGTCCTTGTGACCAGATTCCAATGTTGTGTATGTAAACAATACGATAGTTTAATTAAGACTTTAGATTGTCAATCACTTGAAACATGTGAATGTCTTGCTATCGTCTTGTTTTTGTTTATAAAATCTAACCTTCATTATTTATCGATGCTATAATTATTATTGTTGCTATCCAAAGCAGCTTTAATGCCAAACTACGAGAGGAACAATCTTGTAGAAAAATACCTGCTCAATAAGAGCTTAATACTTCTGAACACTATGGTGAACGGGGTTTGCGCCATCGAAAAACTCTAATTGTTACGACGCCAACTTCATAACCACATACCCGGGACACTTAACTTTAGCTTCAACTCTACCCTTACATGAAGAACTTGTTTAATGTGTTTAATGCCGTGTCAACATTGTTTTACTCATATAACAGCTCTCCCGAGATTCGCCAGTAGCCTGCTTGGCAAGGGCTCTGAAATGTAGGCCTATTGGACGAATGATAGCCATTCCCTGATACAAACAGCTTTTATACAGACGGACGAACATTCTTCAAATAAGCTGAATTAAGAATAAGATCCATTTGTGATTAGCATGCTAATAAATTCATAGCAGACGAATTCAGAGTAGTCTATCTATTTAACATGCGACTATGAAGACCTGTGGAATATATCTTACAATCCTGCTGGTTTTACATTAATGAAAAAAACACCCTTTAAAGATAAGTGATGGACGTAGATACTTTTTTTTTTATCAGCAAATGCTCCTATTTTTTTTACTAGCCCAATTCGTCGTCTGCCTCAGGACCTCAAATGTCGTCTGCATCCCCGCATGGTTTGTGAAATGTTAATTTGATCAGACTCTGATTTGATTCATGTTTTGTTAACGATGCGATCCGAGCAATTGCAAACTAACGTTTATTGAATTCGCCCACATCTAAATATCGTAAAATTAAATTTCGTTGATTGATTTTATATCTTAGACTTAATTAATGTAAATAAACCCCATCTTGAATGTTGTTTGATCAATTCCCTTTTCAAGGGGTTGTGAAATAAACAGAAAATCGGTCCTAGGAATAAACGATCGCGTACAAAATTACTCTAACACCGGTTAAAATGGGGACAGAAATCTGACAAACAAAACAAAACTAGAGGATCACATTGGAAGTATTTGGTGTACGTAGAGTAATTTCTAGGTGGACATCACATTCTCATGACGTTATTCAATAGAAATCAAACCGATTCACTGCTCCATATGTTATACAAGAACAATTTATTTGGAACTTTGAGTATTTAATTTAGCTGCTGCAGCTCCTTTTGAGTGTTGGATGTATCCTACATGTCTTTCTGGTGTCTTGGGATCTGTTTTAAATGTTAACTTACATTTGGTGTGTGTCTCTCTCTATCATCCATCGGATTTGGGATTTCTTTTTAAATCTCGTGCTCTATAACAAAAACTGAGTTGTCTGTCACTTTGATGTCCAGCACCTTCATTTTATTGTTGACAGTCCCCTTTCTAAAATGACTTCCTTTCTACTATTGCATTATTGCAATTCCATTATTGCACAGGATTCCCATTATATATACACCCTTTATACCCTTCACTAGCCTAGGAAATAGTGTCTTGTCCATGGGCAGTTCACAGAGAAATCTTGAGCGCTTTTGACAATCAAACCCAGGTTGTGAGATCTCAAGCGCCAGAAAAAATCAGATATTTCATTCAGCTGCAGCCTAGAGAATTTTATCAATATTGGTGAGGTAGAGGTAGTATTTTTCATCAGTATTTGACATTGAGATGGTTTTTTTTTCAGTTAAACCATGTTTAGCAAAGTTGATGGACAATCTAAGAACTCCTTTCTGGAACAGACTAAAGCACAGCGTGAAGAGCGCGCCTGTGAGAAACAACGAGAGAAATCTGCCCTTAAGATTCAGGTAGTCTTAGAAAAACCTCATTATGTCAAACTTTTAATAAACATATGTCATGCATGTGTTAAGATTAAATTTACCGTCGTTTCCCCTGAAGAGTTGTTTCCCCAAAGCTAATTTATATAGTAATCAAGGATTCGTTTCCCCGAAATTAATTTTTATAGTGGAGAACTTACATTATATAGTAGATTCGATGTTTCATATTGTGTTGCATTTATATATAGTTTATAAAATAGTCTACTGATGAGGAAGTGAGTGTTAGGCATAAAAAAATAAATTGTTTGTTGAGGGCAACATCTTCAAAATCAGTAGGTAGGGTAGGAAGGGACTTTTTTTTTATTTTTAATTTTTTTTTATTTTGAGCTTCACTTTAACATGCATATTTCTTTTTGTAGAAAATAGTTAAAACAATACATAAAACTGACTTCTGACACAGACCAGCATCCATCAAAATGCATTTTCTGAAGTTGTCGAATTTAAGCGCAGATAAAAAACATATGTTTGTCGGATGTTTTCAGTCTATTCAATTTGTAAACTAGCCTGTCGGAAATGCCCAAGAAATTTCAAATGGATATGTTAACAATACGACGCCAATTGATTTTTTCTTCTAATGGTCAATAAAATCTTTAGAGTAGGCAGGTTGGGCTTGGTAGGGTCGGGTTACCCTAAACAAACAACTTTTATTTAGGCCTAATGTTAAACCTTATACATTTAGTTGTAAGGCATGATTAGAACAAACATCACCACACAAACAAATATAAAACCCATTGATGATGCCTATTTATCCCATAGATGTATATAGTAGATCAAGATATTCCAAATCAAGAAAAAAAAACTTTATTTTCAATTAACTTTCATAATTTGGTCATTTTACAAATATAAATCTTTATAAATTTAATTACTTAATATAACATAGATATAATTGCTGTATATAAATACTTTCGGAGAAACGACTCCTCAATTACTATATAAATTAACTTCGGGAAACCGACTCTTCGGGGAAACAACCGTCACCCTTAAGATTATACCCTGATTAATAGTTTTTGTGATTCCTTACTTTAGTAACTGCAGCTTGATCTAACTGTTGTGAACTACTGTACATTACACTTACGATAATACAGGGAGATTGATAGATGTAAGATGACAACCTTTTTTAAAAAAAGAAAATGTGTTTTGTACCTGATCAAACGTAAAATCAGATGACAACTTAAGAATATGAAAATTTTCCTTTCAAAATTTATGATATTGCAATGTGAAAGCCCTTCATCTCAAGATGGCAATTATTAAACATCTTTGTTGAATTTATGAATATGTAAAGTGAACGTTTATGCAAATTAGAACCTAATGCATTGTTTAAGAGAACATGCTGGTATATATAGACGACACAACCGCTCAGTGTAAGACAGTGTTTTCCACTGATTGGATGTTTTTGTGTCTTTGAAAGGTTCATTTGCTCGGTTCTTTACATTGGTGGCAGCGGTGGGATTAAGACTTCTCCTTCTATCGGAGTTACCTTCCCCACGTATTTCCCAAGAGCCAAGACTCGGGACGAGTCTTCTCCGAAGTGGTAGTTATGTAACGTTTGTTAAACATTTATGCAAATTAGAACCTAACGCATTGTTTAAGAGAACATGCTGGTATATATATAGACAACACAACCACTCAGTGTATGACAGTGTTTTTCACTGATTGGATGTGTTTGTGTCTTTGAGAGGTTCATTTGCTCGGTTCGTTACAAATAAATGATATGTATCATAATTTTTCAGTGTACATATAAAGGTTACAGATGCAGAAAAGAAAATAAGGCAGCTTTAAGGTAATGATATTTCAAACCAATCAAAGTGTACCAAAACTCTGGTAAAATCCTATTGTCACAGAATATTGAAAATGTCCTCTTTGTTTTTATACAACAGTTTGAAGGTTTTGTGTTAGACTAACTTCTTCACAAAATTGAAACATTTACTATCATATTACCCCCCAACTGTATGTCTTTAGGAAATAGATAGATTGTAGGATTTTATCATTCTTGTAAGCCTCCCTGTTATTAGAATGGTATGTGTGTGATGGCCTTGGAAAGGGGGAGAGGCTCAGCACATGTGTATATAGAAAAATTAATTGATATTTGCCTCTGAAACCATCAGTAAAATTTCAGCAATATTTGGTAGAAAATGTTCTAGGTGAACCTTCCAGGTTGATTTTAGGCAAAGAATTGCTGCAAGGTCATATATTTATATCCGTAACAAAAACTTTAGCATAAAGAGTCCATTATGTGAACCCCTCACATTTTAAACCAAATAACATACATTTTTGTAGGAGCAATCATTGAAGTTCATCTGTCTGTCCCTATCTTTACCACTGATATTTTATTTTCCAGGAAGGATATTGAAGGGCTGTTAAACCAGCCAACAAGTCCTGATGGAGATTATTCATTTAACTACAGACCAGGTAAGATAGTCCAATAATTGTTCCTTAATAGTTCGCTAAACGAAAAAATATTTAGCGAAGGTACAGACCATGATAAATTGAAGAATCTGTTATAAACTTTTAGTATAAAGTTTTGATGAAAGTTTTTGACTTTTGACTGGCTTTTGGTTCAAATCAACAGGGAAAAATAGGTTTATCGAAAATTTTGTAGTATGATGTGATAATCTTGAGAGTGACAGTCATCCAATTGCTTTTTGTTTCAAAAATGGTGTCAGAGCATTCATCATCTGACAAAAATTCTGTTTACATTTTATTCAAAGCTTTAACAACTGTTGTGTAAATTCTCTATATTTCAGTATTGGAGATTTACAAACTACTCAGAAGGTTTTTGTTTTTTCATGGAGATGGCAGTGGGGACCAGGTAAATACAACTATGCACTGATTAGGTCTAAACCTTTCCCTAATGTATAGCATCTTTTAATCACATATGACACCATTTTAGTGCATTGTGACCAAAGGAATAATCTTTTATGGTGTTTTCTAGATTCATTCATCAGTTATGCATTTACTAAGTTGTGACCAAATAAGTTGGCTTTGGTATCCATTTAGTTACCTGCAAGAAATTTGCAGCAGTTTGCGAATTGTGGTTTTTCATTTATTCCTCATTTTACAATTGTTCAGTTTTTGCAAGGCATTTCCAGGTTTTAAAGCACTAACACCCTTCAACTTGAAGCTGGTTTTTTCTGATCCCATTGTTATCCCTTTAAGCTTAAGTGCAGTGGAGGGAAGAAACATTCTCTCTGTCTTTGTTAGTTTTTGTTAGGATGCAGCTGGAGAATTGAACATGCAACCGTCCACACTCCAGGCAGAACATGGTAATTATTAAATTGATTTTGAAGCTGTTTTGTCCTTTCTAAACATACATGTATTGCAAAATGGTTAATTTTTCGGTAAGATTAGACTAAGAGTAGTATGCCATTTCAACAGCAATTTTGTTCTATGATTCAAGGTAGTCATTTCCTCTTTGAAATACATTTGAAACAAGAACATACATGGCTAAATATCATGCAAGAATGCAATGCCTTTTAAAGATTTCAAAAATAGAACAGTTATTAACACCTGTTTCTTACATTTCAGCTAGAGAATGTTTGTAGATATTTACTATCAACAATGGACTCCGAGGATTTAAAGGTTCAAGTAAAATTATTCTAAACTCAATAATTGTAAGAGAAAAAAAAACGGTTGGCTGAAACATTACCAATTCTTACTTTAAACGCCCTAAACAGATAAGCTTTTCTTAAGCATCAATTTTCACAGTTTGAATAAGAGGAAGTTGCACATCTATTTGAATAATGAATTTATTGTTATTAATTATATTTTCAATTTAGATATTTCCTGTTTTGTCCTTTCCCTGTTCAGAATAATTCACCGTTTTCTCAAAAAGCTAGTAAATAGTAAGAACATTGAACGTTCAAAGACTTTTGCGTATGATAAGCAAAATTTAATGATCCTTTACGTCATGGTGATTTTGAAAATAGTGTGTTACAACACTATTTAAATCTGTATTGAATAGGGGAAAAGTTATTATTTAATTACCATTTTAGATTTCCTATGTGTCCCTGTCCTTGTTGAAGGATCTTGTGTTACCATGGATACAACAGGTCAAGGACATTCTCTGGCAGTGTGTTTTATCACTGAAGAAACTCAAGGTAATTTTTCAATAATGATGTACTATTTGATTTTTGCTTTGCTTTCTATAATGTGCCTACTGAGACAGTCACAATGCATCTATCAGCTTGAGTGTGTAAGACCTCTATGAGGAGATTTTTTTGGGCTGTCTGAATAGATTTTGGTCTTCATGAATGAGCTGGACTTTGCAAAATAGACAGGAATTGTTAAATTGATGCAAAATCATGTAGAGCAAACAGGCAGAGCTAGTCGATGAAGCTGGCTGAATAACTGATTGCTGTAAACAAAGGATATTTAACTACAGTAAAGAGATGGGGAAATAAATGATGCTCTACTTATTAAAGGGACATCAATATGTAAGAAGAATCAAATGATTAATTTCAGTTATATTGAATCTGATTTACACCACATCTTTATGTAAAAGACTTTTGGAACTTTTATTGGGTAGTTTTATTAAAAAAAGTCTCAACGAATTTTGAAAACAAAGTACCTCCAGTGATATGTTAACAAAAATGGATCTTATCTATTATTAGCAAATATTTTTTTGTTACAATGTTTTCGAACATTTACGATTGTTTTATAATGTCTGCTGAGATATTGTTGTGTCATTGAATAATTGATTTGTATATTACAGCCAGAAAACCACAAAGATGTCAAGTCTATGATGATATATCTAAGAATGCTGATTACATTTACCAATACAAGAACCTGGAAAATACTTAAAGGGAAAGGTAACTTAATCTACTCACACATTTTCAACTTTCTCAGTCAGAACAACGGAACTAATTCTTTAAGTATAAAAAGTTTTGTGTTATAAAGATATTTGGTGGTTTGATTAAGGGTATAAGTAATGGTTGTTATATATAGCATATATAGAAAAAATAATACCCATCTCATCTTAACATCTGTTCAGAACAGAATGATGTCATGCTTTTCGGTTTCAAACTAAGAATTCATGTATTCCAAGACTATTGGTATCAATTTAGCTATTGAGGTTAAGGTGTTTGTTGAATAATTGACAATAAATGTTTCATATTTTATTTGAACATCTCTACACCCAAACTTCAGGGGAAGCTCTAACTGCAGGCATGAACCAGTTGTGTAACAACATAATGGGACATTTGAACAATATGGGACTCTATCCTGCGCTACAGGTAATTTTCCATTTTTTCTTTATTCAAACACTATGTTGTTGGTCTCAATAAAACCCACCTTATTTATACTATAATTAGAACAGGTTTTGCTATGGAAGTGCCCATCTCATCTCTTTTTAATTGTTGATAACCATTAGAAAGGAAAGAAAAGGTTGGGGTTTATGTGAGTTATGGTGTAACAGTACAGAATATGTTATGTTTAGTGTAAACTAGTCTGCATGAAGAATCAGTGCCTATGGAATGTGTGGACAAAAGATTGAACTACTACATAGAAAACTTCTTACATATTTTAAAGGGTTTTGGATGAGCATTCATTACTATGACTTCATCATATGGAAGACAAGATTTTCATGGAGGATTCACAATGTCTAGATTTATGTGCCCTTGTATCTATATTTAAAGTGTTCATTGACATCTTTAGTGTTAAAGCAAAAGAGGAGACATTTTAAATGAATCATGTTTACTTGTAATATATTTCAGATCTTGCTAACAAAAGGACTGGCCAGAACTAGACCAGCCTTCACCAAGACTTCCCTGACAGCCATTATGACCATCTCACTACGGTAATGTAAATTACAAACCTACCTCAAACACAACAAATGTCTATCTTGGTAAATAACAAACCTAGCTTTAAAATTACAAATCTAGCTTAAACACAAAAAATGTCTGTCTCATTAAATAACAAACTTAGCTTAAACACAACAAATGTCTGTCTCATTAAATTACAAACCTAGCTTTAACACAAAAATGTCTGCCTCATTAAATTACAAACCTAGCTTAAACATAACAAATGTCTGCTGCATTAAATTAAAAACCTAGCTTTAACAGAAAAAATGTCTGTCTCATTAAATAACAAACTTAGCTTAAACACAACAAATGTCTGCTTCATTAAATTACAAACTTAGCTTTAACATTACAAATGTCTGTCTCATTAAATTACAAACCTAGCTTAAACATAACAAATGTTTGCCTCATTAAATAACAAACTTAGCTTTAACATAACAAATGTCTGTCTCATTAAATAACAAAATTAGCTTAAACACAACAAATGTCTGTCTCATTAAATTACAAACCTAGCTTAAACACAAAAATGTCTGTCTCATTAAATTACAAACCTAGCTTTTACACAACAAATGTCTGCTGCATTAAATTACAAACCTGGCTTTAACATAAAAAATGTCTGTCTCATTAAATAACAAACTTAGCTTAAACACAACAAATGTCTGTCTCATTAAATAACAAACTTAGCTTAAACACAACAAACGTCTGTCTCATTAAATTACAAACCTAGCTTTAACACAAAAATATCTGCCAAATTAACTTACAAACTTAGCTTTAACATAAAAAATGTCTGTCTCATTAGATAACAAACTTAGGGTAAACACAACAAATGTCTGCCTCATTAAATTACAAACTTAGCTTTAACATAACAAATGTCTGTCTCATTAAATTACAAACCTAGCTTTAACATAACAAATGTCTGCCGCATTAAATTACAAACCTGACTTTAACATAAAAAATGTCTGTCTCATTAAATAACAAACTTAGCTTAAACACAACAAATGTCTGTCTCATTAAATTACAAACCTAGCTTAAACATAACAAATGTCTGCCTCATTAAATAACAAACTTAGCTTAAACACAACAAATGTCTGTCTCCGTAAATGATAGCCAATATCAAATGTTTAGAGACATACTGGAGTTGTATGCCTGCAGTATTCCTTAACCTTGTATGTTTATCCTATTGTATGTGTCCTTATCACCTGATAAGACAAACATGATGAGTACCCACAACATTGGGTTTGGAGCAGAATAAGATAAATAAGCATTTTGCTTGTTACAAGATGTCTTGTATTGATTAGTTGCAAAACCTTTGGATAAAAGCCTGATAATAGCCTTAAAGCTATTCCAGTTTATGGGATTTTGTGACCAGTCAAAGTGGAAGACAAGAGCAGAGAACAGCCATATGCTATGGAAAAAAACAGTATCAATAGTGTATAGGAACCAGAGTGATAAAGGGAGAAGTTGCTTGTTGTTAACAATGTCTCCATGTGTTATTGTAGTTTCTATGGATGTATATGAACTGACAGGTAAACAAGTATGTTATTTGTTTGTATTTTTCAGGCCTTTGTTAGGATCCAACTTTTCCGATAACCTGTTGACTGTGTATATTTTAAACATATTGTCTGTACCAGCCTTGATACACCATGTGTCACAGATGGCCCCGGATGTAAGTGTCTTTTTATTACACTTCTTAACATATCTATACTGACAACCTTCATAAGATGTAGATTATTCTTTTTTTTCTGTTGGTGAAGCTGCAAGGCTTCTTTTATTTTCCATTATGTGCAAGTATAAAATCAACAGGGAAAACATCATAAAATATTTAAATACATATGATCAAGCTTATTTTCTACTATATTAATATCTCTTTTACTCCAGCATCATAGGTTCAACCTACACACATATGTATATTTGTACATAACAGTAAATATCCAGATGGGACTCCATGAAAGAATAACTAACAGAAATTCCCCTTAAGTTTAAAAACAGTTAGCATACAGATTGGACACCAAAAAAGAGTGTCTCATCTGAATGCAGCCCATTTGCCTATTTTGCTAAATGTGAGCATGACAGTGGTTGTCTGCATACATTTTCATAGTGATACCTTTGAGGGAGCATCTTTCAGATAAAAAAAGACATTCCAAAGTATACTGTACTAAAAAAGGAAAAAGAAAAAAAGAGCATACTAGAAACTAGTCCCTTAGGCCAGCTGAGTTGTATACTTAGCAAAAATGCTTATTAAAAATAAAGAATATTAACCTTATATTGGGCGTGTTGAAGCTTTACTGGGTTTTACCATAGTCCCAAAACAATGTTTGCACTGGCTTCGATATAATACTTTGGAAAATACAGATGCATGGAAAGTGAGCTGCAGGTCCAAGATTATTGTTATTCAATCATTTGTATCTTTATTGATATTACAGGTCATGTCTTGGTTTTATGCTTGAATGATTTTTCAAAAGATTAATTCATTGGTAAAACATCTTTTTATGACTTCAAGTGAAATCTGCATGAAAATTTTAACCACATAATTAAACACTTTTTAACCTGAGGAATATGAGAAAGAAAAGTTTGCTTTTACCATTTTCATGACAGCAGAATACTAGCTTAGGTCTAACTAACATTATCATCAACATTTCCTATTCAAAGACACCAACCATCTTTTCTATTGATTCTGTTACCTTTATGTATTCTTTTAAACAAATAAAATGAAAATAAAACACAAGGAAAAAGGAAATAAAAACAAGGTAGAGTATGATGTAAATATGATGTCATGTGTGATGGCATTCCTATGACGTCAGGATTTGTCGTGTGCATGTGTTATTTGGTTAGTGCCGGATATCACAAATGTTATACGGCACCTAGTTATCAGTCCCAAAATGGCACTAGTGACAGGATAAACTTTTAACTTTCTATTTCAGTGCTTGACATTATTAATCACCAACAGAATCTTCAAAAGATCTCTTGACTTGTTGACTCATGAACAAAGTACCAGGATTATCTTTAATTCACTCGAAGGGAATTATGCTCTCTGTCTACTTGGTAAGGGTTTTTCAATAACTAACAGTTTTTACTCAATGGTACATTTGTCAATTCTTCCTTTGTTATAAAAAGACCAAACAAATGATTGTAATTGCTTCCCACAATTGCATTTTGAGTAATGGCCATAGTATTACAACATGAAATGCTATTTCAGGTTTAGGAACTATATATGGCACTTGTTGGTATCCAGGAGGTATGAAGATATAAATATAACAGCAAGTCTGTCTAATACACTGCTGAATTCTAAACAATTATAGTCTAAAAGTGGGTTATACATTAAGTTTGCATCAGTTGAATGATAGAAAAGTATTTATAAAAAGTATTGAGGTTAAAACAAATATTCCTCTAATCTATAGTGGAGCCTTTATTCTATAACAGATTTTTCAATCAGTTTAAGTTAAAAGCATCCACACATGAAAGTGTTAAGTTATGAAAAATAAGATTTGTTTGTATTAATGGAAAGAAGCTGTTGTGAAGAACAGCTGCAATGAGCATTTGTTTTGTCACATTCATATCTTAAAACTTGAGAGGGATTTGAAAAAGAAGTTTTTTGTAAGGCTTTAAATCAGTTTTTAAAAAATCATTGATTGTTTGTGTTTTCTAATTGCAGCAAACCTCATACATCTGGGCTATTCAGAACTAGAGGTAAAGTCTTCATTCTTTCTTATGTCTGTAAAAATGTGAGTAATTTCTCTTTGTTCATTAAGTTGGTCAGTGACCTGGCCGAAATTGTTTTATACATAATTTGGTTGCTCTTGCATTATTGAAGAGTTCATCCGAGATCATTCTGAGAAATGTATGAAGTGGTTGTAAAAAAAAAATTTCTTAACTTAAAACTTTTGTATGTGACCTGTATTTGCTGAGGAAATTTTATGCTTAAAGGATTATAGATACATTGGCTTAACCCTTTTGTTTTATGGATTAATTTTTTCTCTAAATATAATTTCATTTGAGACAAGAACTTACTATAGTTTTGTTTTCTTACAGGGGTTAGTGGAGAGTACAACAAGTTTTATGGTAAGTTTTTGGTGAATATTTGATACATGGAGGACATTGGTCCTGGAGTAGAGCACTGTTACATGAGTGTTTTGTATTTGATACGTGGAGGATATTGGTCCTGGAGTAGAGCACTGTTACATGAGTGTTTTGTATTTGATACATGGAGGACATTGGTTCTGGAGTAGAGCACTGTTACATGAGCGTTTTGTATTTGATACATGGAGGACATTGGTTCTGGAGTAGAGCACTGTTACATGAGCGTTTTGTATTTGATACGTGGAGGACATTGGTCCTGGAGTAGAGCTCTGTTAAATGATCAGTTAATATTTGATACGTGGAGGACATTGGTCCTGGAGTAGAGCTCTGTTACATGATCAGTTAATATTTGATACATGGAGGACATTGGTCCTGGAGTAGAGCAATGTTACTTGAGCGTTTTGTATTTGATACATGGAGGACATTGGTCCTGGAGTAGAGCACTGTTACATGAGCGTTTAATATTTGATACGTGGAGGACATTGGTCCTGGAGTAGAGCAATGTTACTTGAGTGTTTTGTATTTGATACGTGGAGGACATTGGTCCTGGAGTAGAGCTCTGTTACTTGAGTGTTTTGTATTTGATACGTGGAGGACATTGGTCCTGGAGTAGAGCAATGTTACTTGAGCGTTTTGTATTTGATACGTGGAGGACATTGGTCCTGGAGTAGAGCACTGTTACATGAGCGTTTAATATTTGATACATGGAGGACATTGGTTCTGGAGTAGAGCACTGTTACATGAGCGTTTTGTATTTGATACGTGGAGGACATTGGTCTGGAGTAGAGCACTGTTACATGAGCGTTTTGTATTTGATACGTGGTAGACATTGGTCCTGGAGTAGAGCTCTGTTACATGAGTGTTTTGTATTTGATACATGGAGGACATTGGTCCTGGAGTAGAGCACTGTTACATGAGCGTTTAATATTTGATACGTGGAGGATATTGGTCCTGGAGTAGAGCAATGTTACTTGAGCGTTTAATATTTGATACGTGGAGGACATTGGTCCTGGAGTAGAGCAATGTTACATGAGCGTTTTGTATTTAATACATGGAGGACATTGGTTCTGGAGTAGAGCACTGTTACATGAGCCTTTAATATTTGATACGTGGAGGACATTGGTCCTGGAGTAGAGCACTGTTACATGAGCGTTTTGTATTTGATACGTGGAGGACATTGGTCCTGGAGTAGAGCTCTGTTACATGAGCGTTTTGTATTTGATACGTGGAGGACATTGGTCCTGGAGTAGAGCTCTGTTACATGAGCCTTTAATATTTGATACGTGGAGGACATTGGTCCTGGAGTAGAGCTCTGTTACATGAGCGTTTTGTATTTGATACGTGGAGGACATTGGTCCTGGAGTAGAGCACTGTTACATGAGTGTTTTGTATTTAATGCATGGAGGACATTGGTCCTGGAGTAGAGCTCTGTTACATGAGTGTTTTGTATTTGATACGTGGAGGACATTGGTCCTGGAGTAGAGCTCTGTTACATGAGCGTTTAGTATTTGATACGTGGAGGACATTGGTCCTGGAGTAGAGCACTGTTACATGAGCGTTTAATATTTGATACGTGGAGGACATTGGTCCTGGAGTAGAGCAATGTTACATGAGCGTTTTGTATTTAATACATGGAGGACATTTGTCCTGGAGTAGAGCTCTGTTACATGAGCCTTTAATATTTGATACGTGGAGGACATTGGTCCTGGAGTAGAGCACTGTTACATGAGTGTTTTGTATTTGATACGTGGAGGACATTGGTCCTGGAGTAGAGCTCTGTTACATGAGCGTTTAATATTTGATACGTGGAGGACATTGGTCCTGGAGTAGAGCACTGTTACATGAGCGTTTAATATTTGATACGTGGAGGACATTGGTCCTGGAGTAGAGCAATGTTACTTGAGCGTTTAATATTTGATACGTGGAGGACATTGGTCCTGGAGTAGAGCAATGTTACTTGAGCGTTTTGTATTTGATACATGGAGGACATTGGTCCTGGAGTAGAGCACTGTTACATGAGCGTTTAGTATTTGATACGTGGAGGACATTGGTCCTGGAGTAGAGCAATGTTACTTGAGCGTTTTGTATTTGTGGAGGACATTGGTCCTGGAGTAGAGCAATGTTACTTGAGCGTTTTGTATTTGATACGTGGAGGACATTGGTCCTGGAGTAGAGCACTGTTACTTGAGTGTTTTGTATTTGATACGTGGAGGACATTGGTCCTGGAGTAGAGCACTGTTACTTGAGTGTTTTGTATTTGATACATGGAGGACATTGGTCCTGGAGTAGAGCACTGTTACATGAGCGTTTTGTATTTGATACATGGAGGACATTGGTCCTGGAGTAGAGCACTGTTACTTGAGTGTTTTGTATTTGATACGTGGAGGACATTGGTCCTGGAGTAGAGCTCTGTTACATGAGCGTTTTGTATTTGATACATGGAGGACATTGGTCCTGGAGTAGAGCACTGTTACTTGAGTGTTTTGTATTTGATACGTGGAGGACATTGGTCCTGGAGTAGAGCACTGTTACTTGAGTGTTTTGTATTTGATACGTGGAGGACATTGGTCCTGGAGTAGAGCACTGTTACTTGAGCGTTTTGTATTTGATACATGGAGGACATTGGTCCTGGAGTAGAGCACTGTTACTTGAGCGTTTTGTATTTGATACATGGAGGACATTGGTCCTGGAGTAGAGCAATGTTACTTGAGCGTTTTGTATTTGATACGTGGAGGACATTGGTCCTGGAGTAGAGCACTGTTACTTGAGTGTTTTGTATTTGATACATGGAGGACATTGGTCCTGGAGTAGAGCACTGTTACATGAGCGTTTTGTATTTGATACATGGAGGACATTGGTCCTGGAGTAGAGCTCTGTTACATGAGCGTTTTGTATTTGATACATGGAGGACATTGGTTCTGGAGTAGAGCTCTGTTACTTGAGCGTTTTGTATTTGATACGTGGAGGACATTGGTCCTGGAGTAGAGCACTGTTACTTGAGTGTTTTGTATTTGATACGTGGAGGACATTGGTCCTGGAGTAGAGCTCTGTTACATGAGCGTTTTGTATTTGATACGTGGAGGACATTGGTCCTGGAGTAGAGCTCTGTTACATGAGCCTTTTGTATTCAAATACCATGTGAAGCAGGGTCAACCTTTTAACTTCTCATTGTTCCAAAACTAGTGCAAACTTTGGTAATGTATCAAGGAAACAAAATTAGAAATTATCAAAATGAATTGATCCAAATTGATGTAAAAATAAGATATAGACTTTTTTACTTCAGCAAAAGACAGTAGATTACAAATTGAAGTAAAAGTTAGATAAAGACATCTTAACTTCAACAAAGAGCAGAAGAGATCACATCCAAAACAGATTATTTATATTGAGCAAATTTTTTCATTTGGGCAATGGTTTGTAAGACCTTTCCCTTTTCTTGATAATTTGAAAGCAATGAAAGATTATGATTGTGACAAAGATATAACAGAAAATTGCATTATGGAAATGACTGTTAATTGACAATGAAATTATTAAGACAAATATAGAATTGCTCAATAAAAGTAGAATCGTGCTTATGTAGCAAGTGGTAAATGTGTTTAAAGTGATTTGTATCGTAGGAATGGCTGAACTCTGTTATGAAGGTCCATCTGTCATGAATATTATGGCTTCTGTCATACAAAAGTTTCTATTTCAGTCTGTGACAATACGTCTGATGGAGAAATGTAAGAAGTATGTACAAAACAAGCGATCTAATCTTACACACTGGCACCCAGTATTGGGCTGGTTCTCGCAGAAAACCGATCAAAGGTAGGTCAGTACACTGAACATGGAGAACTATGCCTTATTAACATTGTTTAATGGTCTTAATGTGATGCACTTAACATAACAAACCAATCATGATTAACTGTGCATCGAAAACTCATTATGAGGGCCAATAGATATTTGTTAAGAATGACTCCATTATACCTCCAAAATAGACGCTAATTACTAATTAGAGACATTATGTTGAGTACAGCCCAATAATCACATTGTGTAGGATTTGTTAAAAATGATACATACTTGTCCTCTTAATACAGGATTTTTTGACGTCATGATATCTTTTAATCAAGGTTTACAGGGTTTCCAAAGTGCAAACGTGTCACAATAACCACCTACAAAATAAAAGGTTAGGTGTTGGTTTATACCCCTATATTTTTTTTCTTTTATGTAAAATGCATTGTTGAAATAAGAGCAATTGCTGATCTTGAACACTTTGTTCTCTTTTTCACAGTATTTTAAAAGTCCTCTGGTACAAATGTGTTAAAACAAATCTATAGAAAGAAAGAGTTGATTGTTGGTTGCATCTGTTTCGTTGTGGTTTAATTCATTGTAATGATATAATAAGTTGTATGTTTTAAGCAATATCTTCTTTCTAATGGAAAGTATTCTAGCGCAGCAACTTCAAATTCATACAGAATAAGGTTATATCTGGTAAACTTCCTACACTTCTACACCTGTCTCCATTTTACAGCCTCCATGAGGCGATGCCCTTCGTAGTCAAGCAGCTTCAGATTCTCTGGTGTGGGAGGATGATCAAGATTCTATTTTTAGAACTAATCGAGTATGTTGATTACGCTAAGGACCAGGAGGCACAGAAACCATCATCTTCAAGCAGAAGTAAGGAGTAATTCTATCACTATTACTTGTAAGAAATGGGCTAAAAAGTTGTACCAAAAGTGTTCAGCTTGTTCAGCTCAAAGAGGAATTTAACTCTTAGATTTGTCAATAGTCTCCTAATTTTGACCAATAGTTTCTTAGTATGAAGCTAAAGAAGGATCTTTTCTATAAAACCAAAATGTCCCCAAAACTGAAGTTTTCACTCTGATCTGTCTGTGATATCTGAGGCTTGATGTTGTGGTATAAAGTTGTTGTTGTTTTGGGTTATACATTCGTATCTATATGTTTATGTTAGCATTTTCTATGTGTGTATTTTTATAAGCATTTTCTATATATGTATTTATGTCAGAATTTACTATGTATTTATTTAGTCAGCATGAATAAATCATTATTTTTGCAGACATTCTGAAGAAGGCCCTTGACAAAGCTTCGTCCAAAAGTTCCACAGTAAAGATCAAGTTAGATAGTACCATAGCCCAGTCAACTTGTCTGCCCTGTGCCCTCTACAAACATGCTATGGATACTCTATCACAGCTGAAATTAGACATTGTCAGTGGTAAGCTGATAAATTTATAAAACATATTTGTTTAAATATCTTAATGACTCTATGAAAACTAAACATAGACCTGTCAAATTTATTTTATAAAAGTCTAAAAGTTCAATATTTTATATACAATTGACAGCATCCTACGGACTTATCACAATGTGACATCATACACTGTTTCATCATTGATCACATAACTACTATTGGCTGAGTATGATTCTGTTATTGATTTATTGTAGGTTTAAGTTATAACGCCATCCTATTGCCGATTCTGTGGCGTTTCCTGTGTGATATGGGTGGACACTGCGGACTGAAGATATTCCTGGATCTCCTACAGACTACGCCCAACAGTACCATCCACCCTGTGTTCAGTCTACTCACACTGTTCTGTGATACTGCCGCTTGTCTTATAAGGTACAATATACATACGGTCACTATGCTTTCGACTGATTCGTCACGATATTTTACATTGTAACCGGTTAAAAGATAAAAAGCAAACACCAAAATAGTTCATATTTGATGTACATTCTATGGGAAGCTTTGAAGTTATTTAGATATATGTATTTACTGTTCATATCCCTGCAAAAAAAGTATTGAAGAAGTTTAAATAGAATCCGTTATCAGTCACATTTTCATTGGATTGCAATAAAACATTTTTGGATCACCTGAAAGACATGCTCCATTCCAGAGTTACATGTCCTGTAACTGACTTATCAATGAAGTGAATGGCTGCCTTTTGAGTGTTGCACCACTCATGCTTCATTTCAGAGTTACATGTCCTGTAACTGACTTATCATTGAAGTGAATGGCTGCCTTTTGAGTGTTGTACCACTCATGCTCCATTCCAGAGTTACAAGTCCTGTAACTGACTTATCAATGAAGTGAATGGCTGCCTTTTGAGTGTTGTACCACTCATGCTTAATTCCAGAGTTACATGTCCTGTAACTGACTTATCAATGAAGTGCATGGCTGCCTTTTGAGTGTTGTACCACTCATGCTTCATTCCAGAGTTACGTGTCCTGTAACTGGCTTATCAATGAAGTGCATGGCTGCCTTTTGAGTGTTGCACCACTCATGCTTCATTTCAGAGTTACATGTCCTGTAACTGACTTATCAATGAAGTGCATGGCTGCCTTTTGAGTGTTGTACCAGTCATGCTTCATTTCAGAGTTACATGTCCTGTAACTGACTTATCAATGAAGTGAATGGCTGCCTTTTGAGTGTTGCACCACTCATGCTCCATTCCAGAGTTACATGTCCTGTAACTGACTTATCATTGAAGTGAATGGCTGCCTTTTGAGTGTTGTACCAGTCATGCTTCATTTCAGAGTTACATGTCCTGTAACTGACTTATCAATGAAGTGAATGGCTGCCTTTTGAGTGTTGTACCACTCATGCTTCATTTCAGAGTTACATGTCCTGTAACTGACTTATCAATGAAGTGCATGGCTGCCTTTTGAGTGTTGTACCACTCATGCTTCATTCCAGAGTTATATGTCCTGTAACTGACTTATCAATGAAGTGCATGGCTGCCTTTTGAGTGTTGTACCACTCATGCTCCATTCCAGAGTTATATGTCCTGTAACTGACTTATCAATGAAGTGCATGGCTGCCTTTTGAGTGTTGTACCACTCATGCTTCATTCCAGAGTTATATGTCCTGTAACTGACTTATCAATGAAGTGCATGGCTGCCTTTTGAGTGTTGTACCACTCATACTTCATTCCAGAGTTACATGTCCTGTAACTGACTTATCAATGAAGTGCATGGCTGCCTTTTGAGTGTTGTACCACTCATGCTTCATTCCAGATTTACATGTCCTGTAACTGACTTATCAATGAAGTGCATGGCTGCCTTTTGAGTGTTGTACCACTCATGCTTCATTTCAGAGTTACATGTCCTGTAACTGACTTATCAATGAAGTGCATGGCTGCCTTTTGAGTGTTGTACCACTCATGCTTCATTCCAGAGTTACATGTCCTGTAACTGACTTATCAATGAAGTGCATGGCTGCCTTTTGAGTGTTGTACCACTCATGCTCCATTCCAGAGTTACATGTCCTGTAACTGACTTATCAATGAAGTGCATGGCTGCCTTTTGAGTGTTGTACCACTCATGCTCCATTCCAGAGTTACATGTCCTGTAACTGACTTATCAATGAAGTGCATGGCTGCCTTTTGAGTGTTGTACCACTCATGCTTCATTTCAGAGTTACATGTCCTGTAACTGACTTATCAATGAAGTGCATGGCTGCCTTTTGAGTGTTGTACCACTCATGCTCCATTCCAGAGTTACATGTCCTGTAACTGACTTATCAATGAAGTGCATGGCTGCCTTTTGAGTGTTGTACCACTCATGCTTCATTCCAGAGTTACATGTCCTGTAACTGACTTATCAATGAAGTGCATGGCTGCCTTTTGAGTGTTGTACCACTCATGCTCCATTTCAGAGTTACATGTCCTGTAACTGACTTATCAATGAAGTGCATGGCTGCCTTTTGAGTGTTGTACCACTCATGCTCCATTCCAGAGTTACATGTCCTGTAACTGACTTATCAATGAAGTGCATGGCTGCCTTTTGAGTGTTGTACCACTCATGCTTCATTTCAGAGTTACATGTCCTGTAACTGACTTATCAATGAAGTGCATGGCTGCCTTTTGAGTGTTGTACCACTCATGCTTCATTCCAGAGTTACATGTCCTGTAACTGACTTATCAATGAAGTGCATGGCTGCCTTTTGAGTGTTGTACCACTCATGCTTCATTCCAGAGTTACATGTCCTGTAACTGACTTATCATTGAAGTGCATGGCTGCCTTTTGAGTGTTGTACCACTCATGCTTCATTCCAGAGTTACATGTCCTGTAACTGACTTATCAATGAAGTGCATGGCTGCCTTTTGAGTGTTGTACCACTCATGCTCCATTCCAGAGTTACATGTCCTGTAACTGACTTATCATTGAAGTGCATGGCTGCCTTTTGAGTGTTGTACCACTCATGCTTCATTCCAGAGTTACATGTCCTGTAACTGACTTATCATTGAAGTGCATGGCTGCCTTTTGAGTGTTTTACCACTCATGCTTCATTCCAGAGTTACATGTCCTGTAACTGACTTATCAATGAAGTGCATGGCTGCCTTTTGAGTGTTGTACCACTCATGCTTCATTTCAGAGTTACATGTCCTGTAACTGACTTATCATTGAAGTGCATGGCTGCCTTTTGAGTGTTGTACCACTCATGCTTCATTCCAGAGTAACGTGTCCTGTAACTGACTTATCATTGAAGTGAATGGCTGCCTTTTGAGTGTTGTACCAGTCATGCTTCATTCCAGAGTTACATGTCCTGTAACTGACTTATCATTGAAGTGCATGGCTGCCTTTTGAGTGTTGTACCACTCATGCTTCATTTCAGAGTTACATGTCATGTAACTGACTTATCATTGAAGTGCATGGCTGCCTTTTGAGTGTTGTACCACTCATGCTCCATTCCAGAGTTACATGTCCTGTAACTGACTTATCATTGAAGTGCATGGCTGCCTTTTGAGTGTTGTACCACTCATGCTTCATTCCAGAGTTACGTGTCTTGTAACTGACTTATCAATGAAGTGCATGGCTGCCTTTTGAGTGTTGCACCACTCATGCTCCATTTCAGAGTTACATGTCCTGTAACTGACTTATCATTGAAGTGAATGGCTGCCTTTTGAGTGTTGTACCAGTCATGCTTCATTCCAGAGTTACATGTCCTGTAACTGACTTATCATTGAAGTGCATGGCTGCCTTTTGAGTGTTGTACCACTCATGCTTCATTTCAGAGTTACATGTCATGTAACTGACTTATCATTGAAGTGCATGGCTGCCTTTTGAGTGTTGTACCACTCATGCTCCATTCCAGAGTTACATGTCCTGTAACTGACTTATCATTGGAGTGCATGGCTGCCTTTTGAGTGTTGTACCACTCATGCTTCATTCCAGAGTTACGTGTCCTGTAACTGACTTATCAATGAAGTGCATGGCTGCCTTTTGAGTGTTGCACCACTCATGCTCCATTTCAGAGTTACATGTCCTGTAACTGACTTATCAATGAAGTGCATGGCTGCCTTTTGAGTGTTGCACCACTCATGCTCCATTTCAGAGTTACATGTCCTGTAACTGACTTATCAATGAAGTGCATGGCTGCCTTTTGAGTGTTGCACCACTCATGCTCCATTTCAGAGTTACATGTCCTGTAACTGACTTATCAATGAAGTGCATGGCTGCCTTTTGAGTGTTGTACCACTCATGCTTCATTTCAGAGTTACATGTCCTGTAACTGACTTATCAATGAAGTGCATGGCTGCCTTTTGAGTGTTGTACCACTCATGCTCCATTTCAGAGTTACAAGTCCTGTAACTGACTTATCAATGAAGTGCATGGCTGCCTTTTGAGTGTTGCACCACTCATGCTTCATTTCAGAGTTATATGTCCTGTAATTGACTTATCAATGAAGTGAATGGTTGCCTTTTGAGTGTTGTACCACTCATGCTCCATTCCAGAGTTACATGTCCTGTAACTGACTTATCAATGAAGTGCATAGCTGCCTTTTGAGTGTTGCACCACTCATGCTCCATTCCAGAGTTATATGTCCTGTAATTGACTTATCATTGAAGTGCATGGCTGCCTTTTGAGTGTTGTACCTTTCATGCTTCATTCCAGAGTTACATGTCCTGTAACTGACTTATCAATGAAGTGCATGGCTGCCTTTTGGGTGTTGTACCACTAAGGGTATTTTTTTTCATGTGTGAAGTCGAAGCTTGCTTCAAAGTTTTAGAATTAGAAACCGGTCCAAATTGAAAGTATCACCAGGTAACAAACAAATGGAAAAAACAACAGATTGGATGATAAAGTAAGATACCATGGGGTAAGGGTTTGAGGGATCTGCTATACTCATTCATTAGGTTCAGGGGAAGGGTTTGAGGGTTCTGCTATACTCATTCATTAGGTTCAGGGGAAGGGTTTGAGGGTTCTGCTATACTCATTCATTAGGTTCAGGGGAAGGGTTTGAGGGTTCTGCTATACTCATTCATTAGGTTCAGGGGAAGGGTTTGAGGGTTCTGCTATACTCATTCATTAGGTTCAGAGGAAGGGTTTGAGGGTTCTGCTATACTCATTCATTAGGTTCAGGGGAAGGGTTTGAGGGTTCTGCTATACTCATTCATTAGGTTCAGGGGAAGGGTTTGAGGGTTCTGCTATACTCATTCATTAGGTTCAGGGTAAGGGTTTGAGGGATCTGCTATACTCATTCATAAGGTTCAGGGGAAGGGTTTGAGGGATTTGCTATACTCATTCATTAGGTTCAGGGGAAGGGTTTGAGGGATCTGCTATACTCATTCATTAGGTTCAGGGGAAGGGTTTGAGGGATTTGCTATACTCATTCATTAGGTTCAGGGGAAGGGTTTGAGGGATTTGCTATACTCATTCATTAGGTTCAGGGGAACGGTTTGAGGGTTCTGCTATACTCATTCATTAGGTTCAGGGGAAGGGTTTGAGGGATTTGCTATACTCATTCATTAGGTTCAGGGGAAGGGTTTGAGGGATTTGCTATACTCATTCATTAGGTTCAGAGGAAGGGTTTGAGGGATCTGCTATACTCATTCATTAGGTTCAGGGGAAGGGTTTGAGGGATCTGCTATACTCATTCATTAGGTTCAGGGGAAGGGTTTGAGGGATTTGCTATACTCATTCATTAGGTTCAGGGGAAGGGTTTGAGGGATTTGCTATACTCATTCATTAGGTTCAGAGGAAGGGTTTGAGGGATCTGCTATACTCATTCATTAGGTTCAGGGGAAGGGTTTGAGGGATTTGCTATACTCATTCATTAGGTTCAGGGGAAGGGTTTGAGGGATTTGCTATACTCATTCATTAGGTTCAGAGGAAGGGTTTGAGGGATCTGCTATACTCATTCATTAGGTTCAGGGGAAGGGTTTGAGGGATCTGCTATACTCATTCATTAGGTTCAGGGGAAGGGTTTGAGGGTTCTGCTATACTCATTCATTAGGTTCAGGGGAAGGGTTTGAGGGATCTGCTATACTCATTCATGAGGTTCAGGGGAAGGGTTTGAGGGATTTGCTTTACTCATTCATTAGGTTCAGAGGAAGGGTTTGAGGGATCTGCTATACTCATTCTTAGGTTCAGGGGAAGGGTTTGAGGGATCTGCTATACTCATTCATTAGGTTCAGGGGAAGGGTTTGAGGGATTTGCTATACTCATTCATGAGGTTCAGGGGAAGGGTTTGGGGGATCTGCTATACTCATTCATTAGGTTCAAGGGAAAGGTTTGAGGGATCTGCTATACTCATTCATTAGGTTTAAATCAATAAATGAATGATCATCACATTGTTTTCTCTCTTAGCACTCTAGATACTGTGGAAATATTTGAACAACAAAAGATATTCAAGGTTGAAGATTACACAAAGATGAGTGAATTCCTGAACCTGTTTGTGTTTCGGATACTCTGGAATGGTTATATGGGTGCGTCAACTTTTCTCAGTTCTCGGGTATTTGTAGCAAACAGATATGGAAACTCAAAAACAAAGTAACAACAGATGTCTGTTGAAAGTTTACACATTGAGAGGTTTTTTAGACTTGTCAGATTTGAAAGCAACACTCAATGTTAAGTATCAAGTACAGAATATAACATTGCCTGTTTTATATACAAGATAGAATCCGTTTTTACAAACAAAGAATATTCTGAAAGTTTCAAATATTTATAAAGGACATTGTGACAAATGGAAATCTCTTTCTCCTTTAATCACTGATAATTAGCAATATTCTGCTGCAGTAGAGGTGGATTAAGGTTTTTTTATGAAAGGGGTTAGTTTACATTAGAGTATTAACCAATCATAGATTGCATTTATTGGTTGAACAATCTGTTTTGTATTTTCCTAGATATTCAAACGGCCGTCAACAACAATGTTTTCACCTCCGCCCACAGTCTACTCAGAATTTTGTATGAGATTGACAGTCGGCGAAAATATACGCCAAAGGATCACTGGTTAATCAGGTACCAATCAATTTATAGTTTTATAAATGTTTATGGTGAGTTTTCTGTATAAGAATGGCAGTTGGCAGAAATGTACAAAAGGATTATTGGTTTAACAGGTAAACATCTTGAAATCACTTCATTAATGTTTCTTTCAGAAATTATGTAAAAGTTTGACACTCAAAATAAATGTCTTACTCTTCTGCTTTTTTAAGATTCATTTTGAGCAATGAAATTTAAAAAAAAGAAATGATGATGTTGTTTTCTGGCTATCCTTGAAATTGGAAATGCTGGTAGCATTTATTTTATAGTTTACAGTTTATATCAACATAGTTGTTTTGTGGTACAGTAATTTCTACTTATGTTCAGTTGCATTATGTTTTTTTTTTTTATCCTTTCAGAGATATAAAAGGGAGCATATTTATCAATGAACTAGACAAAGGAAGGAAAGTGGCCGTCTTCATTATGCAGAAGATCCCTCACATTGTTCCATTCTCTGAAGTAAGTATTGTTTGAAGATAACATGGATTTCAGTAAATACTATTGCTAGAATAAAACAATCATTTTTGTAAACACATTAGCATGAGGTAAAGAGAGCTTTTTTTCTGTTTATATTGGACTTTCTTATAGAAATTGTATAGTATGTACTGCATTTTGACAGCAATAACCAGTTGCTCACTATATGCTAAGTTAAATGCACTGACAACTTTGTCACAATTGTTTCTAAAGACATTTACTACAATTGAATCATAAAGAATTATGTATTAAGTGTTTGGCTAAATGGTTATAGAGCATTTAACAGTCAGTGAACTGGTCAATACTTTGATATCATTCCCAATAGAGAAAAAATGTCCACACATATATTTAAAAATTGATTTTCTGTTATAATTTTCTGTTTCAGAGGGTGAAGATTTTCCGTAAATATGTTGTTAAGGAGAAAGATGTTCTTGGATTGACAGAGTCTCTCTCGGCTACCCCACAATCCACATTAATCACGGTGCACAGAAGTAGAATAGTCGAGGTAACATCTTTTCTAACTCCCTCATATAGGCTTTAGAAAATGTGCGAATTAAAAGGATTCCTTTGAAGGACAAAAGATGTTTATAAATAATATTTTCATTTGAAAAATAAATTTGAATTGTTGGTTGTTGCATAGAAAATACCCAGAAAATTGAAGAAGTTAATTACTTTATAACAACTACTGTCATCATAAAAAAGAAATGTTTCTTGTTTAGCTAAAAATAATGATTGTTAGCATACAATGGTTTTCTTAGAATGGTAAATATAAGAAAAGGTTACAGCATAATCTTGATGTCAACTATTAACTCTCATGGGAATTCATGAATAATTCCATTTTAAGGCAATAGCAAAAAAACCCAATAAAACTACACGAATAAACATTTTATTTGTGAACATTGGGTATAAACCACTTTGTCAAACAGAGAAACTAACAGGTTTTTCATGTCATATTGCTACCTTTAATCATGGTTATAAATTGACTTATTATGAAAGGTTGGGGTCAATACATGTCAATATTTGTGTAATTTTTCTCGCAGGATGGTTATCGGCAGTTAGCACAGCTTCCACCCCGTGCTATTAAAGGCCTGATTAGAGTCCGCTTTATAAATGAACAAGGCCTTGATGAGGCTGGGATAGACCAGGATGGCGTCTTTAAAGAATTCCTCGAAGAAACCATAGCTAAAGTCTTTGACCCATCTCTTAATCTATTCAAGGTAATTTGTCTGTTTACTGATAGGACCTTGTGATGATCCAGCTGACTTAATCTATTCAAGGTAATTTGTCTGTTTACAGATAGGACCTTGTGATGATCTAGCTGACTTAATCTATTCAAGGTAATTTGTCTGTTTACTGATAGGACCTTGTGATGATCAAGCTGACTTAATCTATTCAAGGTAATTTGTCTGTTTACTGATAGGACCTTGTGATGATCCAGCTGACTTAATCTATTCAAAGTAAATTGTCTGTTTACTGATAGGACCTTGTGATGATCCAGCTGACTTAATCTATTCAAGGTAAATTGTCTGTTTACTGATAGGACCTTGTGATGATCCAGCTGACTTAATCTATTCAAGGTAATTTGTCTGTTTACTGATAGGACCTTGTGATGATCCAGCTGACTTAATCTATTCAAGGTAAATTGTCTGTTTACTGATAGGACATTGTGATGATCCAGCTGACTTAATCTATTCAAGGTAATTTGTCTGTTTACTGATAGGACCTTGTGATGATCCAGCTGACTTAATCTATTCAAGGTTAATTGTCTGTTTACTGATAGGACCTTGTGATGATCCAGCTGACTTAATCTATTCAAGGTAATTTGTCTGTTTACTGATAGGACCTTGTGATGATCCAGCTGACTTAATCTATTCAAGGTAATTTGTCTGTTTACTGATAGGACCTTGTGATGATCCAGCTGACTTAATCTATTCAAGGTAAATTGTCTGTTTACTGATAGGACATTGTGATGATCCAGCTGACTTAATCTATTCAAGGTAATTTGTCTGTTTACTGATAGGACCTTGTGATGATCCAGCTGACTTAATCTATTCAAGGTAATTTGTCTGTTTACTGATAGGACCTTGTGATGATCCAGCTGACTTAATCTATTCAAGGTATTTTGTCTGTTTACTGATAGGACCTTGTGATGATCCAGCTGACTTAATCTATTCAAGGTAATTTGTCTGTTTACTGATAGGACCTTGTGATGATCCAGCTGACTTAATCTATTCAAGGTAAATTGTCTGTTTACTGATAGGACATTGTGATGATCCAGCTGACTTAATCTATTCAAGGTAAATTGTCTGTTTACTGATAGGACATTGTGATGATCCAGCTGACTTAATCTATTCAAGGTAATTTGTCTGTTTACTGATAGGACATTGTGATGATCCAGCTGACTTAATCTATTCAAGGTAATTTGTCTGTTTACTGATAGGACCTTGTGATGATCCAGCTGACTTAATCTATTCAAGGTAATTTGTCTGTTTACTGATAGGACCTTGTGATGATCCAGCTGACTTAATCTATTCAAGGTAATTTGTCTGTTTACTGATAGGACCTTGTGATGATCCAGCTGACTTAATCTATTCAAGGTAATTTGTCTGTTTACTGATAGGACCTTGTGATGATCTAGCTGACTTAATCTATTCAAGGTAATTTGTCTGTTTACTGATAGGACCTTGTGATGATCAAGCTGACTTAATCTATTCAAGGTAATTTGTCTGTTTACTGATAGGACCTTGTGATGATCCAGCTGACTTAATCTATTCAAGGTAATTTGTCTGTTTACTGATAAGACCTTGTGATGATCCAGCTGACTTAATCTATTCAAGGTAATTTGTCTGTTTACTGATAGGACCTTGTGATGATCCAGCTGACTTAATCTATTCAAGGTTATTTGTCTGTTTACTGATAGGACATTGTGATGATCCAGCTGACTTAATCTATTCAAGGTAATTTATCTGTTTACTGATAGGACCTTGTGATGATCCAGCTGACTTAATCTATTCAAGGTAATTTGTCTGTTTACTGATAGGACCTTGTGATGATCCAGCTGATTAATGTTATTGAAGTTGTCCTAGGAAAGATTTCCTTTTCTTTAGAAAGAGTCTCTTTTTTCTTATCACTTTCAACTTTAAATGATGAACATTGTTTTCACTGAAGGAGGATGTTGTTAATCCCTATTACACCAATAATTAAAGAGACAAAAAGAAAAAGTATTTATGCATAGACTGTATATTTATTTGATAAGACGTTGCAATGTTAAATATGAACTTGGTCATAACACAATGCTTAAACTTTTTAATACATATATTCACATGTATTGTTTGTGATATTTTAATTTGGTTCTATTATTTGGTTGCTAAAATGTAAAATAGCATATGAGACATCTTTAAACACCTTTCAAGCTATGGTTTTGAAAAGATTGTCACATGATAAGACAAATCTTGCAATGAGCAAGTTCTCCTTTTGTCAATATGTATTTTGGGGCAATCTTTTTCATCAACATCAACAAAGTTTTTTGTTAAACTGTTTAACTTCAAAAGCTTCCACCACAAAGGTTTTTTTATTAAACATGTTTAACTTCTAAAACTGTGGTATTTGTTGACTTTTTTAATGAATTAAGTTTAATGTTTAGATAATTTAATTATCCATATTACACTAACAGGACCCCCTATCTGGTCCAATACGTCCATGTTTGATATGGTTGTAGGTTACCAGTGAGCAGAAATTGTTTCCGTCCTCAACATCCTACATTCAAGAGAATCATTTACACTTGTTTGAATTTGTCGGCAAGATGCTTGCAAAGGCCATTTATGAGGTAAGTTACTATAATTACTTTATGCTGTAAGGAACCAGAAATATTTTTAGGCTTATAAATGGACTTCACAAAAGCCTTTATATAATTGAAATACTATAAACCCAGCAGTATATCAAATACAAAAACAAATATTCAATGAACTTGATTTCTTTTCTTTAGTTTGAAATATTGTTGCAAAGTGTGAAGTTGTTTGCAATGAAGTTTTAATCTCTTTCACATCTTAAAAGCTTTTATCAAATATCAATAACGATGGAATAGTTGCACAAACTCAGCATTTGTCACAGTGATTTCCTTATCTATATTATAGTTTTAGTGATGATTTAAATCTTTTGGTTAAATTCACTAAAACATTGTTTTCCAGGGTATTATTGTAGAGGTTCCATTTGCACCCTTTTTTCTGACTCAAATCCTGGGGCATAGCTCCATGTCTACATACAGCTCTCTTGATGAACTGCCCTCCTTAGATCCTGACTTGGCCAGAAATCTCACCTATATTAAGGTAAGTTTCCTCTTTAAAAGTAACTTATCAACTCTTACACACAAATATACAGCCAGTGTTCCATAACAAGTTTATGTAGGCCTGTTTGCAATTTCTTTGGTGATCACATCTTATTGGTTAGCATTTGGAGATTTGTTTTCTGAGATTGAATAATCATTGATAGCTAATCATATCATTGCTCTTTGACAAATACATTATATATATGTATATACACAACTCAACATATCTGTAGCATGGGTCTCAGGAAAAAATGGTAAAGAAAGTAAGAATTCTGCCTTAATTTACAATTTCTTTGTTTTTACCAATGTAACTTCCAAACATTGCAAGGAAGATGTTTTCATATTTGACAATTATCCTGTGTAGTTACACTTTGTTAAAGCTGTATAACTGTGGAATAACTGTGTTGCAGCACTATGATGGAGATATTGAGGACCTGGAGCTGACCTTCTGTTATGAAGAAGACTGTATGGGTAAACTGGAGACCAATGAGCTGGTACCAGGGGGCAAGGCTATTCCAGTGTCTACAGAGAACCGGTCAGTACCATCTCTCAGAACTTGATTATAATCGATATTTTTTCCAATACTAGACTGCTTTAATCATGGAGAGTATTTCGTCTATTGACCTCAACTTTACTACCTTGATAAAACTAATTGTAAGAAGATATTATTAAACCTTAATCACCCTCACGAAAACAACTTTTGAAAACTAAGTTTTATTGAGTTTTACTAAAAGGAAAGTTGACTAAAGTTGCCGGGACCAGCCCACAAATCGGCAGGAAAGCTGATTTAATACCCGAAAGCAGTCATCAAGAGTGAATTTAACAAGCTTCAAGCTTCTTAAACAATTGATGTAAAACAAAGAAGATAAGTTAAACTTGAGCAAAGATTTTCCTTTTGCCACAGTTCTTTCAAAGGCTTAATGTGTTGAACATCAAAAGCACAAAACAAAAGTATTTTCCCCTTAACAATAACTATTTAAATTGAAAAAGGTAGTTTCCACAGGTAGAACGTTTGACATGGAAAGAAAGACATTTTTATTTTTTTATTCTACAGAATTCGGTATGTTCATTTGATGGCCCATTTCCGGATGTATCGACAGATTAAGGAGCAAACTATCTCGTTTATTCGAGGGTTTAAATCTGTGGTGAATGGTGATTGGTTGAGTATGTTCTCTGCTCCCGAGTTACAAATGTTGATCTCTGGTGACACTGCAGACATGGATATCGATGATCTCAGGTAACTATGTAACACTCAAGTATACCTGTACTCTCTTTAACTTGGCTGTAACAAAAACCTATATCTTCAGTTGTTAACAGGAATCTTAAATTGATTAAAGATAATACTCAAAATATCTATGATTACATTTTCATTGTGAAATCGACCTGGAGTTATTAAGTTAGATAAAAAGTTGGTCTGATTTCCATTTCAGTGTATGGGTAATGTTACATATGTGCAAGGAAAAGATAGAACTTTGCTGCCTCATGCAAGTTTATTGCAGACATCTTTTAATTTATTATTTATTTGTTCAAACCTTTCTACAGGCCGGCTCCTTGTTTCAGGCTTTGAGGTTTTTAATTTTCCTTCTTTGTTCATATTAAAGATGTTTTAATTTAGGCTTCAAGTAATGATTTTCAGGCTTGAGCATTCCTTAACAAGAGCAGGTCTGTTTCTATCATTGTTATTTTATTAAAGCATTTCAGTAAAAGGACAATTCACTTTTCAAGTGAAAGTTTTCTTTATGTTTTTCTCATGTTTCTAAATTGCTGTCTGTCTCATATCTGATTTCCAAGAAGAGCCAATGAACTCATAATTCCCATTTTTATTTGATAAAGAAATTAAGATTGGAAGTTATTAATAAGTTTATAAGATATATATTTACAATTTTGAGATCCCAAAATTTATCCATGAGATGATGAAGTTTTAATAATTCTCTTTCCCCAGAAAACACACCCAGTATTACGGTGGTTATCACAACAATCATAAAGTGATCAACTGGCTGTGGGATATATTAGAGCATGATTTCAATCCCGCAGACCGTGGGGCTTTCTTAAAGGTATGGTTACAACAAATTTTGTATTGTAAACTATTCATGAAATGAGGATTGAAATTGGTCAAAGTTTTATAAACTAAATGCATAAGTTTTTTGGTTTCTCTCCATTGTAAGTCCTCATTATTTAAATTTCATGATTTGAGCTGGTGACTTCTGATCAATAAGTAAATGATTACAAAATCAATGAGAAACAGTGTTGTCTAATTCAGTTATGAAAAGCTTTCTATATAGGACAATTTTGTAATTTTTAATGAATGCATATTGTTCAGCCATTTATAAGTGGATATATCCACTGCTTACTTTCCTATATTCCATTTGAAACCTTTGTTATTAGTACTCATTAGAATAATATCACTAAGACTCATGTTAGTGTTAATTCTATTCTATAATATCACTAAGACTCATGTTAGTGTTAATTCTATTCTATAATATCACTAAGATTCATGTTAGGGTTAATTCTATTCTATAATATCACTAAGACTCATGTTAGTGTTAATTCTATTCTATAATATCACTAAGACTCATGTTAGTGTTAATTCTATTCTATAATTCTATTTCATAAAACAATTTAGGATTCAGTTAGAAAATGGACTGTATCATGTCTTTATGTAGAGCCTAGAAAATTGGCTATCATCCAATGCAAACTCTTGTATTTCATCTAAATCAGGGTTCTATGTTAGTAATTCAAATGTACAAATGATATAGAATAAAAAGAAATAATTGGTCAGATTTTGTTCATGAGGTAGTTTGTACCAGCTTATCTCCCATTGCAAATTTTATCTCCCATTGTTATTTTGTAATATTTTCTATATCTAGTTTGTTACGAGCTGCTCTAAACCACCATTGCTGGGATTTGCACACCTTGAGCCACCATTCTCTATACGGTGTGTGGAAGTTAGTGATGAACAGGTATGCAATGTCTTATATTATACTTACAGGATAACAAATACTGTAAAAATCCTAATTCTAAAACAGACTAAAAGATGAAACCACCTTGCTGAAAAGAGTGTTTTATGTCAAAGCCCTATGCTGACATTGTAACCTACAAGTTGTAAACCTGCACTACTTTTTTTTATTAAGGCAACATGAAAATCCAACTGTCTTGTTTACAATGTAAGTCACTATCTTTACTCTTGCAGTATAGTATTGTCTAAGATCAGTGTTAATACATGTATTTTGCTCTATATAAAATGTATTAACAAACCAGAAGATCTAAGACTTCAAAAACCTATTCTTACCAAAATACTTTTTTTTTTCAGTTTTAACCCCAATATAACCTCAGTTTGGGACATCTACCCAATATAACCTCAGTTTGGGGCATTTACCCAATATAACCTCACTTTGGGACATCTACCCAATATAACCTCAGTTTGGGGCATCTACCCAATATAACCTCACTTTGGGACATCTACCCAATATAACCTCACTTTGGGGCATATACCCAATATAACCTCAGTTTGGGGCATGTACCCAATATAACCTCAGTTTGGGGCATCTACCAAATATAATCTCACTTTGGGACATCTACCCAATATAACCTCACTTTGGGACATCTACCCTATATAACCTCACTTTGGGGCATCTACCCAATATAACCTCACTTTGGGGCATATACCCAATATAACCTCAGTTTGGGGCATGTACCCAATATAACCTCAGTTTGGGGCATCTACCGAATATAATCTCACTTTGGGACATCTACCCAATATAACCTCACTTTGGGGCATCTACCCAATATAACCTCGCTTTGGGGCATCTATCCAATATAACCTCACTTTGGGACATCTACCCAATATAACCTCAGTTTGGGGCATCTACCCAATATAACCTCAGTTTGGGGCATCTACCCAATATAACCTCGCTTTGGGGTATCTACCCAATATAACCTCACTTTGGGACATCTACCCAATATAACCTCAGTTTGGGGCATTTACCCAATATAACCTCACTTTGGGACATCTACCCAATATAACCTCAGTTTGGGGCATTTACCCAATATAACCTCTCTTTGGGACATCTACCCAATATAACCTCACTTTGGGGCATCTACCCAATATAACCTCTTTTTGGGGCATCTACCCAATATAACCTCACTTTGGGACATCTACCCAATATAACCTCACTTTGGGGCATCTACCCAATATAACCTCACTTTGGGGCATCTACCCAATATAACCTCAGTTTGGGGCATCTACCCAATATAACCTCAGTTTGGGGCATCTACCCAATATAACCTCGCTTTGGGGTATCTACCCAATATAACCTCACTTTGGGACATCTACCCAATATAACCTCAGTTTGGGGCATTTACCCAATATAACCTCACTTTGGGACATCTACCCAATATAACCTCAGTTTGGGGCATTTACCCAATATAACCTCACTTTGGGACATCTACCCAATATAACCTCACTTTGGGGCATCTACCCAATATAACCTCGCTTTGGGGCATCTACCCAATATAACCTCACTTTGGGACATCTACCCAATATAACCTCACTTTGGGGGCATCTACCCAATATAACCTCAGTTTGGGGCATTTACCCAATATAACCTCACTTTGGGACATCTACCCAATATAACCTCAGTTTGGGGCATTTACCCAATATAACCTCACTTTGGGACATCTACCCAATATAACCTCACTTTGGGACATCTACCCAATTTAACCTCACTTTGGGGCATCTACCCAATATAACCTCACTTTGGGGCATCTACCCAATATAACCTCACTTTGGGACATCTACCCAATATAACCTCAGTTTGGGGCATTTACCCAATATAACCTCTCTTTGGGACATCTACCCAATATAACCTCACTTTGGGACATCTACCCAATATTACCTCTTTTTGGGGCATCTACCCAATATAACCTCACTTTGGGACATCTACCCAATATAACCTCACTTTGGGGGCATCTACCCAATATAACCTCAGTTTGGGGCATTTACCCAATATAACCTCACTTTGGGACATCTACCCAATATAACCTCAGTTTGGGGCATTTACCCAATATAACCTCACTTTGGGACATCTACCCAATATAACCTCACTTTGGGACATCTACCCAATTTAACCTCACTTTGGGGCATCTACCCAATATAACCTCACTTTGGGGCATCTACCCAATATAACCTCACTTTGGGACATCTACCCAATATTACCTCTTTTTGGGGCATCTACCCAATATAACCTCACTTTGGGACATCTACCCAATATAACCTCAGTTTGGGGCATTTACCCAATATAACCTCACTTTGGGACATCTACCCAATATAACCTCAGTTTGGGGCATTTACCCAATATAACCTCACTTTGGGACATCTACCCAATATAACCTCACTTTGGGACATCTACCCAATTTAACCTCACTTTGGGGCATCTACCCAATATAACCTCACTTTGGGGCATCTACCCAATATAACCTCACTTTGGGACATCTACCCAATATTACCTCTTTTTGGGGCATCTACCCAATATAACCTCACTTTGGGACATCTACCCAATATAACCTCAGTTTGGGGCATCTACCCAATATTACCTCTTTTTGGGGCATCTACCCAATATAACCTCACTTTGGGACATCTACCCAATATAACCTCACTTTGGGGGCATCTACCCAATATAACCTCACTTTGGGACATCTGGGGCTGAAGAATTAAGAAACCATTGCAACAAAATGATGCATTGTTCCTGATAAGCTTTTTATTCTTTCTTACAATGGTTGCTACCAATTATTACTATAATAATACTATATATTATGAGAAAAGGCATTTAATTTCATTTGACCTTTTTTGTCAGATGATGCTTTGACTTTGAACCTAACACAAATTTCCAATGAGTGGAATGGGTAGAATGTGTAACTATTGAATAAAGGGTTTTCCATCTTCCATTTCAGGATACAGGAGACACGGTGGGGAGTGTCCTGAAGGGGTTTTTTAACATCAGGAAGAAGGATCCTGTAGGACGACTGCCCACATCATCTACTTGCTTTAATCTACTCAAACTGCCCAACTACCAGAAAAAATCCACACTGAGGGAGAAAATCAAATACGCCATACATTCCAACACTGGCTTCGAGCTCTCATGATGTTGGTTTGTACCATGGAGTATTATTAACACAGAGAGCAATGTTTGCTGGTACAGCCAAGTTGATTTAAATGCTCATGTCATGGGATTGGTTGGGATGGAGATGTTGCCAGTATACATACTTTCCTTGGTCTTTACAGCTGACACTTTAAAATTATTGAACTAATTAGGTAGCTCTATTTGAAACAAAAATATTGTGGCAAAAGGTGAGTTTGTATATCTTGATGATTTCTGCTTTTGTCACATTGCTTTCAAATGTTGTCTGTTACACACACAATTATAGTTGGTACAAAAGAAAGGGTTTATGGATGATCACACTTCTTGTCCTCACCACCTGAAGGGCAATTCTGGCTGTTGGTAGTCATAAATATTGTGATGTTTTAGTAGAAAAGAACTTCATTCATGTATGAAGTTATGTATACAAAAACTTATGCCCATAGGAGAAATTGCTCTGTTGAGCAAATTTTCCACTGTCAGACTGTTTGAAACAAATCTGAGGCTGTAGGGAGATGCGGTGTGATGCAATGGTAGATTATTTGTTATTGAAATATTTCAGGTACATAACAAGCAATCTCTGCTTTTCTCACAATAGTGTCTCTCAACTTTCACACAGAAAGTGTAATTTGTGATGCTTTAAAGTTGCTGTCAGATTTTCTTTTCAATTTAGAGCAGTCACATGTCTATCTTAGGAAGTTTGTCAAACGTCTCTACTAGAGATAAGATTTTTGGTCTATTTAAGCATGAATTGGATAGAAACATAGTTCAATAAGTGTAATATTGTAATAATGTAACATGAGCTTATGTTAAGCCAGCTGGCCTGGCTAGATATTGACAATTGAAAATGTCTTGTTTCTTATTTTAATTACAGGGGATCGTGTTATTTCATTTGTCTTACAGTACATGCAGCACATTGGATAGATATAAATAAACTTTATCTGGTCTAGAGTTTTTTTTTTCGGATTAACATCATAAGACAAAAGTCTGAAAAATAAACATATAAAACACCCTTAGCGCATGTCACAAGCCAATTTACCAATACATGTATAAGTAGAGTTTATTGAGTTGAACTGTAAGGATACTTATCATTTTAGCCAAACCAATATGATTAAGAAATATATATATGTGTAAAGTATTGTAGAATATTGTAACATTATAATTATTTCAGATTCAAAGGGTTAGAAATGTCTATTAGCTTAGCAGCCGAAGCTTATGAGACAGAATGTTTAAATTATTTGAAATCGGAATGCACAATTACTCGCTTACAGGATTCTACATTCATCTGTTGAACACATACTTATGTACAAATGCATACACATATCATCCCATACACCATAAATATCACTCAGTCTTGTCCAAACACACGAGGCAAAGGGAGGAAAAGATAAAATAAAGTATGATACACTACAAAAAGCACAGGGGCTCCTCACGGGGAAATCCATAATGGGCCTGCTTGCAATATTCTAGTTTAACCTTTAACTTCCTAAGAATTATTGATAGATAACTTTGCTTCTTAGAAGATTGGAAACCATTGTGATAAAAGAAGTTGTACTGTTAATACACCAATAAGGTGTTTAAAAAATACAGATAAAAAGACTGTTTTTATTTGACATGAAGACATTTTGCTAAAGTGAAAGTTTCGGAATTACAGCATATGCTCTCTTTGGAGTTTTCTGAGTCCAAATTTTTATGAAATTAGAATGCTGGCTCATGTATTGTGATTTCATCTTAACTAAACTCATCTGTAACTATTGTTAGGAAAGCTTTGAAATTCGTATTCTTATTTGTTTTACATCAATTGTGTTGGAAGCTTGAAGTTTGTTAAATTCACTCTTGATGACTGCTTCTATATACTAAACCAGTAATCGAGCTGAAATGTGGGTTAGTCCCGGCAATTTTTAATGCTCCTAACAGGGATCAAACCCTGAATCCTGGGTACAGGAGGTCGACACTCTACCCCTGCACCTCTGTCGCCTTGCCCAACTGAATGCTGATACATTTTCACCTGAAAACTTGGGGAACTACTATAGGACTATAAGAGAACTAGTAATGAGCAAAGTCTCTTTTTTTATTGCAATGGTTTCTTATTATTAACTCTATGAAAGCCTTTTTTCATTATAGCTGCTGTCTTCTTTTTTTTTAACCTTTGAGAAATCTTACTTCTTAAGATTGATTCAGTGTTTAATTGTAAGATTTATTTTATTTAATTGTAAAATTTATTTTATCACAAATTAATATTTAATGCTTTATCAGGTGAGAATTGAAAGGAATATATGTAAGATGTAAGGATTGAAAACGTTGCTACAAATTAATAAATTTCTTGTATAAAATTAATGAAAATTTATAAAAGTAATGGAATCACTATGAATATATCTGAAGATGGGCCTGGTGAGCAATTGTAGGGTAAAGCTCAAGTCCTTAATAAAGGTTTAACTATAGCTTGGCACTGAAGCCTCAAATTAAGCCCCATCATTGTCATTGAATCAATCAATTTTATTTTCATTTCTGTACTCGTATTATTTCTTAAGTTTTATGTGTATATTTTGTTGTTGCATGTGATATGACTTTTTATTAAAAAAGCAAAGCAATAGTTTTTTAACCTGTTTTATGTTTATTTTATTTTAGTAAGAGTTGTCCTGACCAAAAGACTTGTGATGTGAATTTTACTTAATCCTTACCTTATGAAAAAAGAAGAAAAGTTCATGAATCATATTTAGGCAAAAAGTTGACACTGAAAAGAGTGTTTGACATAAAGGAAAAAAACAAAGAAGTTGTCTCATTTACAAGTTAAGAATATTTTGAATCAGAGCAGAATTTTGCTCTGTATACCTCAATGAGGAAAATAGGGCTTAAGCTTTTTCATGCCTCTCAACTTTATTTCAGTGACATTGTGCACCTATCCGTTATTTTGGGTTTGTCAAACTTCATGAAATGGTTTCCAAGCAAGCCTTATGGTTAGAATACTTAATGTGAAATCTCAAAACCCCTTGCCATGTGGATTCAAATCCCTGAAGTAGAAGTTTTGAATTTTTATCAGAAGTCTCCTAGCTTACTATCTGAATGCTGATGGTTCTACTCGACATGATGGCATTCAAGCTAGGAGTTAGTTTAGTTTAGTTTAATCTTATTTATTTTATATCAATTGTGAAATAATTTCTTACAGCATAGATTAATCACTCTCGATTCTGCTTCCTGGATACATAACCAGTTATCACGCAGAATGTGGATTAATAAAAGTTCGCAAGGCAGATCCTGCTATTCACATGATTCGAACCCACGACCCTCTTGTCCAGAAGCCGATGCTCTACCCCTGGACCACTGTACGAGTTTCCTCCATCCATGATGAGACATGCCTCACAATAAAACAGAAGAATTGTTGATGCAATATAAAAACTTTACACGGAAAACGAAAGTAACAACATTTCCAAACAACTGATTCTTCATCCACTTAATCTTTCATTGGTGTACGAGAAATAGATAACATCTCAATACCTTCATTGATGTCGGAGAAAATGTTTGATAGGCAGAGGTACCTACATTCCAATATATTTTATTTTAATAGTATTGACTTCTCTTAAAGCATTTTTTTTTATTTATTTTTTTAACCTAGGCTAGATTATTCAGTTATTTATTTAACAATAGAGGAGTAGTACTTTGTTAATGTAGTATCGAAACGAAATGGTGCGGATTTCTATATGGGCGAATCATTCAACATATCCGGTTGTCTCCATAACAACAACGAATACTTCCGGTAGTTTTACTCCAGTTTTCGATTTGTAAACAAATTCAACAATCGGGCTGTTCACACGATGACAGGCTGATATTTCCCAGCAAATTTACTGATCCGAAATATAGACGTTAACAAACTCTATGTTATCATGCCGATGTTAAAAGAACCAAAATCGAAGGAGCCTCTATGGAAAGAAAACGACTTCAAGGCTCAGAAGAAGGGAATCCGCCACACAGTCTATTCAGTGAATGGCGATCAGTATACAGGAGAATGGTTAAATAACTTAAAAGACGGTAAGAGTTGTACCTCAATGAAATGGATTAACTCATCTGCACCAAGATGTATAATAAACCACTGTCACAAAGGGAGAAACAGTCCATTATGAAAGACACTCTAACCATCACAGATTTCGTCAATAGAACAGATCACTCTCCAATGATCTTAATTTTGTGCTGGTCTTAGCATCCACACATAACACTACTTAGGGCCACTTCACTTAAGCTGGTACAGCCTTCATGACAATGAAATTGACATGTTGTTGTCTATAGAGTAAGCACTTGCATGAATTAAAAACTATGGTTAAAGCGTGATTAAAAACGCAAAAGTAATGCAAAAAATGCAAAAAAGTAGGTAACTATCCCTAACCTTGTGCACAAATTGTAAACAGAAATGGCAGACAAACAATAATGGCTGACAGTGCCCGCTTAATGGCAATCTAGCCCACTACTTCCCTCATTAATATACAAAGACATTGCAAGGTGTTTTTGTTAATGCTTCCACCATAGAATAAACATGAAGAGAGCTACACCTTGCCATAGGATGGTGATAAATTGTTGATACTAACCAGGTGGACAACCTTAGCCAATATACTCCACAAATTTAATGGTTTCTTCTCAATATTTAAAATGTCAATTCTTTTTATTTCATGATTTCTGAACTTGATGGAAGAATTGATACCCTTGATATCCTTTTTGCATCAGACTTAACCACAATCTTATAAGGGCATGCAATTGAGACATTTAATTCTGAGCATGCCTTTAGGGGCATATAAACTTGGAGCTTAATGCAAAATTAGTCCTTTGATTCACTGAATATAAATGTCAGAAGGGTGGTTGCAAAAAATTACCTTGAACCTAATGGCTATATATAGGTGTTATCTCCCCATTTGCCAAAGACATTTTTATTTATAGAACATGTTGCATAAGGCAATTGACTTTTTCAGTTTCTATATCATTTCAGGCAAAGGGACATACAAGTGGGCTGAGAATGGTGCGATATATGATGGAGACTGGAAACGTGGGAAGAGAAATGGGTTTGGTACCTACAGTATGCCAGACAATAAAAAAAGAGGAAATTTTAAGAAAGTCTACTCCGGAGGCTGGAAGAATGATATGAAACATGTAATTGTTTATGTAGTCATCAAAGTTAATACAGGGGTGACGAAACCTCATTTTGATTTACTTGTCCGTAAATGCAAAATCTTTTCATGCACTTGTCTGTATAATAGTTATTTAGTAAATTTCAGTAATTATCTACTTGTCCGTTAAGGCTTTTGGACAAGCTGAGCAATAGGGGCAATTGATTTTGCCAACCTAACCCTGCTGAAATATATTCTTGTGCAAGACTTGGTTCTCCTCTGTCATGATAGTTTCAATATTCATTAATTATTTATTTGTGTTACATATTATGGCTTTAATTATGACAATTAGTCCTTGGTATCATTCTGCAATAACTGTAAGTAAATAAAGGATTAAGGTATCAGGGTGGAAAAAAAAAACATTTTTAGACCTAGTTATAAAAGATTGTGACAAATTGAGAATTTACCGTCTTCTGCTATCATTTTAGGGTTACGGAACACATTTTTTCACGGATGAAGAATACTATGAAGGGGAATGGTATGGAGATAACAGAAGTGGGTGGGGTAGAATGTATTATACTGATGGGACGATATATGAAGGAGAGTGGTATGATGATAAACGAAATGGACAGGGCATGCTTCGATTACGTGAGTTAGAGTTATTTCCCTTTACTTTCTGCTGTTGTTATTATACAGGTTAAAATATGATAGTTAGACACTTTGTTATTGAATTAAGCTAGCTTTACATTGATGTAAAACAAAATTAATAGAGCTTTTCAAGACAAATGTTTATCTTATTATATATAATTAAGGCTAGATACAATATGTCAATGATGTATAAAGATCTTTGATTAAGTATTAACAGTTAATCTTTCTCTTTGTAGCCAATGAGAACCGATATGAAGGATCCTGGAGAGATGATAAGAAGAATGGCCCAGGAAAGTTTTACTATCTGACCCGCGGACAGTTATACGAGGGTGTGTGGGTGGACGATGTTGCCAAATGTGGGACAATGGTAGATTTTGACAGGAAAGCTGCACCAGAACCCACTCAATACCCTATACCTAAGGTCAGTAAATCACATTTTTTCTCTTGCTGTCATGAAGTTGAAATCGCTATAGTGATAGAGTTAGGGACTTAAAAACCATATCTGTTTGGCTGAAGTAGGTCATTGCGGAGTGGGCAACATACTTTTCTCTACCGATGTTTTTTTCTTATCTCGAAATCAACACAAGGAGAACAGACCATATTTTATAACTGTAATGCTGTCAATATGGTTTTAAAACACAAATTGAATGAAGTTTATTTTATTAAGATAAAAGTCTAAGTTTTTGGAACAAGTGCTTGACTAGAATTTCCATGAAACATTCCATTCTTGTAACAATACCCACCAACTCAACAATATATCATTGACTTTCACCCATAGAACAGAGTTCTGATTGTTTGATTGAAGATTATGGCATTATGACTGTCCCATAAAATGCTTGCAGTGAGTATTTCTGGTTTTGAAATGCACTTTCTGCAAAAGATGTAAAAAACATTATTGATAAATATATTGCCTCATATATATTGGGGGTTTTCAACCTGAAGCAGAAGGTTTTTAGCCTTATTCCACATTTTACCATGGTTTCTGCCAAATAGGGTTATAGTAAGGTTGATTTGTTGATCTTGAAAATATAACCCACTGCTGTCAATGATATACCAATTATACCGCCTTAATGATTAAAATATCCCTGTAAACAGTTGAGTTGTTTCCCTTCCTATCAATAATGGTTTATGGTTTTAGTATTGATCAAGTAATAACTGAAATTTCTTTCATGTTATATGTTAAATTTTAACACAAGAATTATCTTTTCAGGTGGAAGTAGCCCAACCAGATGCAATTTTACAAGATGCAGAAGAACAATTCCTACATGATCAAGAGTGAATTTGGTTAACAAGTATTAGCTTATATTGTTGTCAAAAATTGTTGTTAGATGCAAATGAAAAATCATGTAATAAAAATGCTGTAATGAAATCATAAGCTGTGGTTTATATATATATGAATTGATATTGATGTGAATGAATTCATGGATTAAAAACAATGCAAAGAATACGTTATCTGCAATCATAAAATATTGAGTTAAATGTATGTTTTTTCTTTAAAAAGATAGTCAGATATACTCACTTTTACACATCAAATTTACTGTAAACATGTTTTGAGACTAATGCCTTTAAAAATGCCATCATTATAGAATACATTTTAGAGGCTTAACCAGTGACTTTAAAAAAATCTTTGTTGCAAAGTAAGAAAATACTCATGATGATGTATGTCTTCCGTTGCCACAATATTTGTTGATAAACCCTTAAAGAAGATATAAAACACAAGTATTATTTGATTGTGCTATTCTCATGAGCTGGGAAATTAGTTTAGTGTTCATATCACTTATCAAGTACACTAGATGATTAAATGCAACTAAAAGACTTTGCTACACAACAATAAAAGTTTTTGCCCTTTACATTAATTTATCTAAGTTGTTTATATTGAAGTTTATCCATTTCACATTCATCATAAGCTGTCTACTGTGATAGTGATTGTGTACATATATTATAAATAAAATGTTGATGACAATTTACTGTAGCTTCATGATATGATTTATGGAACTTACAATGATAGAACAAGATTTATTCTTTAACTCTTCTTTCTTTAGAGTATTATCGTTTCATTATACCAAAATGCCATTTTCTTTATATTATGTAATAGCTGTCTGAACAAAATAGGGTTAATTTTCTTTCAAAGAGATAACAAATCCAAATGTTTTCTATGCTGTTTTTCCCAATGCAATTGTTTAATTTGTCTGTACCATCTTTTGTGAAAAGTGATCAATATCTTTCTGAGATATGTGTAAATGGAAACGTAAAAAGGAAAGAAAAAACAAAACAATACAACACACTCCCTTTGATGTTGAGTCTGTATTAATACACATAGAACAAACTTGTTTAATTCTGAAAGTCAATTTTCCAATTTGTACACATATGATACGATTGAAGTAGTGCAGTTCTCAATTGTCCAATTTATACACATAGACGATGGAAGTAGTACATTTCTCAATCGTCCAATCTATACACATAGACGATAGAAGTAGTACAGTATTCAATCGTCCAATCTATACATATAGACGATAGAAGTAGTACAGTACTCAATCGTCCAATCTATACACATAGACGATGGAAGTAGTATAGGAGGGTACAAACATTTCCATCCGACCGTCTCCGTCTATATCAGCGAGCGCTAGCTGACCGACTGTCCCGCCCGCCGTTAATATTGTCGACCTAATGTAGAGCCAGTCGGTGGGTTTATCGCTGGCTGGCGACAGTATGTAAGCGTTCCCATCATCGTCACCAGAGAGCGCTATTAACGGTTTTCTAAAACATAAACAAATCGCATGTCTTGCACAGTCTCGTTGAAATTAGACTTTGTATTGTGCTTATTTACTAATGGTTTTAACGCACAGTGTCAGATCTACAAGAACACTCAGGAATGGCTGCCATAAGTTTTTTTGTTTTTTTACTTCAGTTAGTCTATAGCCTCGACCTTGGATAAAGAACCGTTTTTCTACATATTACTAAATAATATTCAAATATTTCATAAGCTTTATATTTATACATTCTCCAGAAAGATGGCACTTTCTTAATGATCAAATGGTGTACATGGCAGCATTATATAGAATGGTCTACCACTTATTCCGGACTTGGCATGAGATGAACCAATTTTCAATATCTGCAAAAAAAACCAGTACACCTTGTAAACGTCATATAATTGGTAGTCGAATAATCTAGATGCAGATATTTCATTCTACAGTTACAGCTTGGATCATCTGAGTTACATTATTGGGGAATGCTTTAGATTGAGGAGACCATGTACAAGTGTCATACTGTTTATATCTAAATAATGTTCCCCTACCAACTGTTCAAGTGCCAAACTTTACTACTGGTTGTTTACTGTACAATGAAAGCCACTCACTTCTTCGATTTCGTGAAAACTGCAAACGGTGATCCAGGGGCTCCCCGTCCCGTTTGTTGTTTTTGAGGCGAATATCCGCTAGATATCACATGTCGTGTGAACGTGCCCGTCCTGTGTATAAAGTGATATGATCAGTCACCTGGTTGTTAACCAGCGCTGGACTTACCACGTGTCTAATGTCAGGCTAGTGAGACGGAAACCCAATCTCTGTGATCGGGGTCCATTCTGACTTAAAGTTTGGTCATCAAGAGCTATGTAATGATGTTGCTAGACCAAGACCTGAACGACCAAGTTAGGTTTTGACTAGGGTAATAAAAAAAAGCGTCCACGGAAACATAAAAGTAAATTAAGAAAAGTAATATCTTCGTTTGTCTCTCTGAATTCTTGCTCATCTCCAGATTGTGCTTTGTGCGTGGCACGCGTTAAAAGATAATTTGAACAATAGCCGTCACTTAATAGATATTAATGAAAAACCCTCGTCAATTTAAAGATTGGAAACATTTATTTTCGTTAGAATTTGCGGAATGAGAGTTCGCGCCTTTCAATATTTTGTTGGGGACAACTAGTTCTATAAATCGTCGTGGGATTTCTCTCAGATGCTCCTTGTTCGCGTCACGTGATTGTATTTAGTAGTATAAAGCCAAGTCGCTTGATTAAAAGCTTACTTATTTTGATAATTACACAGGAAAGAAATGATAAATCATTGTTTACAGAATAAATTATTTAAACAGTTCACTTTATATGCAGGACAAATATGCTCTGTCTTTACCATCGAATGTGGACGTGGTTGAAAAGCGTGTTAATTCAATAGTCTTGTTTTATATACCTTTATATATCTGGGGTTTGTTTTCAATGTGGAAGCAATTTCATTCAAAAACTATTTTTTTTAATCTGTTAGATAGTCACTTTAAGGTTTATCTAACCAAACCTAAACCTCCAATTTTTATTTTCTCTGAAAATGCATTCCCATTTATAATGCTATCCTGTTAACATGTAAATACTATGTGTTTCTACTTTAACTAGTTGTATACCTAAAATCCTCTGGTATTTCATAGATATTGACTGTTCCATTGTTTCCATTGGATGTAACCAACAGATCTACCTTCCCGTCTCCGTTCATATCCTCAAGTTTCACCTCAAACACTGCACCAAGTGTGTCGTCAATCACCCGAGACTGGATCTAAAATCAGAATTTAAGTGAGCTCATTACCATTATAAATTATTTAAACTCGCGACCTTGTATTTATGCCTTTTACCAGGGGGACCCAGTGCCTGATAGGTCGGTTAACCGCTCCTAAAAATGATCATCATTTACCCATTTTCGCCTTAATTCTATAACATGAATCGGTTCCTTCATGTTCCACGAGTTACTGGCTGTACGCCTATGTATGAGGTTATTCGAAATAAGGCTTCAAGAGTATTGAATAAATTAATGCCAACGCGTTGTCGACCAGTCCTATTCCTTATGATAACACAAACATTAGATACTTTTTTCTCGAGAAAAGCGCTTAGATCGTTTCAGAAAAAACAACATATAGAAGTGAGATTACCGTCACCCAATGTATTGATAAGAGAGGGGACTATTCAGAGGAACACACATAATCTGATAAATAACTCTGTTTTATAAAAAGATATTGAGAATGAGTATCACTCCATAATATTTTGCCTTTGTTTATATCATTAAAATTACTGTACTTGACGTAAAAGTGATATAACGATCAGAATTTTGATAGGTTGTTGAAATGAACTCTTTATGTAAAACCAATTAAATGACGGCCAATCCTACTTTAAGTGATCAGTCAAATAATGTACGAACTACTTCCTTATAGGCATATTGAAATCCTGCTAAGGTGGAGTCGGTCTACAACACCAAATTTGAAATGATAACTTAACTTTAAGTTTGATAGCTTAGTAGATCAGATCAAACAATGAATATTCTTTAATCAAGCTACGTCATTAAAGTCGCCGGACGTCAAAATATTTTTTTTTTCGGAACTAACGAAAGTAAAGTAATACATATATATTTAATATTACAGCAAAGAAAACAATTAAATACTGGGCGTATTTTTTATTTTATACAAATCCGGTGACAAGGCTACATGACATAGACAAAGCTCGTATATATGTCAAGCTATAGACACCTGACCCGCGATACTCAGAATACACTCTGAAAGCAAACATCCACGTTCTTGTTTACATCGAACTAGCCGGAATAACATACGGTTGGCTATGTAGAACTTACACAGAAAGAACAACATGATAGTCTGGTAACTAATTACCATATAGTGGATGTGACATCCATTTCGTGATACCGTGGGTTTTTTCTGTCATTATCTACATCTATCGAGCGATTTTGGTTACTTAAATTTTATGAATATTTGTTTGGAGCATAGCTGAATACCATACGCCAAATTAACAATTTACCTGTATACTTTTGTTGTATGACGTCCGGGAACTTTAAGCTTATTGAAAATATGATCTAAATATCGTTTGCCAAACTTTGTTGTTTGGCTGTAATGATTGAGAAGGTTGGGTAAGGATGGTACCTGACTTTTGTCTGTCCACTTGCCGCTGGGGTCTAAGGTCCAATACACGGACAGACTTTTGGTGAAGAACTGCGCCGTTACGATGGCGTGTAGAGGACCGGAAGTGGTGTTTAGTATCGTGTACTGGAAGAAGATATCGGGGCCGTCCGACAGCACATGCGCCTGCCAAGGGGACGTAAATGTGCCTCCGGGGTTCTCAAACCACACAAGCTCGCTGGCCTTGGAGCCTAGAAACGACATGTAGAGTCAGATGACTCGGTGAGTCAGATTTTAGTATTTCAGGCAATCAAAGGAATTCTAGCCATACCATGACAGTCAAATTACATATTCATATTCCTATATATTTCACCATTAGGACATAACAATTATTTCTTAATCCAATGGACGTGATTTCCACGTCGGAAAAAATATCGATCCGCGATTTCAACTCAACACATTGATACCATAAGTCGTGCACGGCATCCCTGGTATTGATAAAGCTGTGCATATTGAAGATTGTAAAATTGTTTAATTTCTTAAAGAATCGAACGGTGTGAACCGTGTGATAGATCAGTTCAAAATAATCACATGCGATTGCATTAATAAGAAATAATATACCAAAATACAATCGAAAAGACAAGCTAACTAGTCATGCAATCAATAAACACATGAACATGATATCCTACCAGAAATGATTTTTTTATTATCTTTAGAGCCGAGAAGTTTTCGAATCTACCAAAGATGAAAACTATCGGTAGGGACGATGCAGAGATTGAAACAGTCATAAACCAACATAGAAAACAATGAACATAGAATTTATACGGAGTTATCGACCTCTTTTCTGAATGCCATCTTCTGGAATATATCAAAGTTGGTTACGCTGACTCTAGACTAGATAGAAGCAACATGTGATCTTCTTTCACTGAATGTATAGTATCGAGTTGAAATTGGATTCATTCACCATTTTCAAATATCTTACAATTATATCGTGGCAGTCAGTACGTCTACTATTTATGTTGCTGTCATTTTCCTTGCTTTTACTGAACAATACCATGTTGATCAATATATTGGTTTCCCACATGATTATAGTTATTCAGTGTTGTAAGACGATTTTAACACGTTATCGATGTCCTGTATACGACCCCCTCTCTTTATACCTAGCTCTCAATAGCCTGGAGTTCGGCCCGTGCGCACAACTAACACTAACCTTCTGCGGAGTATACGCACGGGCCGGACCCCAGGCTAAGCTCTTAATGGTAGGGTGACTATGCAGTATTTAAGGGTCGCAGGGACAGATACCAATAAGGAAAGAGTCAATCGAAAACAACCAATAGAAACCCAGTACCAAAGATTGGTTCCCTGGCTCTACAGTTGACGGCGTCTAGATCTCCATCTCCGTCCATGTCGCGCCATTCTACCCGGTGATAGAACCATTGGCCGGTCGAGTCGTCTGTAATTTTGTATGGGCCCAGCGGTATGGAGCCCGATACGTCCATTACACTCAGGGAACCATCGCCCTTAAACGGAAGTATGAACCCGTCCGGAATCAGGATGGCTTTACGACCGAATATTTCCTCTGTAAAACATAAGCTAATATAGAGAATAGATGTTTGGTGTCATGAATAGGAAATGTTATCGGGCAGGGCGTGAAATATAATCCCGTGAGGAGCCGAAGGCGAATCGGATAACAATCCGAAGCCGATCCCGACAAACTTTCTTATTCAAATAAAACACGAAACAAGTGAAACAAATCGGAAAATCAATACTGACAGGTAAGTGCGCATAGCGATCACGTGATCTAGTGACGGATATCAAACATGTTATACGGCACCCTGTTATCGGTCTGCAAATTGCCGTGGTGACAGGATAAAATGAAAGAACGGAATCACAGATATATAGATGCTATGTTTTGTAATTGGGTGCTATTTAAAAAATGATTTTGTTTGAACGGCTCCAAATGAATGAACGATACTTAATCTACCAAAGGTTGATAGTTTTTATAACAGATAATTTTTTTGAAAAAATGTTTACGCTGTCAAAACCGAATAAACGTTTTGTACATAACAATTGGATATTGTACAAAAAGGTCTAGATAAACACCACAACAGTTTATTGTATTTCTTTTAAACACAGCAATATGGTAGAAACAACATTGCGATTCTTAAGAGTTGACAAGCTGCATGCCATCAATTAATTACTAAAGAGAGGACGTTTGGACTCACACATTCCATGTCCCTATAGTTAAGATGGGCTAATCACTCTAGGGTGAAAACCCTGGGTCTCACTCTGACAATCAACGATATGGTTACCTGGGATACCAGCAGCTTCATTCGGCCACGTGGTTTTGGTCGTCACGACGGTGGGAATGACGTCATCAATGGCTGTCGTGTATTTCCCGATGTTGACGACCGTCTGTACTGAATCCGTGGCAAACGGCACGGCACTAAAACACGACACGATGAAATCATACTTCTCGGCTGGAGAAGAAACATTTTGTTTTTCGTATAGAGTAACGAACGCCGGGTTATCCACTTTAAATGACCCCAGCTCTTTAATGGTGACACCTTTGACACACTCCAATATAAATAAGAGTGATAGAAACCCTTCTATGAGCTGGTGACTTCCCATCGTATATACCTGAACGGCAACGTAGTGAAAACAAGATTCCAAATACACTCAGCAAATAATTTAATTATATAAACTATCGAGAGATGTTCAGAACTGAGATTGCTGTGCCTGCGTTCTCCTGTTTGTTCCTCGGCTGAGAATATACAGAGCACTTGTAACAAAGGGAACCATCATGCAAGCGCTAACACTCGATTCTTCCTATGAAACACGACTCTGTCAATCGTTATCTTCGTCCTGTATTTAAGCTGTGTCATATAAACACAGCCCTTTGTGTGGAGTGGTGCGAAAATTTTCTTTAATTTCATATGCAGAGCATTTTGTCTTTGGCCAAACGTGTTCACGACTACCTTCAGATTCAGCCACAGAAATAGGAAGGCATTGTGCATGAAGTTATTTTGCTCTAGCATCGTCTGCAAAACCATCAACGTGTCTTCTGTAGAGTATAACGGGTATAGCTGAATTATTGGACATCACCAATGTCATGGAATATTATGCTTTCCATGTAGTTCATATTTATATAGGTTATCACTTATCTCCAACTGAAGACATTAAAAACGTAGGTAACGAATGGAGAGATTGCTATTGACAATTCTTGTATTCAATTTCTCAACGAAAACATTATTTTTAACTTTCTGAAGTTTGGCGAATACTGGTGAGTACATAAATGAAGTCGCAATTTCTACACTAGGAAATGAGTTTAACCCGCCAACACACAGTCTTATCTCAGTAGGCTATATATTGCGATTAATCAATTTCAAGGTAAAAAAAGAAGATAGACAAACAAACAAAACAAACATGCCAAGAAAAGATACCATTTTTCTAAAACATTTTCTTGTTCCTTCCTACTGAACGTGACCTTGATAAACAAGGAAAGCTACATTTTATACCAGTTGCTTTTCAAAGTGGATGTACAATCGTACGATTAGCGATAATTTCTCTAAGATCAGCGACGGCTTAATGAATAGCAAGTAAGTTAGAAAGTCTTTTCAAAGCTGTGTATGTTTTGATTTACAAAAGTTACCCTTGACAAAATGCCCTACATATGTAGCCAAAAACGTTAAAGCGTGGTGTTTGGGGAAAAACGGACACACATTATGAAACGTTACAGAACTATATTCATATATTCGTTTGGCAAGACTTTCTTTTTGAGAGTCATGAAATATGATAATTGACTATTTCTCAGAACTATTTGTTGACGCTATGTATTCATGCGCATCGAGGTGATTGGGTGTCTAGACACCCCAACCAGTTTTGACATACTTTTCCTTTTTTATAATTCTAAAAACGTATTTAGCGTTTTACGCGGAAACAGTTTAACGGGACATTTGATCTTTTTAAATTGTTATATAAATGATTGATATTTGATTTTAAATCATATCTGAGCAATTAATAAAGGCGTAACTAACCGAGCAAATGAACCTCTCAAAGACAGAAACACATCCGATCAGTGAAAAACACTGTCGTACACTGAGTGGTTGTGTTGTCTCTGCATCTACCAGCATGTTCTCTCAATCAATGCATTAGGTCCCTAATTTGCATAAACGTTCAACGAACGTTACAAAGATGATTTGGGGCATTTACTCTCTATGCTAATGGATTGTCTGCATATTCCTACCACTAATAACATTATTCATGAACAACAATATATCGCGTGTCAATATAAGAAAGCGAACATCAAAAAGACCGCAACAAAAAGTAATAAAGAACAAAATGTCAATACATAACAAACTGGAAACTCCACTAGTAATAGAATTATTAATATCTCAACTAAAGACGGAATGAACAGTGCTGCAAGGCTCAAAACATACAAGTTCCGGTTATATTTATATCTCTCTGGATAACTGGAATATGTACTAATGTGTTTTTTGAACGTATAAGACCATGTGTTTATTGTGGCTATATGCATTTTTACAGGTTAGAATGTGGGACGATATTCTCATTAACAGTTTAGAAAGTGTCGCACTATGCTCATTAACAGTTAAGATTGTGTGGCACTATGTTCATTTAAAGATAAGAATGTGTAGCTATATGTTCATTTACAGTTTAGAATGTGTAGCAATATGCATATTTACAGGTTAGAATGTGGGACTATATTCTCATTAACAGTTTAGAAGGTGTGGTACTATGCTCATTTACAGTTAGGAATGTGTGGCCATATGGTCATTTACAGTTTATAATGTGTGGCTATATGTTCATTTACAGTTTAGAATATGTGGTATTATGTTCATCTACAGTTTAGAATGTGTGGCTATATGTTCATTTATAGTTTGGAATGTGTGGCTATATGTTCATTTACAGTCAATAATGTTTGGCACTATGCTCATTTACAGTTTAGAATGTGTGGCCACATGCTCTTTTACAGTTTAGAATGTGTGGCTATATGTTCATTTACAGTTTAGAATGTGTGGCTATATGTTCATTTACAGTTTAGAATGTGTGGCACTACGTTCATTTACAGTTAAGAATGTGTGGCTATATGTTCATTTACAGTTTAGAATGTGTGGCTATATGTTCATTTACAGTTTAGAATGTGTGGCTATATGCTCATTTACAGTTTAGAAGGTGTGGCTATATGTTCATTTACAGTTAAGAATGTGTGGCTATATGCTCATTTACAGTTTAGAATATGTGGCATTATGTTCATTTACAGTTTAGAATGTGTGGTACTACGTTCATTTACAGTTAAGAATGTGTGGCTATATGTTCATTTACAGTTTAGAATGTGTGGCTATATGTTCATTTACAGTTTAGAATGTGTGGGTATATGCTCATTTACAGTTAAGAATGTGTGGCACTTTGCTCATTTGCAGTTTAGAATGTGTGGCTATATGTTCATTTACAGTTTAGAATGTGTGGTTATTTGTTCATTTACAGTTAAGAATGTGTGGCTATATGCTCATTTACAGTTAAGAATGTGTGGCACTATGCTCGTTTACAGTTTAGAATGTGTGGCTATATACTCATTTGCGGGTTATAATGTGTGGCTATATGCTCATTTACAGTTAAGAATGTGTGGCACTATGCTCATTTACTGTTAAGAATGTGTGACACTATACTTATTTAAAGCTAAGAATATGTGGCTATATGTTCATTTACCGTTAAGAATGTGTGGCTTTATGTTCATGTACAGTTAAGAATGTGTGGCCCCCATGCTCATTTACAGTATAATCTGTGGAGCTGTGTGCTTGTGTACAGCTAAGACCCGATAGTTGTTGGCTCGATCTAAGATTTGAATATTTGGTAATATGCTCACTTACAGATCGGAAAGGGTGCTCTTGTACAGCATTGCTTTTAGTTACAGCTCAGAACAGATGATTATCTGCTCCCCAGCACTTCAGACAGGATTGGGATCTGCTCTTAGGCAGTACAGAGATGATGTTAATGTGCTATTTACAGATTTGAACGGGGTTTTAGTACGTTTTTTCTTATAGATTAAAACAGATTGACATTTACAGATAAAAATGGAATATCTCTATGCTAATTCACAAGTGTTTAGAACAAATTGCTGTGTACCGATTTACAGCTTAGACTGAAACTCTGTGCGCCAATTCGAAGGATGGTTGTGTGTCGAATCACAGATTTGGACGAATGGATTTGGGCCATATTTTAGCTTTGAATGGATTATTGTTTGCTCACTCACTTAGAATATATAGTTATGCACTCGCTAACAGTTCATAAAGGATAGTTATTTACTTACAGCTTGGAATCTGTGGTTATGTGCTTATAAAAGCTATTTATAGAAACACCTTTAAAACAGATAATTCTAACAGAACATGTGTTTTAGGTTAGCACTGTAGTTGAAATGTTCTGGTTGACTTGCTTCAAAAGATTTACATTTTTATTGAAAAACGACTGAAGTTATCAAAGGTCGACGGACAGGCATTGGTAAAAGAATCAGATCTATTTTTTGTCAACGTTATAAAAACTGCTTGCGAATAATACCTATAACATATCCTTAGACATTGCTAAATTTATTAGACTTAGAAACTGAGTAGTGTGTTATAGGTGAGATCAGACTGAAACAAGACGCTGTCAAACAAATATAACACAATGATGGACCCGATTACATATAGTTCCCTAGCATCGTATGTTTTTATATCAGTGGTTGTCATAGGGTTGTTTCGCGAAGGTTTGGGCCATTCAGAAGTCACCCAACTCGGCCGATATTTGGACGTAGACCAAACCCCAGACGTTAACGTGATCGGTACGTTCCCAAACGTTGATTTTGCAACGTGCGTAGAGTGGTGTAGACAATCTACGTTTTGTAAATACGTCAACTTTGGTAGGAACACCCACTTGTGTGTTCTACTTGGACCGGAGACAGCGTCAGATACAGCGACCGTGTTGGTGAAAAGACCTGGGTATGTGTACAGAGAAATAACAGTGTGGAAACCGGTAAGCATTAACAAATCTTTCTGTTTTGTCTAAGCGCCTTCTTTAATCTCTTCACCCGAAAGTTAAAATTCCTTGTGTTGCTCTTTGCATTGAATGTTTGACTCTCAAGCTCACAATACGTAAATGTATCATACATTACTCAAAGGGATATTTCCTTTTCTTCTTAAAGAAGGGAAATATATTCATACAAAAGTTTGAGCCTCCGTTCCAGTTATTCATTGGTAAAAAGTAAAGTTGGCTGGTTGTTATCCCACAAAATTAGATTATCCGTCAGGATATAAACCGATGGGCAAATACGTCATGTTTTGGATTCTATATAACAAATCAATTCATTCGTCACGATACGATATTGTGTCATGTATTACACAACGTTAAGATACACTTTTCCCTTTCTTTTCAGGTTTTTGCTTATCTGTCAAGTTTGGAATTTCATTTCACCAATTAATGTATACATCATCGTCTCTATATCTTTTTCATGGAAATAATAACGATTGATTTTCTCTGTGAATGTCCTAAATTACCGAATGTTTCACACGACAAATGTCTGAAAACTCTGACACGTGTCTGATATATAACAGATCGACCAACCAAAATGAATGATACTATCTATTAACACCAAAGCCTAAGGGCTAAAATAAATACTGGCATTCGAATGAGTGAGCTAGAAGCCACTTCTGGCACAACCAACGAGATATTTTGTCACATAATATGTGCGTAAGACAGGCCTACATATTTCGTGAACACGCATGTAATGTCAACACAACTGTCTGATCGTTTTAATGTTTTAATAAATTATTTTATTTTATTTAAGGAACCTGGTACAACTCCAGCTATTACAGGTTTGCATGTTTATTCCATATCCACAATGGTGCTCTTGGTGAATTCTGTATTTAATCAATATGTAATTACAGTTGAAGTAGAATACAATCTAAGGACAAATCCACAGTATGTACGAAGACAATCGCGTATTTTCGTAGGACATAAATCCGTTATCTCGTAAAGATATACCAAGGTCAAAAGTAACACTAAAAATAACCGCTGGTGATCCAACATCCAGAATAAAGCATATTCTTTATATGTGCTAGCACAACCATCTCCCATTAGATAGGCATATCATACGTTGTATTCTTGTACAACGCAAGATTTGGTTAAGATTGACTGGTTACTTATACACCTTGGCATTGATCGCAAAACAGGATACCAACGACGGTTGCTCGGAGTGGATCGCCATGTTGTAAAACCAAACAGTCCTTCAATTTACAATGATAGAATATGACCATTTAGATGGTGTTTGTACTCCATAGTGGGGATGTGTGGTTCCAGCCTTCCTTTGTTTACTGTCCAGGTTGCGGACCGCCCCCGGACGAACCCAATGCTGAGACTCGCGGTAACATGTCAGGGGTCGGTAATAAGGTTCAATACTTCTGTAGTAACGACGAGAGTCTGACGGACCAGATTACGTGTGATGTTTGGGGTGTGTGGACTTATACCGTTCTGATGTGTCTAACAGGTGAGAACAATTCATTGATGTTGTTTTTGTTTCATTTTGGCGCCAAGAATTTACACATTAACGATACGAATTTTAGTGTGTGGTGAGTGGTTTGTTATTTAGAGACTACTTTTGTTCTATAAAAATAAATCGGTATCTGGTCAACATTACGGTACAGCATGTGTTTGCTGTGTACGTAGTAGGGTTTTGAGTTAAAAATATCCCCAAGGATATTAATTATTGCTTGTTTTATTTGAAATTAATGAATACAAAGAGATATGAAAAATTTGTGAAACTCTAATTGTAATGCTATGTAGGTGTGTGCATAATAAAGTGTTGCTAAAAGAATGACATTTTTTTTTCAAAACTAATACAAGATGCAATTTTTCTCATCTAGTGGATTTATTTTCGAAAAACTAATCATTTTATCTTAGAATAGGTTACCCAATTGATAAAATCTCATTACTATGGGCATATATATTTTTGGGTAAGTTAGGTTCTCCATTGATTCAAACTCACCAAACTCATCTCCTAAACAAAGTAAATTCCTTGTGGAAATCTGTTATTCAAATAATAAATTCTATTGATCATGAACACAAACAGTATCGGGGGCAATAGATACCCAATAAGGACATGATGTTAGGTTAGGGAAATTGGGGAAAAAGCAACAAGACAATTGAAAATGATGGAAGTACATATTTCTTATTTACAGAATGCACCTACAGAGACGCCTACATTAACGGACATTCGTGTAACCTGAACATATGGAACGATACAAATGTAAGCCAGTCAATGTTGGTCCTTACCGCAGTTACGTCATAAGTCAGTCTATATGTTGCCAATGATGGTCTAAAACTTACTTACGTGGTACAGGACAAAGGTAAGTCAATCTTCTCTATATGTTGGCCAATGTTGGTCATAAACTTACTTACGTGGTACCGGACAAAGGTAAGTCAGTCTATATGTTGGCAAAGGTTGGTCTAAAACTTACGTACGTGGTACAGGGCAAAGGTAAGTCAGTCTATATGTTGGCCAATGATTGTCTAAAACTTACGTAGTACAGGACAAAGGTAAGTCAGTCTATATGTTGGCCAATGTTGGTCTAAAACTTACTTATTTGGTACAGAACAAAGAAAAGTCAGTCTATATGTTGGTCAATGATTGTTTAAAACTTACTTACGTGGTACAGGACAAAGGTAAGTCAGTCTATCTGTTGGCCAATGTTGGTCTTAGACTTACTTACGTGGCACTGGACAAAGGTAAGTCAGTCTAATTGTTGGCCAATGATGGTCTAAAACTTACTTATGTGGTACGGGACAAAGGTAAGTTAGTCTATATGTTGACAAATGATGGTCTAAAACTTACTTACGTGGTACAGGACAAAGGTAAGTCAGTCTATATGTTGACCAATGTCGGTCTAAAACTTACTTACGTGCTACAGAACAAAGGTAAGTCAGTCTATATGTTGGCCAATGTTGGTCTAAAACTTACTTACGTGGTACAGGACTAAGGAAAGTCAGTCTACATGTTGGCCAAAGATGGTCTAAAACTTACTTACGTGGAACAGGGCAAAGGTAAGTCAGTCTATATGTCGCAATGATGGTCTAAAACTTACTTACGTGGTACAGGACAAAGGTAAGTTGGTCTATATGTTGGCACATGATGGTCTAAAACTTACTTACGTGGTGCAGGACAAATTAAAGTCAGTCCATATGTTGACCAATGATGGACTAAATCTTACTTATGTGGTACAGGACAAAGGTAAGTTAGTCTATATGTTGGCCCATGATGGTCTAAAACTAACTTACGTGGTACAGGACTAAGGTAAGTTAGTCTATATGTTGGCCATTTATGGTCTAAAACTTACTTACGTGGTACAGGGCAAAGGAAAGTCAGTCTAGATGTTGGCCAAAGATGGTCTAAAACTTACTTACGTGGTACAGGGCAAAGGTAAGTCAGTCTATATGTCGCAATGATGGTCTAAAACCTACTTACGTGGTACAGGACAAAGGTAAGTCAGTCCATATGTTGACAAATGATGGACTAAATCTTACCTATGTGGTACAGGACAAAGGTAAGTTAGTCTATATGTTGGCACATGATGGTCTAAAACTTTCTTACGTGGTACAGGACTAAGGTAAGTTAGTCTATATGTTGGCCAATTATGGTCTAAAACCTACTTACGTGGTACAGGACAAAGGTAAGTCAGTCTTTATGTTGGCCAATGTTGTTCCAAAACTTACTTACGTGGTACAGGACAAAGCTGAATTAGTCTATATGTTGGCAAAGGTTGGTTTAAAACTTACGTACGTGGTACAGGACAAAGGTTAGTCAGTCTATTTGTTGGCCAATGATGTTCTAAAACTTACTTACGTGGTACAAGACAAAGGTAAGTCAGTCTATATGTTGGCCAATGATGTTCCAAAACTTACTTACGTGGTACAGGACAAAGCTAAGTTAGTCTAAAGGGTGGCCAATGATGATCTAAAACTTACTTACGTGGTACAGGACAAAGGTAAGTCAGCCTATATGTTGGCCAATGATGGTCTAAAACTTACTTACGTGGTATAGGACAAAGGTAAATTAGTCTATATGTTAGCCAATGATGATCTAAAACTTACTAACGTGGTACAGGACAAAGGTAAGTCAGTCTATATGTAGGCCAATGTTGGTCTTTACCTTATTTACGTGGTACAGGACAAAGGTAAGTCAGTCTATATGTAGGCCAATGTTGGTCTTTACCTTATTTACGTGGTACCAGACAAAGGTAAGTCAGTCTATATGTTAGCCAATGTTGGTCTTAACCTTATTTACGTGGTACCAGACAAAGGTAAGTCAGTCTATATGTTGGCAAAGGTTGGTCTAAAACTTAAGTACGTGGTACAGGACAAAGGTAAGTCAGTCTATATGTTGGCCAATGATGGTCAAAAACTTACTTACATGGTTCAGGACAAAGGTAGGTCAGTCTATATGTTGGCCAAAGATGGTCTAAAACTTACTTATGTGGTTCAGGACAAAGGTAAGTCAGTCTATATGATGACCAATGATGGTCTAAAACTTACTTACGTGGTACAGGACAAAAGTAAGTCAGTCTATATGTTGACCAATGTTGGTCTAAAACTTACTAATGTGGTACAGGACAAAAGTAAGTCAGTCTATATGTTGACCAATGTTGGTCTAAAACTTACTAATGTGGTACAGGACAAAGGTAAGTCAGTCTATTTGTTGACCAATGTTGGTCTTAACATTACTTACGTGGTACAGGACAAAAGTAAGTCAGTCTATATGTTGGCCAATGTTGGTTTAAAACTTACTTACGTGGTACGGGACAGAGGTAAGTCAGTCTATTTGTTGGCCAATGTTGGTTTTAAACTTACTTACGTGATACAGGACAAAGGTAAGTCAGTCTATATATTGGCCAATGTTGGTCTAAAACTTACTTACGTGGTACAGGACAAAGGTAAGTCAGTCTATATGTTGGCCAATGTTTGTTTAAAACTTACTTACGTGGTACGGGACAAAGGTTAGTCAGTCTATTTGTTGGCTAGTAGTCTGCTTTTTGCAAATGACGGTTTGTTTTCTTATCCTCACAGCTCGAGGGTGAATTTCTCGGTTTTCATCATGGTACCATCGAAAATGGCGTTTATATGGACAATATCATGCAATTTTTATCAACAATGTGACTTGTAAATAGGATATACGGATATCTTTCGGTTTGATTGTATCTTAGAGGGTTTACAACAGGTGTTTTCCCAGCGATGTCCGCCGTCTGTGTTTCATTACATGTTCCTGGTAATTCCTTGTCAGCACTGTAGACCATTCTTCCCGACCTACTGGCTGGTTTCTCATATAGAAGTAGAATTAATATATTCACTAATCTATCAATCATTGTGTGTTATAAAATCCAACGTTCGTTTAGGTTTAAGATATGGCGGAAGATCAACGTTATGTTAGGTTCGATTCATCAAATGTCTTAAGTGCATTTAGCTTAGAGCGATTGAAATCTACGGGTTCATTAGCAGAAATGAAAAATGGACAAGCTTGCTAACTCCAAATCCCCCTTTCACATGATACATGTATATTTGATTTTTATTGAGTTTTCAATATTACAGGTGGACGACGGGGGCTTTTCGTTGTACAACTTCAAGTACCTGCTGAAAATTAGCTCAGATGGAAATATGTGGCAGGTCCAGTATTGAAGCACCAGCAGACATAACATAAACATACATAACATAACATAAATTTTATTGTAAATAAAGGCCTCCGGCCCAGAATACACACAATGAATAGCATAGCAATCATGTTAAAATGAATTGATTAAACATACAACATTAATTTACAAACTAATACAAGTGCATTGATTTAGCAGATACTTTTTGCATATTCAATAAGCCGTATAGAACTAGCAGATGTACATGGATATGAATCGACGGCCCGGCGCAAGACCGGACAAAGTCATATTTTGCAAAATACGGCTCGGTCCAGTCATGCACACACCCATCGAAACCCATCGAAACACATCTGCAAGTGAGTAAATCAAATAAAACACGCACCTGTATTAGAAACAGTATCTGAATGATATTGGCTTGTCCAGTGTAATGAACGACTAATAAAGCAATAATATTAAAAATGAAAAAGTGTTAGCATCTATTTTTTCTCAATTGTTTTTAAGTACTCTTCTCTTAGAAGTGAAGCCCTGTATATATACGTAGACCATGATAGTATAATGCTCTCTCTGGGATCCGACATAATGGTATAAAATGCTTCCCTACAAATGGCATTAGTTATCCACGTTGTATTGAAGCATTCTAGTCTTATATCGCAATACAATTTACAGATAAAAAAGAAATGGAATTCGTCTTCAATAAGAAACAAATCATGATTAATTAAACAATAAGTACAGTATCGTATTTCTCGATCGATATTCAAATGCCGGCCTTTCTCTATCATTAGTTCGTGTCCTGAGCATCGGAAGTTCGAAAGCGCTCTTTTTTTAGGAAAGGGCATTTTTACAGATAAATATCGCTCTGTGTTTAAAAGAGTTTTATAGCACTTGTAATGTTCTGCCTTTGGAGAAGCGTTGATAGTCGATTGTAACTTCTGTATGGCACAGGCTTTGATGCGATCTGTAAACGCCGACATGAACATCCTGGCGTCACCCACGCCCTGGTTGATCCACACGTACCCGAAACCATTTTCAAAAAGTAGCTTTCTAATGTTTGTAGCCCATGTGTTTCGACCTGCGTCGTCTATGTGTTTTATCATAAGATAACACTGATGCGGGTATCTATTATTTGGTAACTGTAGAAGTTTTATCCAATACTTAACACACTTAGTCATATAATTAACGTAAATAGGTGTTCTACCACATTCACTCAGTGCAAGGAAACCTGGGACAAATTGTTTAAGACCACATATACGTTTACAAAAATTGACGTGAATTCGTTCTGTGCAGTCTGAGTATTGATATCCCCAAATATCCGATGCGTAACATAAAATTGGAAGTACCATGCTGTCAAATAGTTTAAAAGCGTCTTTTGCTGGAAAGTACCCAAAATGTTTTTGGAATTTGAAAATAGTTGCAACTGCCTTTGATGCCTGTTTTGCTAAGTTTTCCCGTGTCATTGTCCAACTCAGTTTCGGTGTAAAAAACGCACCAAGGTATTTATAGTGAGACACTGTTTCTAACTGTTCACCTTTATAATACCATTTCTCATACCTCCTTAAATACCCACCATTCCTAAATACCATGACTTTCGACTTATCAGTATTAAGCTTCATTCCAATGTCTTCACAGAACGATTCGATTTCGTTAATTTGTCTTTGTAGATTTACACATGTATCGGCAAAGCTTGAAACATCATCAGCGAACATAAAGGCGTATAGACAACCAGTAACATCGGATACATATATTCCCCGGTTATTATGTCTTTGTAGGTATCTAATTAAGTCATTCATGAACATAGAAAAAAATTATCGGGGACGACGTACAACCTTGCTTTGTTCCAACTGTGCACCGGAAAAAGTCTGTAAGACCGCTGGGGGTGTTGATGCACGATTTTAACTGCCTGTACATAGATTTAAATATCTTTAAGAATTTCCCATTTACTCCTGATTGAGATAGACACTCTATAAGTTTTTCATGTGAGCAGCTGTCGAACGCTTTATAGAAATCAACATAGAACACATAAAACCTACCCCGTCTGCGAGAGATGTACTTTTGTATAAGAGATTGCAAGTTGAATATATTGTCTATTGTCGAGTAGTTCTTTCTGAAACCTGCCTGTGCTTCGTGTATGACACTGTTACTTTCACACCAATTTGTTAATCTCTTGGTCAGTATATTTATGAATATTTTACTCATACTATTTGTAAGAGATATTGCTCTATAGTTATTTGGATCCGTTCTTTGTCCTTTTTTATGTATTGGTGTTATAATATTTTCACTCCATTCCTTAGGAAAATAACCATTGTCGTAGATAGCATTAAAAAGATCGGTTAGATAAGGTAGTATTGTGTCAATAGTGCACTTGTACATTTCGATGCATATACCGTCAACTCCAGGAGAACAGTTTCCCTTTAAGGACATAACACTATTTCGTATTTCCTCTTGCGTGAAAGCGTTATTCAGTTCGTCCGAGGTGTTCTCAACATTAAGGTTTACGTTAAGCGTCAAATCTTCTGCGCTCTCATCATCTTGTGTTGAAGAGAAAAGTTGTTTGAAGTAGCCAAGCCATTGTTCGCCCGATATCGCACTTTGGTCTCATCGCGCCGTTGGCTTTCTAACGCTAGCCTTTTTGATTTACACCTGGTTTTAAACTTACTTTTATTTTCTTTATACATCACAAAGTCTTCTCGGGAGTTCGTTAAACGAAACAACCTTAAACTCTTGTATTTTGCATTTTTCAGGTTCGCACATTCATCGTCCCACCACTCTGGCTGTTTACACGTTATATACCGCTCTCTTCTTTTTACGCATTGTTTTTTCATAAACGAACCAGCCTGTTTAAAAACATCCATAAAGTCATTTAATCTGTTGCATGCGTTTGTCTCTGTTGCATCCCCATCGAACTTTGTGAAAAGCTCCGAGAAATTTGACTCAAATGTATGTCTATTCCCTTCGTTCCATTTGTATTTGATCCTTGGTGTAAGGTTTTCTTGTAAAACACTCTCTGGTTCCCGGCCGCATTTCAACGAGCACAATAGCGGAAAATGGTCTGAGAAGTCGTGGTGACCAATTTCGAAATTTGTCACAGTTTTAAACAAGGGAGTTGATAGAATAATATAGTCTACCACGCTTTTCCCATTATTTGATGTACATGTGAAGTTTCCCGTTTTATCCTGAAATGTCCGACCGTTTAACACGTGTATATCATGTGTACAGCACATTTCTATGAGAGATTTGCCAAATTTGTTAATAACAATATCTTTGTTATATTTGGGAATATCAAAATCGTCTGTCGGATAATCACAATCGCCATGGATATGGTATAAATCGTCTTGATGTATATAATCTTGAAGATTACCGATGCGCGAGTTGAAATCACCACAGATCATATAGTAGGATGTTGGGAAGTCCGATACAATGGATACTATTTTCTCGTTTAATATCTGGATACCATCTGAGTCCGTTGAACCGTAGATAGGCGATCTTTCCGGTGAAACATACGTAAACATTATGATCAGATCTTCACCCAGGTTACTCCACGTTTTTGATATAAATAAAACCACACAATCCTCGTAGTTTTCATATAATCTAAGACACGTTTTAGCTAGCCAATCTTTGACGAACACTATAACACCACCCGATCCACGTTTATTTTTACATTGTCTGGGTTGATCGAACGCCGTGTACCCTTGTAATAATGTGCTAAAGTCGTCTTTGCCAGTTTGCCACGTCTCACATAATCCTATAATATCAAACTTTTTACAAAAATCATGAAAACGAATATCGTTTTCGAATTTTCTAAGACCTTGGATATTCAATGTACATATTTTTAACTCAAATTGTTTAGTTATGTTACAGGTGTATTCTGGGCGTTGGCCGCAATCCTATTTAGGTACAAGGATTGGCTGTTTCTTTATGTGATCGTATGCGTATTTTTGTCCATCGACCACGAGTTTATCCAATCTAAAATGAGCTGTTTTACCTTCCTCATTGCTCTTTTTGAGTAGAGGGAATAACCCTGTCCGAGATGTTACGATGGATTCTGGAAGATCTTCCACTACCCTTCCTTGTACAGACCCGGTTTTGCGCTACTGACGGAATGTCTTAAGGACTAGGTCTCTTACAGAAAAGTTTTCAAATTGGACGAGTATTGGAGTATCCGAGTTGCCACGAAATCTAAAGACGTTACTAAAGCGCATAGTTTGTCCATCAAGGCCGAGATTATTCGAGATGTAATTGCGAACGATCATTTCTGTTTGTTCTTGTGTTTCCTGACTTTTACCCTGCAGACCATATATTTTGACATTGTTTTTACGTTGCTTCATATCGAGCCTTTCCTGTTTTGCTGTGTTTTTGGACAATTGTTCTTTAACTTGATCCAGTTCACTAGTTAGCGAGTTCACAGTTTGTGCGACAATTATTTCCAAAAGTGAGAGAAAAAAAGAACAGTTAACGTACACTGTATAGCATTAGCTATAAAAAATAACAATTTAAAAGCGGAGGAAGTATAACGTATGAAGAAAACATTTAATATACATGTACACAGCCTTAGATTAGCAAGTATTTTTTTCTGTTCTATCAAGTAACAAATCGCGGAGGAGACTGTAACTACATATATATTTTCAAAGAAAAGAGGTTCAGTTGAATTTCCTTTAAAGCCTGTTTCTGAATTTCTGAATGGTGTTTTAAGGCGCATCGACAGCTAAGGTCATTTAGCGCGCATTATGATGATGTGGATGAATGGATATTAAAAATATTAACAGGTTAAAATGTATTTGTTTAAAGAAAAAATAAATAAGAATTTGTAATTAATGAACAAAAGTAGACAGAAAATTTGTAAAAATTAATGATTGTTGATTGTTTGTAATGAATGTGTGATATGAAATAAATAGTGTGTGATGAAAAAATGATGTTGATAAATGTATATATATTTAGAATGTGTAAGGAATCACAATCTATTGTAAACTCCAATCTCTTTGAGATAGGAAAGAATTAATTCAATCCTGACAGTGTCAAAAAGCTCATAAATAGTGTTGACATTGAAATATTTTGCACGAATTCTTTGAAAATCAATGCAATCGAGCAATATATGTTTGATGGTAAAGGGTGCATTGCATGGAATGCATTCAGGTGCATCTTCCTTAGCCAAGAGCCAGGAGTGTGTAATGTATGAATGACCAATTCGGATTCGTGCAATTGTAACTTCCTCTCTTCGTACGGTCCTGTAGGAAGGGTACCATTCTCCGAGGGTAGGCTTAATTGAATGCAATTTATTAAAAACATCATCATTCCATTTTGATTGCCAGATGGATGTGATGTAAGTTAGAATAGAAGGTTTAAAATCGGTGTATGGTACTTTAAAATCTGAAATGGGAAGGTTAAGAGCTGATTTAGCGGATCTATCCGCATGTTCATTACCCATGATACCAGTGTGGCTTGGAAGCCAACAGAACACAAGTCTGTTTGAAGACAAAATATGAGAGATCCTCTGAATAATTTGGCATACCAAAGGGTTCTCCAACTTTTGATTCGATAAGGCTTGCAGTACTGATAGAGAATCAGAAAATATGATAAAACGGGTGGAATTTGCATTTTCCACCAGGTTAAGGGCTAAATCCATAGCCCTTATCTCTGCAGAGAAGATAGAAGACTTGTCTGGAAGGCGGCATTTCTTAACCCTTTCTCCATATACAGCTGCAGCTGCAACCAAATCACCGTCCTTGGATCCATCAGTGTATATAGGTTTGTAGGAAGAATATTGTTCTTTTATCTCTCTATATTTACTGTGAAAGATAGCTCTATCTGTTTCTGATTTCTTATCAGAGGTAAGATCAAATAAAAAGTTTGCTGTGTCCAGTGTCCATGGAGGTATGTCAGATAACTTGTACTGGGCTATGAAATCAGTGTCTACCCCAAGATTATCTATAATGGGCTCCATGCGAATACCAAATGGGGCAATAGCATTTGGTTTCTGTTGAAAAAGGCGTTTGTATTGGGGGTTAAAAACTACTCGATGAGTAGGGTTAAAAGGATTGGATTTCAATTTTAGAAAGTATTGAAGAGATAGTTTTCCCCTTCTGTAATATAGAGAAGGTTCATTAGCCTCTGCATAGAGGCTGTTAACAGGAGATGTTCTAAAGGCTCCTAGGGCAAGCCTTAAACATTGGTTTTGTATTGGATCTAGCAGTGGAGATAGGATTTACGGGCTGATCCATACACTATAGAACCATAATCAAGTTTTGATCGAATAAGGGATCGATATAGCCTTAGCAGGACCTTCTTATCGGCTCCCCAATCTGAGTGTGCAATAACTCTAAGAATGTTCATTGCTTTTTGGCATTTCTTTTTAAGAGATTTAATATGAGGCAAGAAAGAAAGCTTTTTGTCAAAAATGACTACAAGAAATTTGAACTCTGGCACAACTTCTAGTTTAGTATTGCCTAGAGTCAGATCGGGGTCTGGATGCAATCTACGAAGATTGCAAAAATGCATACATTTGGTTTTCGTTTTGGAAAACTTGAACCCATTTTCATCTGACCATATTTGCAATTTATTAAGGCACTGCTGTAGTTGACGTTCAATAATATCCATGTTTCTGGAACAGAAACAAATAACAAAGTCGTCTACATAAAGGGAGCAGTCCACTCCAGGGTTTATAGCTTTAACAATGCTATTTATCTTAATGCTAAAATGTGTAACAGACAAAATACACCCCTGGGGAACCCCCATTTCCTGCTCGCGAGCACCTGACAAGGTGTTCCCAACACGAACGCGGAAGAGCCGTTCATCCAGGAATGCTGCAATGAATATAGGAAGGCGGCCTCTGAGGCCAAAATCGTGTAAATCTTTAAGTATACCATGTTTCCAAGTGGTATCATATGCACTTTCCAAGTCAAAAAATACAGATACTACATGCTGCTTTTTAATAAAAGCTTCTCGAAGATACGTTTCGAACCGAACAAGATGGTCTAACGTACTTCGTTGTCGGCGGAAGCCACTTTGAACAGATACAATAAGGTTGTTCGATTCAAGAAACATAAACAAGCCTATCGTTAACCATCCGTTCAAGAGTTTTACAGATGCAGCTTGTCAAGGCAATTGGTCGGTAGCTGTTTGGATCTTTTGCATCCTTTCCTGGTTTTGCAATTGGAATGACCAAAGCCTCTCGCCAGCTGGATGGAAATTCACCAGTCTGCCAAACATTATTAAAATTATCGAGTAAAATAGAAAGGGATGAATGTGGTAAGTGCTTGAGGAATTGGTAGTGAATTTGGTCCTGACCTGGAGAAGTGTCATGTGATTTCTTCAAGGCAGATTGAAGTTCTTTAAGAGTAAAGAGTTTGTTGTAATGCTCTTCATTTTTAGAAGTAAAATTGAGCTTTGTTTTCTCCGCTCTTGTTTTAAAGGTCTGAAATTTTTTTGAGTAGTTTTCAGCAGAGGATTTCATCGAGAAAGTCTCTGCCAAGGTATCTGCTATGTCCTGAGGGTTATCTATTTCTTGGTTGTTTGAAGTGAGGTGACTAATATGAGATGGACCTTTGCCATTCATTTTACGAATCATGTCCCAAGTCTTTTTGGTTGAGGTGCGACTATTAAGTCTAGAGACATAATTTCTCCAGGACTTGCGCTTACTTGTTTTAATTGTGCATCTTGCCTTTGCACGGCGGATACGGAAGTCGTTAAGGTTTTCTTGTGTTGGTCTCAAGTTAAATCTCCTGAGAGAGGCCTTTCGTTCCCTAACGGCTTCCTTACATTCAGAAGTGAACCAAGGTTTATCTGGACGTTTGGGATTTGTCGAGGTCTGAGGTATAGACTGTTTGGCTGCATCAAACAATAAAGAAGAAAAAAGGAAGGAAGGGTCCTCACAGTCCTCAAACGCATGGTGAACAATATTCTGTTCACAAAGCGTCTGGAATTTACTCCAGTTTGCTTTGGACAACTTCCACTTTTGAGGACGATCAAGGACTGAAGGTTTATTTTCATTTAAAATAATAGGGAAGTGATCACTTCCACAAGTGTCTTCTAAACATCTCCATGAAAAATCAGGGAGAAGTACTGGACTGCAAAAAGAAAGGTCAATAGAAGAATATGATCCTGAAGCTGGATGCAAATATGTTTTTGCACTTGGATCGTTCAGGAACGAAAGAGAATTTACAGACATAAAATTCTCTATTTGATCACCACGGCGGTTCGTATCTGTACAACCCCATATGGTGTTATGTGCATTAAAATCACCAACAAGTATAAATGGTTGAGGTAGTTGAGATATCAAATCATCAAGACTACCTTGGTGTATAGGTTTATTTGGTGGAAGATACAAAGAGCACAGGGTAATAGTGTTATGTAAAGATAATCTCACAGCTACAGCTTGAACGGAAGTATCAAGCTGTATGTGCTTGTGCGGAACACTGTTATTAACAATGACAGATACTCCACCTTGGGCTTTATTGCCTTCAGTGTAAATCTTGTTATAGATAGAATGAAATTTGAGGGAGATAGTGTCATCCTCTTTCAAGAATGTCTCTTGAAGACAAAGTGCAGCAGGTTTGTGATTATCAACCAGAAGTGACAACTCATCAAAGTTGGCCTTCAGACCTCGACAGTTCCATTTGATAATTGGATTAGCCATTGCGCTAAAAAGTAAAATTAAAAAAGTATAAAAAAGCATTCTATAATTCATTGCAGCAGATTAAAAAGTTAAGAAGCAGGTGACTTGGGGTCCTTGGTATTTGGTTTTTTACCCCAATCATCTAAAGAACCACCCCATATGGACTGCCCGACATCTGAAGAGTCGCCTTCAAGGACCTCTTCAGTGTTCATTGCATCCAGAACTTCAAAATTGTTAGAAGTTGCAATGGGGGTTCTTGCGACAGAACTTGTCGCAGCACCTGAATGTTCATCATTTGAACAAAGAGATTTATTTTTTTGAAGGTTTTTCCTTTCTTTCTTAGAAAGAGAAGGGTTTGCCTTTGATCCAGAAGATGGACCATTGGAAGAAGAAATAGATTTTTGTTGTTGTTTAGACTTTGATTCAGAGGCAGGTTGTTTAGCTTTAGTTGTTGATGCAGGTGTTGTTGCAGAAGTATCTTTTGGTGTAGTTGCAGGTTTTGGTGTGGCAGTAGAAGGTTTTGGTGCTGATTGAGGTTTGGGTGCAGAGGTAGATGGTTTGGGTGCAGTTGCAGGTTTTGGTGTAGGAGGTGGTTGTTTTGCTATGTATGATGATAGAAGTGGTGCTGGGACCTTGCCCTTCAGCTCCTCCGCCATTTCTGGAAACTTCCCCAAAAGCAGTTTGAGGAGAAGATCGCAGGTATGGCAGTCTTGCTTCGGGGAGGCTACTGCTGAGTAGCTGTTCCCACTGACAAGTCTTTCCTTGTCTTGCTTTTGTTGCAAGACAAGTTTGCGTGCTTCTGCAAAGGAAATGCCTTCCTTGTACTTGATGGTCAGGATATCCTTCTCATCTTTCCAAGTTTGACACTCCTTCGCATAGGCAACGTGACCGGACTTGCAGTTGAAACAGCATGCAGGTGCGGTGCAGTGTTCAGTGCTGTGATCTGCGCCTACAAATGCGCATCTAGCACAGACTGGTGTGTTGGTGCATTTTGTGGTGTGGTGACCAAATCGTTGACAGTTGAAACAACGAAGAGGGTTAGGAATGTATGTGTCTACTTTTAAGGATTCAAATCCAATTTTAAGTGTAGGTGGAACTGTGGGACATGAGAAAGTGATTATGTAAGTGTTAGTGTTTTTCAACACTCCATCTCTTTTGACACTGATGCGTCTGATATCAGTGACAGACTGTGACTTTAAGTTCTCCTTGATGTCGTCAAGAGAGGAGCAGTAATGGAGGTCCTTGCAACGGATGACTCCCTTACATGAGTTGAGTGATGGATGTGGGTATACTTTGACTGCTTGTTTGAATAGAGTTTTATGTTTGAGTATGTTGATTGTTTGTTGCTTTGTGAAGCATTCAATTAGTATGGTGTTGTTTTTGAGTTTTTTGACAGATTTTGGTGTACCGAGAATACTTTTGATTGTTTTCTCGATAACAAATGGTGATATGTGTGTAATTGGTTTGACTGAGTCTTCTGCTTCAACCACAATAAATCGTGGAAAATTTAGTGGTGACGGAGAAGACTCTGCCTCTGAATCACTGTCAGAAAGGGTACGCTTGGCAGCTTTTTTATGGGATTCCATATTAATTAAGAAGTTCACCATCCTTGGTCCCCGCCCACCATGGAGCCCAACAAGGGGACTTAATCTGGGGAAACCCATCGCAGATCAAGTCAGGGTTACAAGGATGGTATACTCAGGGTGAAAGGGCTAGACTGGACAAATGTGTCCCAAAAGATGTCATTCCAAGCAAGCGACAAAAATTTGGGATGGTACAGAATGTCAATCAAACACCAAATCTTTCATCTGATTGACCCATGGGCCACCGTCATGGGGTACTAAAGGTGAAGAAATTTCAAATAAATTTGAAAATATGTTGTATGGTGGAAGATTGATGAAAAAACAAGTTGCCCATGACAAGGCATGACCAGCCGATTGATCAGGTCGGGCCTTCCTGACCTCTCGTTTAGCCCAAATTCAGGCCAAAGTGGTGTATTGAAAAAACAGGGTATTAACTAGCCTAACCCTGGATTCTCTCAACCACCAGGATCCCTGCATCAGGCGACACGAGTCGCAGCCCACGGCAAACGGGCAGGCACTTGGTGGGGTTTTACCACTCAGCAGCGCAGTGGCAGGACAATTTCTAACCCCCCGCCCTGCCATGGGGGGTTTAAAGCCTGTTAAAATATTATGTAGAGTGATTGTGGTCCCTGTGATAAGCCAATTTACACATACCATTCTGGAATAACATTATAGAGATGTCAGGATACGTGACTTGACTGGCTATTTCTTTAAATAACGTATCATTCATTCATAATATGACGATTTTCAAACGTTTACTATAACAAATACCTTGTATTGTATACACAAATAGAGACTTTACTTTGACAAACATACACATTACTTTTATCAATCTATTCCCCACCCCTTTCCAGAGAGTTTTAATCTTGCAAATGAAATACGTAGGATCTTTTCTTGGTGTCCTTGTGTGTGAATGTGTGAGATTCAAACAGCAGGTCATACGCCTGTTTCTTTACATATCTTAAATCCCCATTGACTCCAATGTTAAATCATGTATTCTCAATGCTCTGTTGAATTAAGAATATTGTTTTCTCCACTTAGCTATATGCTGAAACATTAAGCTGGTTTATTTTACGCTCAACAACGGTAATAAAACGTATACATCAACGTCTCATTTTTTAAACGAAGCAGCAACCATCCTCGGCAAACAAAATTGCCGTTCTGCTAAATTATACTGGAGAAGGTATTGCCATTTTGTTAGAAAGCCAGGCGATGCTAAGTGGTGAGAGACATGTCGATGTAAGCTGGTCTAAAGGCCTTTTCAGAAACTGTTGTTATCTTTTCTTGAATACTCTTTATCGGAGATACGAAGTTTTCGGTAGCTTCCGGTTTAAGACTTCCGGGTATTAAATGATAACAACTGACATTGAGAAACATTGATAAACTGCTGCGGGTATTTTAACAATGCCGTCGAAAGTCGTGTTTGTAAAAACTACATTGGAAAGATTGTTGAGGAGGGGAAATAACAAAGTATATCCTTACTTCGTGTTTACTCTCTAGCGGACAATTTACCCCGTTTCCCGAGATAAAACACTGTATACCAACGCGGTTACAACGTTGCAATTCATTTTTATTGAGAAGATTCGATCCTCTGCTAAAACATTAATTTAAGTATAGAATACGATGATGTAAATCTGTTTGATTATTGCCTTAACTTATGATAACATTATTGAAAATCCATTTTGCAATCTAACATTTTCAAATGGTATTGTACCATGTAAATACAAACACAATGAACAGATGATATGATGCAAGCTGATCAACCCTACTTAATAAATGTTCCACTTATTTATGGGACATTCCATCAAATTATTTCCAATAAGAGTGACAAAAAAAGTTAACTTATAAGACATTATGGAATTGATTTAATTCATGTTTAATGATCGGACTTCAACAATAATTACACCTACCGAGTCAACATTAGATTCCTCTGATTTAAAACATGTCCATACCATTCACTCTACTTAGAATTACTGTTTCCAAGACCCTTCAAGCAGAACGATTTACCCTAATCTGACTTTGCAACGTCAATCAAAATATGATTCCGTCATTATATGGCAACCAATGGCATGCCTCGAAGCCATAAAACACACAACTAAGTGTCAACGAAACATGATGTGATGCGCGCCTATGTATTTCGGCAAGCTTCAAAAGATACATATCTTTCACGTCGAGCGTTTTATTGCTTCTTTTATTGGTCAACTGCATAACGTAGGAAATAACATATACGATCTTTTTTTATACCCTCTATATTCGACCAAATACGCATCAACCCTTTATGAGTTAATTCCTTATGTTACTGAGTGTCAGGTCGTTTTGTTATGTACAAGGTTTATTCCCATTTTGTATAAAGTCTATTTTACCAATTTTCACACCATTTCAGGTAGAGGTTCCATCTCACATACACGTGAAAGTTGGGTTGTTTTTGACACTAATTGAGTAGAAAATCAATCCAACCTATAATCACTTTTTTCTATGGAGGGTTGGTGTGAAAGAAAAATATGTATAAAGTGTAGATCCATATGCATCTAACAAATTATGCAGATCCAGAATTATCTAAATCTTTTGAAGATATTTTAATCAATTAAAAATGAAATGAAAATTTTTTAAACTGTAGATCTTTTGGCAATTAAATCTGTAGACAACGTGGGAATTGAAACCTTTATGGGATGTAGACTAAATGGGAAGCCCTTAGATAGAAAATTCATTTGCCTATGTTTCATATTTGTTGAACCCGTATGTCTTGATCTGCCGACATGTATGTTTAGTTTGTTCTGTTTTACCCCAATTAGTTATGACTTTATGGTTCATGCGATGTAATACAGAATAACAGAATAACATTATGTAAAATGAGGCTTCTTTTAAGCAACGAAAAGAAAAGAAAACCTTTGGACCACCCCTGGTCTTTGAAGTAAACTTTTAAACAGACTTACGAGTCAGATTCGGCAATAAGGGTTTATTTGGAACATTTCACTTACTTTGTTGATGACTTTTTGTCTTGGTAATTATATTGATAAATAGTTCAAAGATATGCTAGAAACTATTGTTTCTCTTACTTTGACCTTTAATTAATTGCGTAGAAATCTTTTGATTAAATGTCTCTTATAATTGTTGTTTAACAGAACATTTTGAGTTTGTTTTGTAATTATATATCATTTAAATGATAATCTACACATTTGTAATCTCTTTTCAATTCAATGGATTGTTGCCAGTTTTCCTTCTTAATTACATTCAAATGGTCAATTAACAAACTTTGGCTATCACAAGGATAAAGAGTCTTGATGCAAATTAACACCTATCTGCCACGTTTGCACCAGATGTTCTAGTCACACCCTTTATTGTTTAGCCGATCGAGAGATAGTGTAATTAACCATCGGCAATCTGAGGTCCTTTAAACATATGAAGGATCCCCACAATCCTCTGTCCCTCGTTATTTAGTGAGCGTTATTTAAATGTAGTTTCAACAGGTGGAAAAAATGGACTGAGACTGTTTTCATAGCCCTTAATATTTGGATACGATACATCATCAAAGGTAGGCCGACAGAGAACCTCATATAACAACTAATTCTCTATTTTAGGTACTTTATTTAAACGACAAATTTCAATTTTAAGAAAAGAGAATATATACTTATTGGAGAAACATAACCTCTACACATTATTGACAAAAGTGCTGATGTTTGTTCTATCTCATTTAAAATCCGTATATCGAAATAAATGCAAATTTGTAATAACATTCTAGAAATATGTGTTCCATTCATTCTTTCCTTCCATCAACCAGCCGATTAACACATTTTTGATCTGTCAAAGCATTTAATTCAGACAAAACATATACTTATTTGCCTTTTTTTCACACGGAATGTCATGTTTTAACTGAACTGCGATGCGCTATTCGGGTCTCATTAAATTCAATTTAATCTAATTTCCTTTTATAACGAGGCTTGGCAACAGCCAACAACAAATCATTCTGTTGATGTTTTCTTTCGTATGTTAATCTTTAATTTTGGTACATGAAGCTTATAAATTGCAAAATCCGATCGCTAGCGATCGTTTTCTTTGCCTTTGCCCACATTCTTCTTTCGAAAGTAATACCCGGAAGTGGAGGTATTCCGAATGTAGCCTGATTTTTCAAAGGGAGACAAACCACGTTTCTGAAAAGGCCTATACATGGTGATTATAGCGAATCGTCAAAGGTGCTTCAGTTAACTAGAACAATTTTACCCCGGTTATTGCTGTTGGAATCGAGCGTACCTGAATCGTATTTAGATGGTAAAAACACCAACAGGGACTATTTCGTTTCGTTCAGAATGTTTTCGTTATATCGACTTTCTAACTTTAGAATAGGCTATGTGGATCAACGAGAGTTATGTCTTTTCCTCAACAATGTTTAGCTTATGTGGAATACTTACCTGCGGGGAATGCATAATTCATGAAAGTACGATTTGTACATGTGAGAGGAGAAAGTTCCATTACTCCACGTCTTTAAAGAACCTGGCATATCAGTTGCACCTAATAGCCTATCCATCAGATTATCGCGTCCTGGTTTGCCCTGTGGAGCCCTCTCCCTCCTTACTTACAAGTCTAGACTTTGTCTCTACCTTCTATATTCATACTGAAAACCGGTGTTCTTCTGAAACGAAGATATGTCATGATATATGTAATAGTTATGTCTCCAAACACCAACTGTTAATCCTTTTAAAGTTAGTAGAAGTGCGAGTGTTCGAAATTTGAAGAACCAATAGAAGACCATCATACGGTAGGCCAATAAGAGAATTTCTTAGATGAAGAGACTTAGACGGGGTTATCAAACACCGTTTCCCTGTTTGTTATTTGTAAAAGAATTGCTTTCCTTTCATTCCAATTCTTCAAAGGCATGTTCAATAAATTCAACATATTGACCTGACTTAGCCTTTCATTTTTGTTTTCGTGTGAAATTGCTCGATTGAAAGCTGTTTTTTCACAGATGTTAGTAAACCTGGAAGTAAAAACTTATTTCTTTAAACCCGTACAACAGTTGCACTGTTCTATGGTGATTAATGTATGCATTGGAGAATAAAAAGTGGATGCAAAATGACTTTGTGTTTAAGATTTTAAAGTCTGTATACAGTACCTACATCTATTTAAATCTAAAAGCGCTGCAACGTTTTAAATATATACTACACAATGACTGTGCATACTTAGATAGATTGACACTTCCTAAATCAAGTAAGCTTTTGATAGCTATTATTAATTGTATATTGTCCAACAGTACACACACTGTAATGTTTCAGCGACATTTTTTACTTTCAAATGTTCAGATATGTGTACAAGCAACGTTAAATGCGATTTAAAACCAACAGGAAGGAGTAGGTCTGGATCAGCCTTTACAGACGCTGATCTATATCTAACCTGTGTGTAGATCGAGACCAGACAAGTATCGGTAAAATAATAAAAGCTTTGAAAAACAAACGCCAGTATTAATGGGTTAAATTTTAGTCGTACTATTCCAACACGCAATTTCCCGTGAATTCAGTGTACCTACAGCCGAATTGACAAATGAATACATTGATTAGCAATTATCATATTTATGAAAGTGGCGGTAGCTTTCGCATATCCCAATTACAAAAAATGTAGATTTTTAATCGCTTATTCATGACATTTCTTTAGGCTTCCAGCCAGTCACATAATTTTTGTCAATAAAGTCTTTGTATTGCGGTAAAATATTCCATAGAACATAGTTACATATCACACAATTGATTCAGATTGTGTCGATATATTTAGGTATGCACAGACGGTATGCGATGGATTTTAAAATTGTAGCAACGCTTTGGAATCCGATTATATATTCATTTCTTTTAAACGGGCTCTCATTACTTTAAAGCGAATTAGATTTACGTCTAACAGCAGTTTGTTTTCATTTGAATTACCCAGGAGCCTTCACATTTTACTATAAACAGTGCGTCAATCATATATTTATTCCTGGTCTCCTCAGATGCCTTGTTCATACTTTTTCATAATTTGTTTTCAACTTCACAGTCCCGTTTTGTTCCCTGGTACTCAACAGTTGAGATCAGTTGGCTTTTCTGTACGACACATTTTGTCAGTTCCTTGACGATGGCTTAGAAGTAATCAAAGCGCTGATAGCGTTGAAGGACTAAGGTGCGTTTAAAGCAAGATAATTGAGGATACATTTGAAAATTTCTTTGGGAAAAATCTCGAGGAAAACAGCTGCTCTTTTTACCAACATTACTATAATCATTATTTCTGTGAACAGAGACTGAACGATAGTCTAGTTTTCGAACATCTGGACATTTTACGATTTCCCATGAGTCAACAGTTATACTAATATAGAGCAAAACAAAGCGAGTAAATCCGGTATACATTCCTAGTTCCAAGAAGGTATTAGTCCGCACAGTGAAGGTGGATGTTTAATGAGTAATTGGGGTCAGACCGCTGTTTGTGTATCGATAAAGTACCGTCCCTCAAAAAGTGGTATGTAAATTTAATGGACTAAGGTGCTGACACACCCTTAGTTCCAAAACAGTATGTTTTTATATAAGTAAAGCGTCTGCTAGGGTCTAGACCAGCGGTCTACAACAGAAGTTGAAATCCGCATGTATTACAGCACATTTGCACTCTTGGTTTATAAGCTATCTTTCTAACCGGAAGTAAAGAGTTATATTTCCCGGAGCTGAATCGGACGCGCGGTGTATCAATGCTGGTGTTCCTTAGGAATCAATAGTTGGACCCCTTCTATCTCTCATCTTTATTAACGACATCACATCAGAAATAAAAACGCAATATTTGTCTATTTGCTGATGACACTAGTCTCTATGTAATTGTACAAAATCTTCAAGACGCCGTCCGAGATCTATTAAGAACTAAACATAGACAAAATATCTAGTTGGACTGATACATGGCTTGTTAACTGTAATCCGTCTGAATCAGAAACACTTCTTATATCTCGAAAAGTATATAAAGCTACCCATTATCCTTTAAATATGCATGGTGATACCATGACACAAGTAAATGGACATACATATTTAGGGACTATTTTCTCGCAGGACTGCTCATATGGATTATATTACTGAAAAGGCTTGGAGGCGTGTTAATATTACGCGAAAACTGAACTTGTCTTCGATAGAAAATACTCGAAATCCTTTATTTCTCATTTATCCGTCCTGTTTAAGAATATGCCGATGTTATCAGGGATAACTGCATTCGGAACACCTCGGCCATTTCTTAAAATAACCTCGGAGGTAATGGGGAGCCATTTTTGAAAGTAGGTCAGCAACGAAGGGCCAATCGTATCAACTCGGCAATCCCCGTCACAAGCCGGGGATTGTCGGAAAGAGCTGATTGGCAAAATATGAAACAAAGATGTGTTCATATGATCATCTTTAATGAAAAGGGTAAAAATACCATTCAATTGTGATATATAACCAATTTGTGTGTATCTAAATACATATTTAGTGCCTGTGTGCATTTTGCGTTATCCGCCGGAAATAAGGCGAATTACCCCAGGATTTCTGGTGTATTCATGTACTGCCTACGAGGTATATCTACCGACTTGTTACGGGGATTGCCGAGTAGATACGATTGGGATAACTGTACAGTTAACGTGACAAAGAATCATCATAAAATGTCCAGCATGCTGCTGAAAATTGTTTCCTGTGCGACTGAACTTGTCTCATTACGAGATCTGCACAATGAAGTTAAATGGGAATCAATAGAAAGTAGAAGATTAAAGCACAAGCTAATGATGCTTTACGAGATGAAAAAATAACCGTATACCAAATCATTTATCAATAAAAGCTCACCTAATAAAGGACAGAGTATACACTATACTCTAAGAAAAGCTAATCACACACAATTTATTTTTCAAGAACTACCCTTTATTAGAATTCTTCGTTTTTCCCAACATCAATAAGAGGTTGGAATGAGTTGCCTTTTCCAACTAAAACAACCAAACATTACCACTATACAAAATAAAGTGAGCTTCGGTGCAGTGCATACATTTATTGTAAATAGTAAAAGGTTATTACTGATGGCAATTGTACAATCAATACACATCCGTCAGCATACTGTGTACAGAATTACATAAATACAACAGATAAAAAAAGGGGCGAAATTCGATATGTCCATGGTATATGGATCCAAGCTGTCAATGGCTGTTCTGGAACTGACTTGCCAGTAGACAAACTAACCCTATTACAAAAAGTACTATGGTGGAAAGCACCTTCTAATCATGATTTTCTGTATGAAGAAGTTAAATGCGCATGAGATGAAATAATCTTCTCTTGCGACTGATCAGAGACATAGATGTTATCTATGTCTCTGGACTGATCAATAAGTGTGTTCGTGTGGGAAAGGCTGTGAGCAACCTGGATAGAGTGTACTATGCTCTACTGGCGAGGAAATTTCAGTAACACAGTTAGGTGTATTGTCTAGTGCAGTACAACTGAACTATTGTTGAAGACGTTGTTAAATAACAAAAAAGTCACATAGACGGGACGTTTAAGTCATCGTATATACTTTACAAGTTTGTCAATGTCAACTTTCTTATCTCACCATGATTGTATGAATTATGTGTAAGGGAGGTTATCTATATATTCGTAAACTCTTTTATTTTGTAAGGGTTATTTCCCTTACATGATAAGAGTGGTAACCGGCTTGCAGCATTAATTTATCTTTCGAAAATCGCAATTTACATGTCAATTTATAAAAAATATAAAAAAAATATATAGATGTAAAGTGAAACTGTTTGAATTACTAAGTTTGGGTATCCCAAAGAGATTTAGATGCCATAAACGGAAAATCGTAGGGCAAGAGAAAGCTCTAGATTGGATTTGAAAAAGCATGTTTCTATATTGAAAGCGAATAACAAAAGAAAAAATATATCACACCTACGAACTACTACTTTAAAAGTGCTAAAGGCTCAACAGAATAACTATCCGATAAGCATGGAATTGTACGTGAATGAATGACCAACCTTACCAAATAAATGGTCTATGCGTAACTTCTACGAGTTTTATATTATTACTACACCGCTTCTTGAAAAGGAAAGAGAACGGAACTCAACTTTCGGAAATAAAAACATTTAGATTTGTGCAAACTGGTGTATGCATGTGAAGCTGCAACCGGAAAGGTGAGAAAGAAAGTAATCTTTTACGGGTGTGTGTTGTCAATGAATTGATATGTGCTGATAACTTGCTTTAACACCGACAATATTGACTTATTGAACCGGAAGCTGATTCTATCATGCAGTGAATTGAGGTGGGTGGGGTATGTTTGATTAGCGCAGACGACGGTAGTTGTAAATAAGTGTTGTTTATGCAGATTGTTATTTCAGGAATCATGTCATATTCTAATTTGAAAACCTATTTTTTCTAGTATTATCATTTCAGCTTTCATGATAATAAAGAGAGCTTTAAAGTGTTTGCCATAAATGATTTACAGAGGTTTTGCTAGAACGGTAGTAATTCCGCCCTCTTAGCTCTTTGGAGCAGGCCGGTTGTGTATCACAACCGCTACGATTATCAAAAAATGGGGCAACTAAATGCGACAAAACTTCACCTGCTTAAACATAAACATGTAATCTCATACCTCAGAGTCTAAAAGTTATTTTTTTTCCATTATTCTAAGAAATTAGTAGCATTTTTCGTAATTCTCATACATTTCAATTCTCAAACCTATCACTTCCGGTTTTCATGCGGATATCTCGGGCTATCCAGGAACAAGTAACAATCAAATTGGGTCAAATTGGGCGGAACTAAACCTGTAGTAGTATTCCTTATTTGGAAGTTATAGTAAAGTTGTAAAAAAGGCAGGAAAAACCTGTGTTTTCATTTGATGAGCCCTACATGTGTTCAGTGTGTAATTACCATATTTTGAAAGCAGAAAGTGCGAGAAGTTTTGATAAAATCAAAATGTCCACTAACGGTTTGTTTCTCACTAAAGTTCACCAACAAATAGGAAAATACAACTTAATTAAGAAAATTTAGCTTCTATCAAGCTGTTTGATTTGATATTTTAGACAATGCTGTGCTAATCTATGATGTGGTTGTTGAAATTGATTTTTCCCCAACAAGTGATGAGCGTCACGGAATCGTAAGGTTGGTGGCAAACCAGATATCAGCCACAAGACGTTAGGACATTGTATCTAAGGTTTCCCCTACTGATGATTTCGCTTAAAAGGAACAAAGAGCAAACCAATTTGAGAATTTACCCACTAAGAAAATGTAATGCAGTTGAAATTCACGCCGGTACAAGCATATGTAGCCCAATTTGAGGAAAAATGTAATTAGAAGAAATTGAAATGACATTCTTGATCACTTAAATGACAAATGCATATGCTAGCGTCAGAGAATGAAAGTCACAATTTTTATAATATTAATAAAGATGATTGGTGGCTTTCTGTGTCACACTTAGTACAGTTTTGAAATGAATGTACAAAATTATTTTCTATTAAAGCATATCACAGTAACTGATTTTATAAGGCTAGGTAGTAATAAGTCAAAGATGTATTAATTGATATCGACAACTATCTATTACAAACAATACAAAAATATATCTTGCATCAAACTTGATGTATCAGTGAATTGAGTTGTGAAATACAATGACTATACATCCTCTTTGTAGGCAAATCTGTTATTGGTTCACAAACTCCCTCTGTGCATTTCATGAAATACATATTTGTTGATTTAAAATGTCAACAAAGACACAAGGGATGAAATTTCTGTCATGAATTTATGTCTTAAGGTAATTAAGAATATTAGTTAAAACTGTAAATGGTATTTTCAGGTAATCAAATGACAAGATGTTCAGTTTTATGAAGAAGGATAAAGACGGTAAAAAGGAGAAAGAGGACAAAAAGAAAGAAAAGAAGGAAAAGAAAGAGAAAGAAAAGAGAGATAAACACAGAGATCAGACTACGCCAGAGGAGTTGAACAGACTCGAGGAGGTGAAGCGAGGTGTGTTTAGTAGGAAGAGTGACAGGGAGTTGAAGAAGCGCAGTGTGAGGGACCGTACATCCCCCGATGATGACGAGGGTGGGTTTATGGTACGGGACAGTGACAGTAGTAACAGTCTGGCCAGTGGTGGGAGACTGAGTCCAGGTAGTGAGCATAGAGACATTGGCGACTCTAAACGGGCTCCACCTCCAATAATGCCAAAACCAAGAAGTATTCTGAAATCCAAAAGCGATGTTAAATCCGTAGCCCATGATTTGGATGATAGCATGATTCTGAAATCCAATACAGCTTACAATGAGGAAACTTCAGGCATGTATGCAGATCAGGAGAGAGATAGACAGAGGTTGCTAGCCAGAAATTCTAACAGTTCTGCGAAAGATCGGCCCCCGGAATTCAACCCTCCTCCTCCCCCGGAAACTCCACCTCCGGAGAAAACTTACAAAGCTTCTCTTAAACTGCCCGAGATAATCCCATCCAAGCCTCCGCGTGTCAGAGAACTTGTCATTAACAGAACAATGGCCGGAGACTTTGGGTTTACTTTGAGGAAAGGTGTGATAAATAACAAGGGTACCAGCGGAGAAGTCGTCAGTCAGACTGTGATATTCGCAGAACCGGGAGTCAGCCAGCATAGTTCCCACACAGGGTTAATCCCTGGTGACAGACTTATAGAGGTGAATGGGGTGAATGTGGAGAACACTCCCCGAGACGAGGTGATTGATTTGATCCGTAAGACAGGCGATACAGTGATCCTGAAAGTACAGCCGATACCTGAACTGGTGGAGTTGTCTGTCCGCCCCAATGTGGATGGCTCCCTGGTGGATGTGGAACAGGAAGTGGTGAAAGGTGGCACGCTGAAGAGGAGTGGTAGCCTGAGATACAAAACGCCAGTAAGTTGCACTTTCAGCTTATTTGTTGTGCAAAGATAATAAATGAAGCAAGATTCAAAACAAATGAGACCCTACTATTCATGCTTCACCAGCTTCTTTTATTTTTCAAAAGGACTTTTTATCTTATAGATGGGGATGTTAGTTATACAAATACAAGCTCTTGTCTTATACCTCAGTGATTAACCCTCCCTGTATGTTAACAATTTTAACTCCTTTAAACAGTAATTAGCATTTAGAAACCTTGTTAGGATAAGGTCCAGTAGGTGTCATAGCAATCAATACTGCATAACTGGTTCAGTTGAAATCTTTGTGATGAGGCAAGGCTTCCATAAAGATGAAGATGTTACTTTCAGTGTTTTAAAAGGCTGTGTGGTATAAAAATGTCATATATAGATTATAGAAGGGTAGATCATTCACTTTCACTCTATAGAGGCTCATGTCATATATAGATTATAGAAGGGAAGATCATTCACTTTTACTCTATAGAGGTTCCTGTCATGTATAGATTATAGAAGGGTAGATCATTCACTTTATAGATTATAGAAGGGTAGATCATTCACTTTCACTCTATAGAGGTTCATGTCATATATAGATTATAGAAGGGTAGATCATTCACTTTCACTCTATAGAGGTTCATGTCATATATAGATTATAGAAGGGTAGATCATTCACTTTATAGATTATAGAAGGGTAGATCATTCACTTTCACTCTATAGAGGTTCATGTCATGTATAGATTATAGAAGGGAAGATCATTCACTTTATAGATTATAGAAGGGTAGATCATTCACTTTCACTCTATAGAGGTTCATGTCATATATAGATTATAGAAGGGAAGATCATTCACTTTCACTCTATAGAGGTTCATGTCATATAGATTATAGAAGGGTAGATCATTCACTTTCACTCTATAGAGGTTCATGTCATATAAAGATTATAGAAGGGTAGATCATTCACTTTCACTCTATAGAGGTTCATGTCATATATAGATTATAGAAGGGAAGGTCATTCACTTTCACTCTATAGAGGTTCATGTCATATATAGATTATAGAAGGGTAGATCATTCACTTTCACTCTATAGAGGTTCATGTCATATATAGATTGTAGAAGGGTAGATCATTCACTTTCACTCTATAGAGGTTCATGTCATATATAGATTATAGAAGGGTAGATCATTCACTTTCACTCTATAGAGGTTCATGTCATATATAGATTATAGAAGGGAAGATCATTCACTTTCACTCTATATAGGTTCATGTCATATATAGATTATAGAAGGGAAGATCATTCACTTTCACTCTATAGAGGTTCATGTCATATATAGATTATAGAAGGGTAGATCATTCACTTTCACTTTCTGTGTGGTATATATTATAGAAGGGTAGATCATTCCCTTTCACTCTATAGAGGTTCATGTCATATATAGATTATAGAAGGGTAGATCATTCCCTTTCACTCTATTGAGGTTCATATCATATATAGATTATAGAAGGGAAGATCATTCACTTTCACTCTATAGAGGTTCATGTCATATATAGATTATAGAAGGGTAGATCATTCACTTTCACTCTATAGAGGTTCATGTCATATATAGATTATAGAAGGGTAGATCATTCACTTTCACTTTCTGTGTGGTATATATTATAGAAGGGTAGATCATTCCCTTTCACTCTATAGAGGTTCATGTCATATATAGATTATAGAAGGGTAGATCATTCCCTTTCACTCTATAGAGGTTCATGTCATATATAGATTATAGAAGGGTAGATCATTCACTTTCACTCTATAGAGGTTCATGTCATATATAGATTATAGAAGGGAAGATCATTCACTTTCACTCTATAGAGGTTCATGTCATATATAGATTATAGAAGGGTAGATCATTCACTTTCACTCTATAGAGGTTCATGTCATATATAGATTATAGAAGGGTAGATCATTCACTTTCACTCTATAGAGGTTCATGTCATATATAGATTATAGAAGGGAAGATCATTCACTTTCACTCTATAGAGGTTCATGTCATATATAGATTATAGAAGGGAAGATCATTCACTTTCACTCTATAGAGGTTCATGTCATATATAGATTATAGAAGGGTAGATCATTCACTTTCACTCTATAGAGGTTCATGTCATATATAGATTATAGAAGGGAAGATCATTCACTTTCACTCTATAGAGGTTCATGTACAAGTTACCATGGCCATAAAACTGATTACAATCCTCCTGTAATGGTAAATTGGTGATTGGATATGTATAATTACACTTTATCCTATTTGTGACATTCCATTAGTAAGTGATTCAGCCCTTTCTTTATGGTTTTACCATTTTTTACCATTTGAAAATAGAAAAAGTAAAAAAAAACCATTGCTACTTTACATTGAAATTTTCACCATTTCTGTCAAACATTTGATTAAAAAATAGGTATGCAGCAGACAGCTTTGAATTCATTGTGACAAAAGAAGATTTTTTCAATAATTATGGATAATTCTGCTCTTGTTACAATACTTTCATCTATGAAATACCTTTATGCAACTAAAGAAAACTTACATCAGGAATAACCAATGTTTTAATGGAAGTCATGCTAAAGATGTGTTTCAAGTCGAAACTAGCAAGAGGAGTGTTTTTGTTTTTACTGGTATTCAAGTAGGTTATTGGAGGACAGATACTGAGTTGAGATCTGGTATAAAGTGGATCCTTTACGATTTCCTTCATTGATGACTTTTTCACATGATCATCTTCAGCTGAAAGTGCCTCAAAGCAAGTCATTATGTAGGATGATGTTCTAACTATGTATCAGAAACGTCTTTTTTTCTATTTTATTGAAATGCCACTGAATCAAGAAATTAACCACATGTACTTATCTCATCTGTAAAAGGATTGTGATCTTGTCTCTTTTTTAACTGTATCAAAGGAAAACAGGATATGTTTGAGGATGTTAGCAATGATTTACCAGGCCTGCATATGGTAGGCGATTATGGGACATGTTCAAATTGAAGACAACATTGAACAATAGATGTAACTTAACAATTTTGACCAAGATAATTCAGTATGTTCTAGATCCTTCAAATACTCCCAACAATAGAAGGGTTATGGAAGAGATATAGGAAGTATCCATTTACTTCCTGTATGTGTAAGATGCACTTGTTCCCTTTTGTCAAGTATAATCAGCAATGTTTGTCCCAAACCAGCATGAATATTCCACATTACTACTAAAGGGTAAATATTTAGAATTACCACTTACGACTTTTATCAACAACCACTAGATTCAATAAGAGAAATTACCATATATCGAAGAATTGATCTTATAACTTTAATTCTATGCTTCCGATGACTTCTGTAATTTTTGTCGGACATATTGATCTTATAACTACAGTACTAGGAATACTCATCATTGTTATCAATTACACCAATTCCTTATTGGCTATTTCTAAACAGTCACTGTACACTGCTAAACATTGTAAGTACTGAAGTGTACAGTTTTATGTGTCCAGCCTTTGATATTTGACAGGACCATGTACTGAAGCTGTCAGATCAGCACCTGCATGAACACTAACACAGTAAATAGATCACTCTATCCTGGATAGATCACTCCATCCTCTATAGGGAGAGGAAAATAACGATGGGCTCTCCCATTTATATTGACCAGACCTGTTTTATCAAAGAGTTTTATAGCATTATCAATGTTATCATGCTGTAACATACTTGGGTTCACTGCCTTTTTCTGTCAGCTAAAACCTTTCTCTAATAAAGACAACTTTATGCTACCCTTCCCAGCAAATTCACTGCAAAACTTCCTGAGTTTGAGTCAGTCTCTGCTTAATCAATATACTTTTCAAGGTTAAATTCATGAACTCAATTTGACATGATTTATTTGTCTCACCACTGATCAATTATGTTCTTGTGAAACACAGTCAGCGGTTTGGAAAGAATATAGTACAGATGTGACAATACCATCAGCTTTAATAGGTGTCCTGGCAGCTGCAATTTACAACTGAAATGCTGTTGAAAATGGCTTAAAGCTCAAACCAATAAACCAACTGTTATAAACGCCTTTAGAATGTTTGTATAGGCCTTCCTTCTAATTAAGGGGTACCTGGTTAGCCTTTTATTTACTAATTTGGAGGGGGGCATCAATACTTTGTAATAAACTTGCCTTTGATATTGTCAACTTGGCCTCCCAACATGGTGAAGTTTAACTAAACAAGTTTTTATCTTTCTCATTAAGAGGTTTCCATCTATCTACCAAGTCATGAAAAGGGAAATTAAGAACAAATTGAAAACAACAGTATACAACCTTTAAAAAGAAAAAAATATTTTTGCTAACAATTCCTCCTTTACTTACATTCATTTAAGGCGTAGTTGCCTCAAAGAGAATCAATACGGTGTAAGGGATTGACTCTTAACTTTAATGTTAGTTCAGTAATTGTTATGTTTGAAACATTTTATCAAAACTTCCCAATAGATTCAGACAAGATTTGCAAAACCCCTCATAAGCTACATTTCTAAAGGCATCGTTTAATTTTAAATAAAGCCCTACAAATATATACTTCTTATTCAAAGAGGGGACATTTTATGAGAATAACCATCAAAACTGCATCAATGTGTTATGTGTAAAGTCACAACACGTAGAATAATAAATTAGATTAAGTAAAAATAAATCTGGTTTAATCCTTTCTTTAGTCCGCTTGGCAAGTTATGAATCAATTCATTGGTTGAAACTTCCTATCATTTTGATGACTCATATTGTTGTTCCAAACTAAAACTGATTATTGAAATAGTAGTATCTAGATATTATAAATAACAGTAATTTCTGCTAATGAATAAAGTCAGCAAATACAAAAGTTAATGCATGTATTGCAGAAATAGTTACAAAAACTGTAGGCGGATATCAAATAACTATTGAATATATAAGCCTGAAAAATAAATACAGTCACAAGTTTCATGATATATTATCAATAATCAGAGCTTGAGGCAAGTGACATGTGGTGTGATAATACATGCCTGCCATTTTCCATTAGATTTGTCATCTTGAAATATTGTTAAGGTGTATATATTCACACTTCACTGTTGTGCTATAACTGATAACAGAAATGTTGTTTTAATAATGAAACCCAACTTGACCCAACCCAACCAAGTACATAATGACAACACTTGTAGCTTTAAGTCAAACTGTGATATGTTTACATTTGGAACATTTTTATTATCCATTTCATGATTCTTATTTTTATTCGACTTGAGGTCAGATAAATGTAAAAATCTCCCAATATCTGAAACCTGGTCAATACCAAGGTGATTGGAGGACAGTGGTCCAGGGTTAGAATGGGCCGGCCTGGAGACATGAGGGCCATGGGTTCGAATCTGGTGTGTAGTGGGCTCTACCTTGTGACCTTTCATTAATCCACATTGGTGTGAGTACTGTATCCGGGAATCAGAATCCAGAGTGGTTTATCTATATTTAAAGAACTTGTTTCACAATCGTTATGAAATGAATAAGTTTAAACAAACCAAGGTGAATTTCCTACTAATGAGAAGACCATATTGATCCTGACACAGGCCTTCAGGGTAAACACGGTTCTACCTGTATGATTTGGGTTTCTCTTTTTTCTCCCTCTCTAATCTGTAAGTCAAGAGTTCTGAGAAGTTTACATTGTGAACTATTCCAATAGAACGTGATTCAGGGGGTGAACTTGTCTGGTACAATGGCAGATTGTCAAAATTACTTCATAGAAGCCATGGTCTTCAGGGCACAGTCTGAGAAATTCAATTAACTTGGATAACCTATTCCCCAATTCAAGATTTATTGGACTCATCAGAATTTACAGTAACAGCTTACTCTTTAAATATGAAGTATAAACAATTATAAGCAGTGTTTTTTTCATAAATTTAATCAATGTTGTTTCTTTACCAAAACTTTAAATCAATGGGTTTTTATATAGGAAAATTATTATAATGAATGAAAGTAATGAGTTTTTGAGAATTTTTTTGGGCCAAAAATTATCACTGTATAAGGGCTTTTATTTAGTTAACAGGGGCCTACAAAAGGCACCTTCCCAATTGGAAATCTCTTAGATATCATACAGTTTGCCCAAATACCTGATTTCACACCAGCTTTTTTGTTTCACAATTCAACAATTTCATTGGTAAAATTTCCTAAAATTAACAGTCTTATTCCTCTTCTTGTACACATTAAAACCTTTGGACAAGCTGGGCAATACTGACAATTAATTTTGCCATCCCAGCCTATTCCCAATTCAAGGAAAAAAAAACACTTTTATTATGCATTCTTTTTTATATTCGATAAAAACTTTGTGTTGATTATCATTCAAAAACTTGCTTGGTCTATTAAACAAATTGGTTTGATAATTCTTCTGCTGAAGGTGTCCCAAAGTTTGCAATGTGTGTTGATAATATAGTTGGAAGTCTTTCAATGAATTTACAATTTTTGAATTATGGGAAAAATCTTTATAAATTTAGTTCTGACAACTCTCTACTCAGATTTATTATTTTAAGATTGATGAAGGAATTAAACACACATTAGTCTCAATGTTTCCCTAATGCGATTGAGAACTATTTTATATATTCCTAACTTAATCTACAGTTGATTCTTTCTTGAGAGATATTGCTTATCTATTAGCATTAGAGTTATGTATATTTTCACTTTCTATATATAGCCTGGTTATATAAGGCCAAATGACAAAAAGTAATAATGGCTTCCAGTTCATGACATGATACAAGGGGTTATGGGGACAGTAATAGAACAAGAATCTCAGTCAGCGTGAAAAAGTTAACTTCTAGCTAGTTATGGACTTTGAAGAAAGTATTCAAATTGAAGCTGTCAGTGCTATTTTACTGCAAATTACATGAAGAGGTGTTAAACTGTTACATACATGCAATGGGTATATGCCTTAATTAAGTGGTTTGAATAAAAACCAACCGAACCACTATCTCTTTATCAGTTTCTGTTGTACCTGAAGATGTATATTAGAGTGTGAAATGTTTTATTTGAACCAACCAGTACTCAGCACTGAAATAATACACCCATAAAACTTGGTATGCCCCTGATATAATGTATCCTTTTATATCATATCATATACAAGTGTAGCTCTTTGATAAAACATGGCAGAATGTGTTTGCCAAAAATTCTTCGATTGGACATCTTGCCATTCTCAACAACAATTGAATCATATTGCAGCGGTCAGTGCACTTGTCCAATTACTCTTGATGTTTGCTCTCTAGTAATTCATAGTATAATTCTGTAAAAAACATAGACTGGTAAATCATGTTGACTTGACATTGTTAGATATGTTAGAAATGTTATTGGTCATGCAGTGTTGATGATACCATCAGTATTGTATGGCTTGGAGAAATGTATAATTAACAGGAAAAGCTTAGCAGTGTTGCTCTTGGCTTTACTTGTTAAGAGGTTGATCTAGAAATGGGGTCCTACTTTGCCAAATTGTCAAGGTGGCAGACTTAGACCTCAGGGTCTCGGATTTGAGTCACACCAACACCTCTGGTTTCATTGAAGTGACCTTTTGAAAGTCACTTCAGAGCCCTTGCCTAGTACTGGTGGATCCAGGAAAGCGGTTACAAAACTGAAAAATTGTTGGTACGGTCTTAAACACCATACAATGAAATATAAAAGGAATTTGATCAGAAACTGTAGATTGGATTTGTTAGAGAGAGCACATTAGGCAATAAGCTTCATTTGAGAAGCTTTCTGGAATATTTCACATTTATTTAAGGGACACATGCTTTAAAAAATGACAAGGATATTTTGGTCATCCCCTGAATGAGAGTTTGTTTTGAGTTGGTTAGTTACCTTTTCATATTTTACGGCAATTGTTTGTGGGCAACTGAGATTTTCGTTTATTTGTGTCCATCGCAAATAAATTGGCAAACACTCTCAGTCATGAACTGTTCTTATTCCTTAATAAATCAAATGTGAAAGCATTGCGATATAAGGAGAAACTGCTTTATATTAGAACAGCTTTCATATTGGTAAAACTGCTTACAAAATCTCGTATGCCTTTAGTCAAGTAGTATTGCATAGTTGGGAGGTAAAATCAAATCCAGGCTAAACTCATGTTCAAGTGTATAATTGATTTAGTGGCAACTCCCAATATTTTTCATTGCAGCTCGTTTTTATGATTAAATGCTGAATACAAGCATTGCAGTTAAGACATAAAAAAAAATATTACCAGTAAAGCACCTTTCTCCATACAGATAACATTTACAGCTGTAAGCAACTAAAAACTTTTGAAACAAGAGAAAAAAAATCTTGATAAGCAAATACTCCTTTTATGACTATGATTTCATCTTTTTATACTCAATTTTTAAAAAGCTGACATGTTTTAAAACCACTTTGAAAACTATTGTTATATTGTCTGCTGCAAAGCATTCAAAACCAGGAGTTCTAAGATTCCACTTAAAACCATCTACAGTTCAAAGCTGGCAAATCTGGCTGTGACAAATCCTGCTTAAATTATAGAGGTCATTGTGCTTCAAATTATATGGAGTTCTAAAATTTGTAGTCAGAGATATAGATTCAGCATCACAACTTCATTTCTAGTTAAAGATACTTTAACAATTCTATATATAACAGATCTAAACAGAGGAGAGTGACTCCCAATCTTGACTATGTATTAGTGGACTGACAAAGCCAGTATTTATCATTAACCTGGAGGCATTGACCCATACAGTATTATTGCTGTACCCATTATCTTTGACAAGATAATATAAACTTACCTGTTGTAACCCATGCCCATCTTTTGACTATGTAGGCCGCTCCAAATTGAAAACAACAGAGAAAGAAAAATATTAAGTGTGATATACGTGTATATATATTTTTTCATCGTTGAATTTGTAACCAATCTGACAAAGAAATGGTGGACTGGCTCATTTTTCCTTTTGATCCACTGATTTCTCATGTCTCCACTGGCAGGCACTTGATAATAACACTATCCACTATAAATAACTCAGATCTTTGACATCGTCAAAGGAAGCTTTACAAAGTACACATGATATAGCCGTTGACTCTTGATTATGGTTTTAAACTGTTTGATAGCGTTTTTTCATTCTAATTAACTAGGTAAATTTTGGAGTTTATATTAAATAATTTATACTCTTTGTTCACAAGTACATCAACTTGTTGCTGTACCAATTACTCAGGGTGACAGTAATTATGGCAGTCCCTTTATTAATAATACATGTACTCCAGTCAAGTATAGGGTTTGAATAACTGGTAAACACAGACGGTCATTCAGTGATAAATTATATTGACTTTCTACTTCATAACTACATTGTTTGAATATTTCCCTTTGATTTGGAAAATTATTTCAGCCTATTTTTAATCCCTTTACTCTGCCTTTTGTACTGAAATGTCTTTCCTTTGAAAAAATTCTATTGAGAGTGGTCTTAGAACAAGTCATTTTTGTAAAGGACATTCTCCTTTAGGGCTTTTTCGTTTTAATTAAAAGGGGCCTATAAAAGCCACCTTCCCATTTGGAAGTTTCTTTGATATATATCATGCAGTTCCCCAAAAGTTCAGTCACATCAACTTTTTTGTTTCCAAACTCAGTAATTCCAGCAATAATAATTCCCCAAATTTAACAGGTTTTGGTCTCTTCCCAATTCAAGGCAAAACAGTCCTGTTTTAAACCTTGCAGGAAGCCATTGGCATGTATATGGGAGGGGGGTGGGTGGGGTTAAGCCAATACTGAAACATGAACATCATGATTGAGGCATAGTAACTATAGTCTTTCATTTAACCATAGATTATACAATTATCCTGTATTAGAATGCACGTTTTTCACTTAAAGTTGTTAGACGGTTTAACATAGGGGTACATTCCAATTTTGTTTAAGTTTGGGTTTGTACCAAGGGAGGGGGGAAGGGGGAAGGGGGGGCAAGGCGGTGGTCCGTGTCTAAATTGATTCTGAAATATAAATCTCATTGTTCCTCAATTAACTGGATAGATAGTCATTATACACACAAATGGAGAAGGAAGCAAAATTAAATATTAAAAGCAATTGGCGTGTATAACTTCCATAGAAGATGTTTTAATTAATAATGTGAATAATGAGAAGGTCACCGGTTATTAACAATTAGTGCACCATTAATCTAATCCCTGACCTGTAACAAGAGATTTCCAATATCCTCAATGATGGATTTCTGTAAATCCTTTGTAATGATGGACTGAATTGTTGATCCAATAGGACATAGAGCAGGGGTGGTGAAATGATGGACTGTATTGCCCAGCTTGTCCAAAAACCTTAACAGACAAGTGAATCTTTACTAATTAAACTTAATAACCATCATACGGACAAGTGAAGGAAAAGATGTTGCACATATATATGGACAAGTTAATCAAAATCAGATTTCGCCATCTCTGTAGAGTTATCATATAGTGAAAAGTTATTGTTCTTAAACATGTTTTCATAAGCTATGTCAACTTAATTGCCGTTAAAGAGAAAGGCATATCATTTAGAGCAAATTTCCCTTTCATTAAAATGATCTCTGAAGAGTTGTGCTGTTTAATACTACACTTAACTTATACCAACAGTTTCTGAACAAAACACAATATCACAGAGCTATGAAGATGCTATTCATTTTGAGTTTAAATGAAGGAAATGACAGAGAGAATACTAGATTACTTGTAGTCCAATGTCAATTAAGGTCAATTAACATTCCTTGTCTCTTTATCTCTGACAGTCTTGTAATTGAGAAGATTTTACCTTTTCCTCTGTGGATTGTTTATTCATTCTAAAATAATGCATTCACAGCTGAAAATCTGAGAAATGCAAACTAATATGTAATATGTTATTTTGTCAAAATGTTTACTAATTCCCTTTTTATTATTGTATTTTGCTGGTGCATCAATTTAAGCAACTATCAAAGTGTTGTTACCTAATAATGGGTTAAATTTTATTCTGCTAATCACTGTTGGTGCCTTAACCCTGACCTAGACCAAAGTCTGAAAGTCAGATTAAAAATCAATGATCATTGTTGTATACAAATTAATATAACATGGGTAAATTCTCCTTTGATGTTATATTTGTAAACAAGAAATAAAGCAGAATTCCTCTCTAATTATTGTTTAGAATTTCTGTCAGGGTAGTCAATCAAATACATTTGGGAACAAACTGATGAAGCTGTTTGCAATTTCAGAATATTAAATACAAAGTAATCATTGTTTAGTCCTGGACCTCTCCCAATTTAGCAACCAGAATGGCATATTGTTGACCTGGTAGATAACATTTGTTATCATTAAAGAAGCAAGGTCTGTAATTACAGCATACTATGGGAAGGGAAACAACTCTTGTGGAACTCTTCTGATGATAGGTAAATTGTGTATGTGTTGTCTCCCTTTATCATTTTTTTGGATAACCTGCTAAATGTCAGCAGACCTTGCTTTCAGCACCTCAATGTGTGTGATACCCATTTGTCTGGAGAAAAGATATCCGGTAGATACACACCTTTAGATAGACCTTTATCTGTAGCCTTTAACCCACACTTGCAGATAAGATGATTGTACTACATTGAGAGCATCATCCAGGCGGTAACAGTTTTAGACTTTGGAATAACTTATTCAGGTTTCTGAATTTGTTTGACAGGTTTGAAATAGCAGTATTTTTGGAGTTAAACATTTTGTCTTATAAATCCCAGTCCTTCATCTATAGTTTTTTTTAACTGATTCAAGTTTCTGTAAAATTTCGAAGAAATCATTGTCCAACAGATTCTTTGATAGTCCAGTACAGATTCTTTTAGATTTGTAAATGAGGAAAAAGGCTGGTAAAATAGCACTGATTTCGATGTCTTTGTATGAGACAACTCATAAAAGTTACCAGGGAATGAAGGATATGAATGCACCATGCATGCAGTTGAAGTGCATCTTTATAAAGATCATAACCAGCCATGGTCCATCACTGATAAGACATCCTGTAAAAATGGCTCCAGTAAACAGTGATGTATTTAAGGTGCCTGTTTGTGTTTATAGGGTTTCTCTTCAGAACATCAGGTACAGTAAAGCAGTCTATCCAAAATATGAAATAAAAACTGCCTGTCCACAGGGACCGGCAGTCATGAAATTGTTGCCTGTCCGAAACCGAAAGTGCCTGTCCGAATATTCAAGCTGTTGTGTTTGTATGATTGAAAGGTTATGGTCATCAATGCTTGTTAAGAAATAATTCATTGGCTGTTATAATAACTTAAGTAGTGGATAAGCCAATCAAAAAGACAATAACAACGGGCGTTGAAAGGGAGTTGACTATAAACTTATTCATGCACTAAAGCCCCAAAAATACTCTAAATAACCGACAATAACGTCATATGTTGGTGGTATTTTGCAATGGTTTTCATAATCTAATTACTACGAAATACAGACCATCAGAATGATTTGAGGGTGGTTAAAAATGAAATTTGCCGGTCAGGACAGGGACAGGCACTTTTGGGAATGACTGTAAAGGGGAGTGAGTGGTAGAAGTGGGAAGTTTGTGGTACATTTGTTTTTTTTATGATTTAAACCCTATATTGTGGGTACCAATCAACTTTTATTTCATAAATGCCTATTCCTTTTTCCTAAACATAACCAAATGAATGGAAGAGAGGAGGGTTTTTTTTACTGATTTTTTGTGTGAGAAGAACATTGTGTTGCGTTGGCAACAATGGCATCGTAGACGTGTTCACATGATTTCTGAACAAGACCAAAGTTATGATTGTTTCAATGGCTTTTTAGCACTGAAACTGCTTTGTTGTTGGTACTCAACACTTATCTCTGTGGTAACTTTGTGGTTGTGTCCAAACAGGGCAATTACCTCTTTGGTCACAGTGATTTGTTATATCTGCTGCATTACAAACAGCATTAATCAAGTATAGTTGAACCACCTTGATGCACATAGACAGGCTTGAAATACTTGTTTTAGAAAAAACTGTTTATTCTGTGGTAAGTCTTGGAGGGTAGAGGAGTTCAGTCTTAGAGAAATTCCAGGCTTACCTGCAGTGCAGGGTTTTCAAGAGCTGACACTTATTGGTGCTTAAGATGCATTAACCCATCATACAGGTGATGCCGAGTTCAACACTTCCCGAAAAAAGAATATAAAACACTTAGGAATTTAAAACAATAAATCAAGAAACTCTATATGACAATTGATTTTTCCATTTTATGACAATGTTTTCTTTCGAAGTTTTTTCTGAAATGAAGATTTTATTTTTTAACAAACAAAATTACAGACCCGTTTTTGCTTAATTATGAAATGCATTAAGGGAAAAAGAAGGGTTAACCTTTGAACCCTCCAAGTGTGCTTTATGATCATGTGCCATGGAGTTCTGGTTTCCAAAAATAGTGACCTTGTGTATCTGCTCAAATTTGATGGTTTGTTACAATCCCGGTGGAAATGTTTGTTATAGAATCTAGTCGTGACTGGGATATTGATGCATTAAAGGTAAGATTTGAATGTTTTGAAGATGTTTTGAATAACAATTACAATATTTATAAACAACACATTACTGTTTGGTTGAATCTCCCACACAAAACTGTTGAAGCTGATTATTTAATTGAACATCAGCACAAACTTAACCAATGTAACCAATTAATAGCCTAAGATTTACTTAAATACATTTTTCACATCTCTTCTAAGCCCATCAGTATCAATACCTGATATTAGTATGAGGGTTCAATGCAATACTATACAGATGTGAAGTAGTTACTATATATAGTATCGCGTTGATCCCCCATTATACATATTCTGAGAAGTCTTTAATTTGAGATTTATGAAATGTTTAACCTTTAAGCAGTTTTAAGATTCCAAAAGTACAGTACAGTCTTTTCTTCTTGATTTATTGTATCTGCTGCAAACAAAGAAGTTATTGATTGTTGTCTGCGGTTTTCAGTTAATCAAAATTCTTTATTAAATTAGTATATCAAAACATTATAGCAATGCTCTAAAAATAAAAGGGACAATAGAATTGTTCCCCTTGCAATTTTCCTTTATGATCAGAACTGTCTTATACACCCATTTATCAGAGGTTTTGGTATCGAGCAATATATCTTGATAAATGAAGTAAGGGACGTAACTCATGTTATTACTAAGATAGCTTTGATGAGAGTTAAGTGTCTTGATATTTGAAGTAGAGCCATCAATCAAATATCCTATTAGTCAACAATGGTTTTTGTATCTCAATTCTCCTCCAACGTTAATGCAATTGCAGATGATATTTGCAGCTATTTTCTATTTGAGTTTGATTGCTTGTTAAGAGCAATTTCTCCTTTTGCCACAATAGTCTTATTACTTTTTCACAGGTGATTGGGGAAAGAGATGAAGAGTTACATTGCTCATGATGAGCAATTTCTCCTTTTTGTCACACTACTTTTTTCAAATTTACTGCTGCATATTTGTTTACTCTTGTGCTGTTCTGCTTTGTTTAAGTCTTATGCATATCTACCAGGGTTGATCTGAGGTTCTAAATTTGCCATACACTTGTCACACAAGTTGGTTCCCGTTGTGGCTTATAGCCCTTGAGGGGGGAGTTTGCTCAAGATATAAAGATGTAACATGAAACCTGTCTATCTGCTATCAACATCATGTTATGTCAATGAGTCTGTCTAGAGTATTGGTCATTTTCATCCTTTCAGAGGTGTCTAATTGTTTTCCTTTGTTCAATTGTATTGTCTGGTTTACTACAGTATTCTCTATGGTATCCCTTTCCCAAACAACAAATTTTGGACTGTCCCGAATTGAAAGAGTTTACAGACAACATTTCAAAATGTGATTAATTTAAGAAAACAAATATTCTTCAGATAGAGCAGAAAACATGGTGGAAAATGAAGAAATTGCTCGTTATGAGCAATTTCTCCTTTTCCCACAACGTTTTCTAAAGTCGTCTGCAAGAAAGTAGTCATATGTCATCATTGTTTGGGAAAGGGGTATTAAACTCTCTAGCATGATAAGCTTACTCATTTTCTCATCATAAAACGTGTATCTAAATTGAAAGCAAAATCTTAAAATGACAAAAGAAAACAAAAGAAAAATCAGATTATTCACTTAAACAACATGAACAAAATATGGTTTAGTTTAAACTTATTTATTTTACATTGATTGTGACAGAAGCCTGAAGCTTATTATGTGTTGAAATATACATATTTGATGTTAAATGTTTTGGGTACCACAGTGTATATTTCCCCATACTTTACCCACTTTACCACATCTGCTGCAGAATATGTTATAATCCATTGTAAAAAAAGGAAAAACTGCTCTCAAATGAGCAATTTATCCTTTTGTTACAATGATTCTATCCAACATCGTAAAGTAAATTTTCTTTTTTATGTTATATTTTTTTCGCCTGATGTGACTTTTCAATTGACCAGTCTAATATTCCATTATGGAGGAATGCTTTTTGAATCTTTTCCATGATCAGTGATCCAGAGCAGAAAGGGTACCCCGGGGGAGGGGGGGGGACGGCTTAAATCTTTTATTTGTGGACCTGTAGAAGGAAATAAGTAATGTTTGTTTAGTACAATTTGAAAGACCAACAGTTTGTATGGGTGTGAATTGAGTAGATAATTCAATAAGATAATCTTCAGATAGGAGCCACCAAATAGAGCAAAAACCTAACTTAATAGATCAATATTAACTCAATTCATTACTTTGACACACTGTAGATTGTAGACCAATACCTTTTTGGCCTTGACGGAAATCAATGAAAAGAACATATTGACTGGTTATACTTAAGATAATAATAAGATGATAATGTTGCATCTGACATTTTTATTTACCTGCAGCTAGAGACAGGACGAATCAATTGCCGTGAAACAAGAGGTTGGCAACCAATACCATTTTTTTAGAAATTAAAAAAAATATATTGAGCAAATAATGGAAGTATAGCTCTAAATGAGTATGTTCCTTTTTCAGCAATGTTTGCAGTCCAATTTTTTCTGGTCATGTATTTATTCATATCTCTGATAATTTCGGTGATGCAATCATCTGAGTACAATTACTACAGATCCCTACAAATGTATTGTTATTATGATAAAACCCTATTTATAAAACAGTCAATGCTATTTTTGTTCAAGGTTTTCTAATTATTATTACTGTAACAATTTGAAATCCTGTAATGCAAACCTGAGATTTCGGTACATTCTAAAGATGATAATTTTGTAAAGTACTAATCTATCATTATTTACAACACAAAAGAAAGTAACAAGGGCTGGTTTGAGGGTGAAGAGAAGGCAAAAGGTTGAGATCAACTTTCATGAATAACCTTGTGAAAGACTATCTATCAGTACTTGAAGTATCCAATGAAAAAATCAAACTGTTTAATTGTGTCAATTATTTATGGTGATAACAGCTCTACCTTTATATCCTTCTCTCTATCAGTCCTTAACAGGCTATGAGATGACAACTATAGGGAAGGCAGATTGCTGATTAAATTACAAATATTGGCTTGGCAACTATTAATTGCTTGAAATTCTATGGCAAATTATCCTTGTCAATTGAGATAATTTCCGCATTAAAAGATTATATTTTCATTCTTTCTGCCTTTGTAAGTTAGCCTTTTTTATTCCATTCATACATGTTTAACATTCTTCATGAGCTATTTCTCCTTGTGGTGCAGACTGTTCTCTTTTTTTTTTCTAGATTCATTAAGAATGAAATCCAGTCTTTCATTGAATAACTTCTTGGCTTTTGAATGAGTTCTGTCTCACCACTCTAAGTGTTGTAATGGGAAAAACTACAGGGAGACTTACTTTACTAGTCAAATCTTGTCTCTAGTTTATTTATGTAGTACAAAGATTTTGATGAAACTCTATACAAACCTTTTAGAATGTGTTTAAAGGAAATCGGGTTGACTTGACGGGTTATAAATTCTCGGATGTCCAACATGGCTTCCTCCTTTTTTCATCTTTATATCAGCCTTCTTTCATACTTTTTACCTCTCACTTTGCAGCGTCTGCTGAGAAAACTTTAGAAAGAGAATAAAATGCTTATTTATCCTGCTGTCAGCATGTTTGCTACCTATCATAACGAAAATGATTTTGTGCTATTTTTGTCATCTGGTGTCACTATCAATTTGGACCAGTCAAAAATTCACATATGGGTTAATGAAACACCAATTTGTGGCCATGTGATGTTGTTTTTCAATCATTTTCAATATGTAATATGGCAATTTATTCAGACTTACTATAGTTCTAAAACTGGTAGAAAATCAATCTTGGTATACAGGGCTTGTTAATTTAGAACTGTGAGCATAGCCCAACCTTTTACAACTGAGGGATTGAGTTCATGATGGTTTGTCTGCAGGGGCAAGCAAATATCAATGGCCCAACAGGTCAAAGTCTTAGGTATCGGAGGATTCATTTCACCATTTAAATTTTTATTTGTTAATTATTCAAAGCCTTTCTTAGCTGATATTGATAGCATTTAGAATAAATGCCTATTCATATTTCATTATGGCTCTTTGTACAGCGTATAATGAAATTCCAACTGAATGATTTTTTTATGCACATTCAAATCTCAATACAATAAGTAAAGTTTTATACCTGTTATATCAATGCCTTGATAGGTAGGTCAGTAGGTGGTATGACTTACAACACTGGGTCCTGAGTTTAATACCTTGGTTCTGCCCATATTTTCTGAGTTCTATTTTGTGCAGTCTTTATATAAATGTGAATGAAAATTAGAATCATTGACAAATTCACTTTTCAATGCAACATGACTGAAATGCTGTTGGAAGCTGCATATTTAAGAATATGTACTATAGTCCAAGGCATTAGATATATGAAAACTGTTTAAACCAGTGAAAAATCCAATCACCCAACTTGATAATGAGATATGTAACCCTGATAGGTAATAGTGTCATTGTGGTTTCAAGGTTACGCTTAGTAACACAAATTTACAAAGGTTCACTTTTTTGCAGGTGCTTGACAGAAAAGATGAATGAAACATTTTATCATCTAAAATTGTCTTTACTTTCTCCCTAAATGCTATACATATTCAACCCCTGACTGTACCAAATGTTCTTCATCTTTAATCAAACAATCACAAGGGACAGGTGCTAGCGTCTTGATGAAATAATGTTGTAACTAAGATATGAGCAATTTTTTCCCTTTCTCCAATGATGATTTCAGTACTGTATCTTTTTATATCATTTCCATTTCCTTTGCCATCTGTTAACACAATTCAATGTTAGGACAGCTTTGGTAAAGAGTTATCAGTAATTCTTGCTGAAAACAGTATCCAATCTTATTGTGGCAAAAATGAGAAATTACTTTTTTGTCGAGACAATGCTGCCACAGTGATGCTTGTATTATAAAATGAGTTCGAAAAGTAAAAAGGTATGTAGAACTCACAATTTTTGAATAAGATTTATTTGCTATGGTTACTGTAGTGGAAAAACTTGCTAAAATTTGAGGTGAAATATTTGTTGGCATAAATTATCCCTTTCCCTTGAATTAGGAATGAGACATTGTAAAAACTAACTTATCATGGGCATACTATAGTCCTGCATAAAGGTCAAGAATTAACTTGTCTCTTGTAGTAAGTCCCCATTTTGCTAGATAAAATTTATCTATCAATGAAACTAGATTTGAATCTTCAGTTTCTGCCTCTGGAAGATAATAACACAGACAGACTTCTATGATATCACAGGGCCTTCGTGGACCAGTGGTTGGAGTACAGAACTTTGCCCCTCTCTGCAATGCTTCAAGTCCTGGTGACGACATTTGAATTTTCAGTCTAGTTTGAATAAAAAGCTTATGATAACCATAGATTATAGTAGCTAAAGAAGACATTGCTCCATATTAACTATGTCTTCTTTTGTTATAGTTTTGAGAATTTTCAGTTGTCGACTACATAATTATGTGTTAAACTAGCATACATACATAAAGGGAACAGATGGTGAAGTTATGGGATAAGTTGAAAATATGTTAATGTAACCTAATTTTAGCTCAACTCGTCATGTCAACCTGATCCGTATGTCAGACTCAGAACCGCAAAATCTTATAAAGAATACTTTAAGTTAATATATGATCATCATATTGGTGTGCGCTATTGGTGAATGAAATGTTCTGAATAACCTCTAGTTGGAGCTTATTTATTTTGAAAAGTATGTGAAACACAAATGTTTCTCTCACTAGTCTGCTTCTTGGATTGACTAGTTTGCCTGGACTTGAGAATTTCTCAAGTATTATACAGGCAGAAACCCTTATCATTCATTCTAGGTAGTTCACCAGTTCTTTGTTAAATAACTGCTTACTGCAGATACATAGCCAGAAATCAGATTATATATGGATGAAAGAAATGATGCTGACTTGGCTATTCTCAAGATTCAAACCAAGGACGCTCATATGTTGAGACGGATAAGGGGTGGCCTATATACATATGTATTTTGTACAATAATATTGTGTTTTCTATTTTTTTTTTTACTTTGTTACTAGTAAAGTATGTGTGATTTGCACCTTTAATTGGCCTAACATGGAGCTATACTGTAAAGCTTAGTAAAGGGTAAAACAAAGCAGTAACCAACTGTCCATAGACGAGCCCTGGGGCTTAAAAAATAACACGGTGTAGATGAGTTGTGTAAGGCTTATAAATCACACCAAACAATGTGGAAAAACCGAAAATCCCAGCTTAACCTGTCAATCAACATGGAAAGAAATTCAATAATGAGACAGGGCAGACAATGGGGGCGAGCATCCAACAGTAAATAACCATGTATGGTAGAGGGTTATGGTAGAGATATATATTGTATATTTTAGACATGACCAGAGACTGTTGTCCTAATGAGCAACTGTTTCTATTGTTATAAAAGTTCTACACAGTATTTTAAATGACATTTATATTCTATCCTTGATAATTCTTAATTTTTCTTGTCTGCGGCTTTTAATTTGAGATTCACTTAGAAAGTTAATGAAGAAAATATGTTGTCTGCTGAAAAAGCATTTATGAAGTTTACTGTCAGTTTATTCAAATTAGAACTAACACCACCAGTTGTGTCTTTGGTGTTACAAGGACTGATTTCTTTAAAAAAAAGTTTGCTTAAATTTAAAGTTCTCTGTACTACAACCACTTTAACAATTTGCATTGCAGCTCAAGAATTAATTGAAATATTGTTGATGTGAGGCAAAATGCAGTATAACTGCAACAAGCATGGTATTGTTATGTTTAGAAGTTCAGATAATAGACAGATTCCAACAGCTTACTGTTTTTGTCTCTTCTCCTAGTCCTATATTGATTGTGAGTACTCACTAGGAATCCCCTTATCAAGACGATTATCCTTAAAATTAATTGTATAGTCTTTTCGATACTGCATAAAAAAGACTTGAAATGCTGCTATTGCACCTTAAATTGTCTGCTGTGTTTGTTGCTCTATGTTATGCAATTAATATTAGTTGTCAGATTGATGGTAATTGACAGTAGCTAATAACATTTCTGACATCTTTGAAGAGATATATTATCCTGGAATATTGCAACTTACTTTATAGTTTATACCCTTGGCCCGGATGTGAGTGCATGCATGATTGTGCAAATGTTTTAACAAAGGTTGCATTTAAAGGCTTTGTAACACAGTATTTAAAGTTTTTTTTGTAAATCATGCTATATGAAATCGTAAGAATTGACACAATTGGACAATTGTAAAGAATTTCCAAGATTCAACAAATGGACAAGAATGATTTGTTTTCATCCGAATTATTTTCAATTAAGACAAAGAACATCTTGAAATCAACATTAATTGAGAAATGTCGGAATCATCATGACAAAATGAGGACATCCTTGGGTTTTCAAATATCTTCATTCTGGAAAAGCAATTAAAGGCCTTAGAATTTTAAATAGATTGAAGAAATTATCAAAACATACATATGAAGGATATGATTGACAAATGATTATCAAACAATTAAAAAAACATTGGAAAAAAGATTTCACTCATGATGAGCAATTTCTTGTATTGTGACAATGATTTCTCATTACATGCAGTTGAGCATTCTTTATAAGCTTAAAGCGAGTGAAGGTTTTTTTTTTTAACAAGTAGCATATTAAGGGTGGATACACTTTCAGCAACCAGTTAAGGAAGGTGTGCTAGTGGTATTGTTATTCGTTTACGGATCGTTTGTCACATGAGATAGATAGCTCACATTCAACTGGTACACTATCTTAAATGTATGGATGTATACCAACGAGATATTTGTAAATGTCTCAAAAAAACGTTTTAATAATTGTACGATAGTTCATCATGTAGGAGGTGTGTCTGTGTCGTGTTTCTGTGAAGTGATTTTTGTGTTAGTTAAACATTCTCTGGATATGTGGACTATGTTTTATAGATACTGTTGATGAAATAATTAGGTTGGAATAGGAATTAGATAACTGCTCATTGTGAAAGGAAATTTATTATATTGTTTTATTTCAGGGAGTTCATAGGAAGTTTGGGTTAAACTTTGTTGTGATAGTTTAGAAAAAGGTGAAATAGTTTACCAAATTGTCTTATACAAATAAAGAATATACCATCTGTTTAACACTTTTACTGTTATTCACATTTTTAAATACCTTAGAAGCAAATAAGCGTTTTTAACAAACATTTAAAGCAGGAAACTTTGCAAGAATAACAAAACAGTTTCATGTTGGTGTCTACTTTTTCAATTAACAATAAATTTTGGTTTTATCCATATTTATCCTGACAAATTCCCCACTCAGCTCATAAAATGTTTTGGTTTGTGTCCTCTCATTCTATAAACTATCTCAATTACATCCTGATAAGTACCAACAACATAAGGTTTGAAAAAATGCTCAGATTTCTCAACGTTTTTATTATTATGGGGGTTTTATTGAGGGTTTAAGCTTTTGTTAACTACGGTTTTTCAAAATGTTATGAAATTCCAATGGATTATGCCATTGACATTTTGTTGAAGTTGTTATATTAACCATTACAAGATAACCTTAAACAATTCTGCATAGTAGATGAGTTTTGAAATTATGTTTTTTCGATAAATGGGAAATTTCTACCACTATTTACCATACTATATGACAAAATCTCTTGTTTGATTTTGTCTATTTGGAAAGAAGTTGTTATCATTACATTGTAAAGAATTTTATTGGAACATGTAATGAATAAACAAATACCTTATTCAATTAAGTTTGATATCTATGCACAGACAGACCTATTTGGAAACTTGATATAGCAGCTTTTAATGAAAAGTTTGCTTAGCTGATAAGCTTTAACACAAAAAAGAAAATTACAAATGAGTAGATATGGCAATAATAGGTTATCTGATAACCATGCCTGTTAAACCCTTACCTGAGGCCCAAAATTTCTTGAAGAACTACGACTTTGATCTAAATCTTCAAACCTTACTTATACTTAAGTTCTGTTATCATACTTAGCTGAGTAAGGTTGATGAGCCGCATTGTAAACATAATTTTTTAACAGTTATCACGTCACTTGAGACAGTGTTTAAATTGACTCAAAACATTGTTTTATCTAAATTTGAGCTAAAACGTTGAGTATGAGTTCATTTTTAGATCACAACTTACTAACTTACTTTGAAGCTTATACCTATACTCTAAATTGAGCATGACTTATCGGTTTATAATCAAGATATGATACCTAAATACATGTCCAGTTCATGAGCCTGTTCTTCTGTGGCAAAGTAGTTATAATGTATCAAACTTAAAATCACATGGCCCCTCTCCTTAAATTGTTGGTTAGAATCCTAGTGAAGGTCTTTGGGTATTTATGAGAGGTAGTTTCATGGTGGACTTAAAGAGTGCTGATGGTTCTACATGGTACATAAGATCCAATGGGCAGTTAGGTTTGGGGTTTAGGCGTGTCACATATTTCTATTTAGGGGAGCGAATGAACCCATTACCATTATTACAAACACGACTGCTGCAAAAAACTCATTAGAGAATGGTTGGCATAGGAGGAATTGCTTTAGCAAGAATAGTTTCTGAAAAAATGATTTTTTCTATCCTATGTTAACTTTATTTTCTAGACTTGACTCAATTTAATTTTTCCATTGATACCTCGTATGATAATGATGAACAACATATTGAGGGTTCAATGCAAGACTACGATAATTGCTTCACATATGTGTCAAGGAGTTACTATAGTATTGTGTTGAACCCTCCAGATATTTGTTTAGCAAAGAGGTGGATGGATATCAACAATAAGATATAGTATTTCTCTTACTTAGTGTTACGTAACATGTCCCATGTGCTGTCAAATTTCAAGGCCCATCAAATATGGATGGGTTTGTGACAAAGACACCATGTAAGGCTGATTAACCATGGAGAGAGGTTACTTCCTATAATTGCAGTCCTTTCTCTCTCAAACCAACCTTTATCTTATAATGCTTTATTATGATATGTTAAGGAAACTGAGCATCAAATACAAACTGAGGGTTTAATGGAAGACTGTAATACATCTTCACTTTGCGAGGGCTTTCAAACTTTATTCTCAAAATGAACGCTTGGTTTGTAGAGCTACTGAACTTCTGTGTCTTGCTCATTGCAAATATTTTTATCATTAAGATACAGGTTTTTCAATATTGATCTATTAACCATAAGCAATTCATGAAGCCGTAGATAAGTTTTAATTTTAGAGAATGATGTGAAGATGAAGATTAGAAAGTGTGAGAACTGTTTTTATTTTGAGACGGTAGAAATTATTGTAACAGAAGAAGTTAAAGGTTGTGCCACTAGGAATAGTTATCTCCCATTGACTTAAATAATCCGTATTGTTGTATGCTGCAGATATCGGTGCAGTAAAGTGAATAATTATTGCTCAGTGGCTCTCATCATGATAACGTCAGACATCACTATCACATGGTTAACTTAGAGAGCATTGCATGATGTTTAATTATTGTCTATGTAGAGACCGTGTAGTTATGATTCAATGCTTTTTAACCCTTTACCAAACAACAAATTTTCGACTAATTGAAAGAGTTTGCTGCTGATAGTAATCATACACACACATCGCTCACTCACTTGCATTACCCCAGCAATATAGACTCATTCTCTTAGCTGCTGATAGTAATCATACACACACATTGCTCACTCACTTGCATTACCCCAGCAATGTAGACTCATTCTCTTAGCTGCTGATAGTAATCATACACACACGTTGCTCACTCACTTGCATTACCCCAGCAACGTAGACTCATTCTCTTAGCTGCTGATAGTAATCATACACACACATTGCTCACTCACTTGCATTACCCCAGCAACGTAGACTCATTCTCTTAGCTGCTGATAGTAATCATACACACACATTGCTCACTCACTTGCATTACCCCAGCAACGTAGACTCATTCTCTTAGCTGCTGATAGTAATCATACACACACGTTGCTCACTCACTTGCATTACCCCAGCAACGTAGACTCATTCTCTTAGCTGCTGATAGTAATCATACACACACATGCTCACTCACTTGCATTACCCCAGCAACGTAGACTCATTCTCTTAGCTGCTGATAGTAATCATACACACACATTGCTCACTCACTTGCATTACCCCAGCAACGTAGACTCATTCTCTTAGCTGCTGATAGTATCATACACACACATTGCTCACTCACTTGCATTACCCCAGCAACGTAGACTCATTCTCTTAGCTGCTGATAGTAATCATACACACACGTTGCTCACTCACTTGCATTACCCCAGCAACGTAGACTCATTCTCTTAGCTGCTGATAGTTATCGTACACACACATTGCTCACTCACTTGCATTACCCCAGCAACATAGACTCATTCTCTTAGCTGCTGATAGTAATCATACACACACATTGCTCACTCACTTGCATTACCCCAGCAACATAGACTCATTCTCTTAGCTGCTGATAGTAATCATACACACAAATTGCTCACTCACTTGCATTACCCCAGCAACGTAGACTCATTCTCTTAGCTGCTGATAGTAATCATACACACACATTGCTCACTCACTTGCATTACCCCAGCAACGTAGACTCATTCTCTTAGCTGCTGATAGTAATCATACACACACATTGCTCACTCACTTGCATTACCCCAGCAACGTAGACTCATTCTCTTAGCTGCTGATAGTAATCATACACACTTGCTCATATTCAGGTTGACTGAATTTTTGGTTTCAATATTCAGTCAACCATAAATCTTTCTGTCATATTTGTACATTTCATCGCATCTGTAGTATAAGATATTTTAAGGTTTATCTTTCAGCTAGAACTATAATGAAAGGAAAAAATTTCTTGTAACAAGAAACTTCTCAAAGTGGTTTCTTCCGAATATCGCAAAGAAAATAATGTTATTTTGATGCTTTTGCATTAGATTTGGATCACTTCCACTATCCCATTTGAGAAATTGGCACAACAAAGATATATTGTTTTAAAGAGAACATCTCCTGAGCTTACAAGGCAGTGAACAATTAACATTATGTGACTATGAATTATTCAACTTTTTGTGTAAAGCAGATTTGTATATAGAGAATAATTATTAGTTAATTAGATTTTGTCAGTATTTACCATTTTTTCTTTTTTTTTCTGTTGCATAGAAAGCAGGTTTTGGTAAGCTAGATCAGATTGTTTGATTTGGAATGTCTGTCTTGAAGAGCAATGTACTGCTTGTTAACTTTGAACTTGATGTTTGATTTGGAATGTCTGTCTTGAAGAGCAGTGTACTGCTTGTTGACTTTGAACTTGATGTTTGATTTGGAATGTCTGTCTTGAAGAGCAATGTACTGCTTGTTAACTTTGAACTTGATGTTTGATTTGGATTGTCTGTCTTGAAGAGCATTGTACAGTTTGTTAGCTTTCAAGTTAATGTTTGATTTGGTGTTTTTGTAGCTTATTGTGATCAGTCGTACATGTAAGAGCGAATTATTTCTTTGCCTAGCTTTTGCCATTTTGACTTGACGCTACACATTTGAGTTGAGAGCCACATTGTGAATAATGAAGCTTGTGTACCAATAGTTATTGGTTTGCTGAAGAGTGCCCAAGTGGTATTGCAAGTTAATAAAGCATCAGTTACTACAGTCATCTCTCTCTACCCAGACTGTGGGTGGGATTTTATCAAGTAGAAGGATGGGCGTGGTTATTATCATGGCTTCCCCCCAACCCCAACCTTTGCCACCCCAATGTCTGTAATTCACTCCCTACTGAACATACAGAACTCTTCAAATGGTGGCCATAGGCTTGGTCTCAAATAATTTTGTCTCTTTAATGTGAACATTTTAAGTATGTAAAACTTAGTCTAACACTGTTTGTACTGATGACTGCACTGATCTGTTTAACCACAGTGGAGTATATGTCTGTATGAACAGGTTGGTGCAGCAGGGTATGGGAACCATTGACCAGTCAGACCCTGTTGATGGTCCATTAAACTCTCATGATAGACACAGAGCAGTCTAGTAGTTTTCAGCCCTCTGTAATTACAGGTGGCAAGCTTGTCTCGTTTCTGAAACCTTATACTTAACTGTGCAATCCATTTGCAAGCTATAATTGTTCTAGACTTGGACTCTATAAACACTTTGTCCCTATCATTGTGCAAGATCGAGACCATACCTTTTTGAATCTCATTGAGGGGAACTGTCTCCTGGTAGACTCTCAGAGGATTACTGGTGCTAGCTATCCTGATGCTTTGTTAACCCTGGTGGGCTGATAAAGTAAGTTAGGTTTGCTAACATCATTTGTGAGCCAGACATTGCAATCAGAGAGAAATGTTTTTGACACATGTAATCATGTTGAGAAAAGCATGCAGCCAGATCAGGCCTCGAATGCGGGACCTTTGCTAATGCTCTACCGACTTAGCTATCTGGCCCGCTTAGAGATGTCATTGCTCATATAATAATAGTGTTTGCTTGTTATATTCTAGCACATTTTGTGAAAGAGCTTTTATTCAAGAATTTTAACATAAGTTAAGTTATAGGTTATAGTGCTTCGGTTTAAGTTAATATTGACAGAATTTGCATTAAATTGTATTTTAATGGAGTAAACATAGAATATGAGTAACAATTTAAGGTATTTTTGGTATCAATGAAGTAACCATTTTAAGTGTATCGTTCATGCTGTGTGCTTGTGGTGATGATTTCAAGCTTGGCTAACTTTGCATACTAAGTGGTTTAAAAACCCTGGTAAATTACCGGGATCAACCTTTGTGATCTAACATAATTTTAGCTCATTCATTATATACACTCATTATTCCTATGTAGAATTAGGAAACAAAAGTGCAGAAAGTGCCCTTTTATGTATTCTGATCCTTGGTAAGATGGGCTTTGTTATAGCTTTTTTGTAAGAATGCAGCCTTTTGCATGCTGTAAAAGACTTGTTCTATCATGGAAATACCATAAGGGGCATGTATTGAGTTGCGCTTAAAGCCCTGTTACTGATTATTACAACTTTTATACTATTGAAAATGGAGTTGAAGCTTTATTTAGGAATACATTCATTTCTGATTTGATAACAAAACTTCCCATGGCTTGACAGAATGACTGTGAATCACATACAAGTAACTTGATAATATCATGCATAAGATAAGGATTTTGTGAAAAACCAAATTAAAGCTAGAAAGTGATCAAAATAATTTTCCACTCATTATTTTCTTATTTAAGTTTGGTTTGGGTACCTGATATCATTTGATAGGTATGTAAAGGATGGTTAACATTATTAGCAAGTGTATATTTAGCTGGAGGTGACAACCCAGAAGTGGATACAAATTTTAACAAAACACCATCAAAGCTTAACATCTTTAATAAAGCTATGGCAAGAATGTTATGTTTATAGTATAAAAGGTTAAGATTTTGTTAGATCACTGAAGAATGAAATAGACTAAATTAAAGGTTACAAACATTTGATATGGATCAATGGACATAAGTAGTCTATATCCTGACTTTGAACCAATAAGTATAACTTGTCCTATACCTCACAAATGTCATTAATACCTCCTTATATATTTGCCTTTGCTTTTTCGATTTCCTTAGGATTTTTTATTGGTCCAAATCTCAGGCCGCAGTAGCAGAGACTTTTAACATTTGCAGTGACGGGTGATGTTTTTGGACATGCGCGCCCATCGACTGTGATTTCTCTGCCGAGTATTGGCATAACACCATTATAAAGCATGGGTTTTTATATACCACCAGAAGCAGAAAGTTGGTCACGTCAAGCAAGGACACAATGTGATTATCATTGGTAAAAGTATGTGAAAAAGAAAAAATACCTGGGCGTGGCCATCTTGTTCAGACATAAGATCGTAAACATCTTCACGTGACTCCCCTATGAAAGATATCTGAGAGAAAAGATTTAAGAAATATTTGTGATAAAAAAAGAATATATATATATTTTTTTTTTAAAGCTCTTTTTGTATTCTTTAGATTAAAAACAGATGTTAGCAAGATGCTTAAAGTCTGAAACTCCAAAAAGACAAAGCATACAAATATCATAAAGTACTTCTTTACATGCCCAACCAACTTGATCTAATTCACTTGTAAAATTGTATGTTTGTATGTAGCTTTATACTCCAAGCGGATATTCATTCAGAAAGTGACAAGGATTGTTAAACATACTTTTAGAATATTTATTCATGAAATAAGGTCAGCATAAAATGAGCATGAATCTTAATTGTATCTTATAATTACTATGACCCTGTACAGCCCACACAATATGGAACAAGTTGATCGACTGTCCAAAATTGCCAAATTAAAAATGAAAGCAAATAACAAAATTTCATGTAAGTAATAAGAAAAAGGAAAAAGGAAATTGTGATCAATAAAAAATGTGAAAAAGAAACTCTATATTACATTTTGTTTTTGTAAATTTAGCAATTATATTTTCACTTTGTTTTTTTTTACAAATAACTTCTTTTTATTCAAAGTCATATTAGGGATAACTCTCATCTAAAAGAAGGGTACACTATCAAGCAAACAGCAATAAATCAACATTTGAGTTTCATTGAGAAATTTGGAAAATAGTTGAAATGTTTTGGTTTCTAGGACAAACGAAATTCTTGTTTAATTCTCATTATGTCAATTGATAGTAATTCTGTCCTTAATGGTAACTGATTCTTGTCACATCAACACTTTCCTTTGAATGTATGTGATCAGTTCAAAATATCTTCAGCAAAAGACACATACATTTGTGGCAAAAGGAGAAATGACTCTTGATGAGCAATTTCTCCTATTGTAACAAGATCCTTGGTTTCGTCAAAAATACTTGTTTTTTTATATTTCATTAATGTTGTCTGCATATTGTTTCCATAACGACCATTCCCAAAAGCCCATATGAGGGATAGTGTATAAATGGGCAGTAGTAATGGGGGCTGTACTGGGCTAATAGAATAAGTAAATATTGGCCTGACCTCAGTGTCTGGGTGAAGTAAATGAGAAACTTATTGTTGTCACAGGAAGCTTACTGGGTCTTCTCTTACCCTTCTCATTACGGGAAGGGAATTTTAGAATTTTCAAAGTTTAGATTTAACTTATTTATTTACATCAACTGTGAAATAAGTTTTTAAAAGTTTTAAATCCTGTTTCCTGTATACCATACCAGTACACCTGTCAAGAATGTTTAGACATTACCATCCTAAAATTTGTTGACTTATACTTGTTGTATGATTGAAATGACTGACACATTATTCACTTTTATAATTTATTATTTATTCAGTTTTCTCAAAGGTTTCTGATAGAGATAAGGGTTGAAGGAAAAATGTTCATTTATTGTCCCACTTAAACTCTATTTAAATGGTCATTTCTAGTTGAGTGTCACCTTGTTATAGACCGTGGTATAATTATGTCATGGTAAATTATGGTAATCATGTTGGATTTATGTGATTCATATCATCAGTGACTTTAACAATAAATATAAAATGGAAACAAACAATTATTTCATTATGTTTCCAACCATTGAATTGAGTCTGAAAAAGAATTTTCTTTTTTCTATTTAAGGAAATGGAAATATTTTATTGTCATTAATTAGAGGTGTAAACTAAATGATGATCGATAAAGTTATAAATTTTGAAATATCAAAACAAATGAGTTTTCTGTGAAGAATACCAAAGTTTCTTTAGACTATTAGCTACAGGCTTCAAATTCCTTTCTTCATAATGTTTAGGTTACTTTGATAGTGGCTTTGTTGATGTTTGAAAGTTTATTACTAACTGATTGCTGTTTTGTTAAGTGGGGAATGGGTTAAAGAGATGAAAATAGAAAAAATAAAAAAGTACTTACACGTTTCTTGGAATATATTATTATTTTATGTTAACTGACTTCAATATGTTTACTATTCATTTGATTTAGTCACAGAACAAAGAGGAAAAGTACATTTTATTTCAATTACTTTCCTCCAACAACTTGGAATTAAGCTTTTGACGTGTTTTAATTGTGTTCACCTTCAATCATTTGTGACAGTAAAGTGACAACAAGTGGAAATCTATAAATTCTCATAAATCTGGATTTAATTAACAACTTCTATTATTGTAACCAAATGATGTAACCTTCAAATCAAGTGAAAGTTTATTGGATAAACGTGTGTGATAAAGCAGAATGAGTACAACAATATTTAGACGTCCAAGTCCAAAATTAAAGTCATCAACCTCAAATTTAAACCACACAAAACGACTTAGAAGGGTAAGTGTTAAACAATACCATTTTTTATTCATATTTAGATATAACATTTGATTTCTTTATTTGTTTCTTTATTCTTTCTTACTTTCCCTACATTTTTGCTTTCTTTTTTTGCCCACCGGTGTTGTATGTCATGTATTTTAACCCCCCTCGTTATGACAAATCATTTGACCGGAGATAATGAAGCCATGAGTTTATTGTTGGTATTTTGAAGAATGAATCCTTTGTGAAGAGTCACATCACCAAGGACCTGATGAGCCACAAATAATCTGTATGTTGGAATGTCACAACCAAATTTCTATCACCGCTCTGGTTCTGATGCTACATCTGGTAGCTTTAATGGAGATCAATGGAACAAGGAAGGTTTTATTTACAGATTAAAGCATTTTTTCCATATCCAAAATGAATGTCAAATGGCAATTTATCATCTGCTTACTTTATGATAATTTCTAAACCATTGACTCCTGGGCTTGTGACCTCATTGACAGAGATGTAGTCTGAAATTTGGTGTGAACTTTAAGGGAGGCTACTCATGCATCAGTAAGGTGATAAGTTAGGATGAGTTACTTGCCCACCCTAGCTTTTTCATCCTTTGTAATGTTACATTATGTTGACATAATGTATCTCTTTTTGATTTTCCTGCAGATTCTTTGTGTTGGATTCTAACCCCATTGGGAATTATTTTAAGATAATGAGATATTGCATATCATGAGAAAATTCTGCTCATACTTTTATTTCTATGATGCTAATTACATTTTAGTATTTTCTATTTTGAGGTAGGTGTGTTGAAAAGGAGAGAAAAAAAGATAAAGTTGGAACTAGATATGTAGACTATTAATGATTTCTGTTTTTTTTCAAATATTGTCACTTTAACTGATCATCCAAAAAGCCATTTTGTAAAACTCCTGCTGAAGCAGAAGGATAAAGAATTCATTTTAAATGGATTTATTTGGATTTATTTGTATTATATACACTTTTTTACCGCACATTGTGTCTTGTCAATCACAAACAACCCAAATGTGTGTTTGTTCGGTAAAGAGTTTAAGATGTAATCAAACAGAAGTATGGTAGTATTTATTCATGCTCACAAACCTTATAAAGGGCTCTCAGTTATGAAAGGTCCCTGTGACCTCCATTGACCCCACCCAACAAAACAAGACATGATTGACTTGTGCTAAGCCTTCACAGATAGTAGAGCCCAAATAAAGCCCACACTGAGATGTTAGCAGAGCCCTATCTGACACTTTACCCGAGTTACAGCATGGTGTTTTATGCTAGAGAGGACTTTTTTTTTATTATTCACTGATTCTTTATTTATTTGTCCTAAGATTTTTAATGGAATATCTCAACTTAATGATTATGATGGGTTGGAGTTTATTGAGCCTGTTTACCTCTGTAGTACATGTAGTTTGGATATTTCTTTGACATCTTTTTCACTTAATTTTGCCTTCACAATGACCCACTATGATACAGATGCTGCAGATGTTTGAAGAAACCATTGTGACAAAAGAAGAAATTGCTTGTATATAGCAATTTCTCTTGTTGTCAAAATGATGTCCTTCCAGGTCCAGATTTAATGAATGCTGCATTTCAGACTTATTGTAGAGCACTGTTGGTTGGTGCACTATTAGTATAGGGGTCAAAGGTGAAGGTCAATAAAACAAGGTCAAACTGACACATTGAGGAAAGCATATTGTTCATTTTTGTCTGGCATTAATTTTCACTTTGTCACATCTGGCATGAGCTTATTGACAGTTCAGAGAAGTAATATAGTAAGTTCTTCACAAATGTAGAAGGACTTACATTATTATGGTTCAACCCTCAAATTAATGTACAGCCTGGTACTATGGTACTAATAAACACTGACTATTGCCAGTCTGTCAACATGGTACCCCCAACCTGTCTCTCAAATGTCATGGCAACACTCATAGGTCAAAGGTCAATATGAAAGGACATCTCAGATCCCTTGTTTGATAAAGCCCTTGTTTGATAAAGCCATTGTTTGATAAAGCCATTCCCTGTTATGGGTATTTGTGACTAGTCTACATCAAAACCAACAACAGATAGCAAAAATGAGTGAAAATCATACATTGCCTTTATATTGTTGGTAAAAGCCATTATGATTAAGGTTCAACAGCTCAAATGCAATTTATCCTCTTACCTAACTTATAATACTGGTTTCTAAAGTCATGAGCAGAAGATATGTCAGGTTAATGTATTACGGAGAAGGAGTTGATGTTTAGGATAAAATCAAAGAGAGTTTTAATATTCAGTTCTACCATCCTGAGGCTATAACATATCAGTACTACGACATGGAAGAAAAATATCAAATAAATAGTTATAACCCCTTATCTGTTTGATTTATTTGATTAAAAAACAGATTGACAGTTTATTTAATAAGCATGAAAAATATCGTTTTAGCTGTGAAATTATTTTTCCTTCTGGGTTAGATTTGAAGTTAAAGAGGTTTTCATCAGATAACAGACGGGAAGATGTACGAAGGATGTACAATACTGGCGTGATAGTCAGTTGTATGACACTCGAAATTAAAACTTCTAAAACTATTCAGATAAAACATACAACATGAAGGCTATGTGTATATAATTGGATACTTCTAGTTTCAGTGTTCTTTTTTAGTGGAAAGTGAAACGGTTAAAAGTGAAACTTGTGTTCTTTATTAATTTTGTGCTTGTGTTCAGATGCGGTAATATCAAGTGTTTAATGTTTAAAAGTTTCACCATGCTACTATAGACTCACCTTCAATACTGTGGTTTGTATGAACTGTGGTATTTTAACTCTTTTACCCTTTCTTTGATATAAACACAAAATGATGTTTGATGCATTAGACAGTATTGGAAGCTGATAGGACTAAAGGAAAGTTTGGTAAGGCGGACCGAATCCTCCTTTGACACAATGAATGATAGTATTGTTGTTGTCTCCCATACATTTTCAATATAAGTGTGTTTTAGGTATGGTTTATATATTGATTTGATTTGATGACTTCTGCTGCAAGTTGCTCTGAAATGAGCAATTGTACTTTGTGTCAATGATTGCTACCCAATATCTTAACTCTAGCTGCCACTCGCTAGGAAGAATGCCAATCTTGACTATCGGCATTTCAGTACCTTGTCCTGACCTTAAAGTTAAGATAAGATTGATTATAAGATAAGCTAAGATAGACCTTCAGATACTGCTGATGGATATATAAGACAATGATGTGACAATAATGTGACAAGGTTAAAACTAACAAATTTCAAGATTACTTTAACTTTACACAGTGTAAATATGAAAATGATGTGGCACTGAAAAGTATGTTCTGTGAGCAAATCAGCAGCAAAAGAGTTAAAGAAAACATCTTTTTTGACATGCTATGTTTTGGTCTTGTGTTGCTATTAATGAAGATCCACCACAAATTTCAATCAGTTTGAGTTTAGATAAGTTTTCAAGTGAAGTCTGCTTTAAAGGTGTCTTACTTGCTTCATAAGGTATATGTTCAAAACAAAACCGGTACAATAGAATGCTCGTCGCAAGTTAGAAGAGTGAACAAGGGTGTAAAACGGGGACTGTAATTTTATCATGTTCATGCATTTATAATTCACTTTGTACATAAGAGGTACACATTTCAATAGAAAAGTAAACATTGTTTGCATAAACGTTTTTTTGGTGAATGTAGTGTTACATTTTCTTATCAGTTTGTGTGCTGTATGTGAAACCCGTATCCTATAATACTTCATATACCTGGCGAAATCCTTTCCTGTATAAAGACAACTTCAAACATCCTTGCTGTAGATGAGCTTTGGGATATTTTGACAAAAGAACTTTCTCATCATAATTATTTACTGATCAAAATTAATACTTTCAATATAATTTTCTCAGTTTTAGCATCATAAGTCTCGATGGTTTATACCTGCAATCATCTTTATTTAACCTGCCTCACATAATTATCTCACATTATGAAACAACTTATTAAACAGGGTAGGAAAACCAATGTCTTCTGTCAATTAACTGTCAATTAGGCACCATGTGCATCAATCAACACAGTTCTTAATAGCTTCTAGTTAGACCCGGTTTCACCTATCAGTTCTAATATATATATATATATATATATATATATATATACAGCCAGGGATTTCCTGAATGTTTTAGAGCTGTTACTTTACATATTGGTGTTTATTGCACATTTCCATGTAATTGGCTATCAATCAACTTTCTCATTACATAAATAATTAAAAACCCTCGTTACATCAGTAATTTTTATGTGCTGCTTTTTTTGTCATAAAGATATAGCTATTTCATTACTTCAAAGTAAATGGTTACAGTTAAATTTTTCACGAAAATGTCATGAGGTTACAAAACTTGACTGTGATGAGTATCATCAAACTAGAATCCAGAATTGTTGAGTGCTTCTAAGTAAAAGCCTGTTTAAGATTTATATGACCAATGACTCAAAGTTATGAATGATCTCAGGACAGCTAAAATCTACAAAGTCAGATGAATGTGTCTGTAGCTTATGATTTATCATTGATCAGAAATGTTCTTGTATTTGGTCCCGACCCAGTATTTGGTTCTGCTAGGTAATTTTCTAATGTACTGGCTCGCAGGCTATCTTTATTGGTGCTCATATACCGACTTTCCATCAGACATTGGCAGACAAAAAATACAGTAACACAGTAACAAGAGAAAGTTTGTGAGGCGCTCTTTAACAAAAATAAGACACCTTTACATCTTTGTTAAGTTACGACTTTCAGCAGACTTTTTCTTTGGGTAATATTGAAAGTTATTCTATCCTTCAAATGAGATTTTTAGTTTTTACTATGAACTGTAAATGCTTGCCCTTTTATTGATGTGCTTGTCAAAGCCCCCTTCTTTAAAATGTATCTGTAATTTATGATGTTTATGATAATTGTTCAAATCCAAAATTTCTTAGTTGTTGATCATGTAATCACAATGTTTATCAATTAAGGACCTGCTGTAGTCTTGCAATTAAACAAACTTTAATTGGTTGATATTTAATTGTTTGATTCACCATGGAATCACAATGTTTGTCAATGAAAGACTTGATATAGTCTTGCAATTAAACAAACTTTAATTGGTTGATATTTAATTGTTTGATTCACCATGGAATCACAATGTTTGTCAATGAAAGACTTGATATAGTCTTGCAATTAAACAAACTTTAATTGGTTGATATTTATAAAAGTTCAGTAGATCCCCATATGAAACTATACCCCTGTCTTGGCCTATGTTCAGTAGATCCCCACATGAAACTATTCCCCTGTCTTGGCCTATGTTCAGTAGATCCCCACATGAAAGTATACCCCTGTCTTGGCCTATGTTCAGTAGATCCCCACATGAAACTATACCCCTGTCTTGGCCTATGTTCAGTAGATCCCCACATGAAACTATACCCCTGTCTTGGCCTATGTTCAGTAGATCCCCACATGAAACTATTCCCCTGTCTTGGCCTATGTCTGATAAGCCCATGTTTCTGGTAGAGCAGCCCATACTAATGTAAAATTCCTCCTTTCACCTGTCAGCCTGCAGAGAATAGATGTGCCCACCTGCGGGATGGGGTTTCAATTTTCTCTGACCACATGGTCTGGATCTTTCAAACATGTAGCACTGGAAAACTGGTCTCACATGGTCTAAATTAAGAGTAATGTATGTTTTAAGAAACTTCCAAGAAGTTGTAATGTTGTTCTTTAACTAATCCTATATTACTGTTCTTGAAAATTGAGTAATTCAGGAAATCTCCCTTCAGTAATGTTTGGGGATCTTACATACTGAACTATATAAAGATAATCTTTATACCAAAAGTAACTTGTTTTTCTTATTAAACCCCATGCTATGAGAGCCCATTGATTGCAATGTCATTTAGGTTGATTAAATATCTGGCCGAGGCAATTCTAATACATACCTATAATATAAGATTTACTGGAAGAAAATTTGAAATACAAAATGCAACACAAACACAACATGCAACAGAAACACAACAATTGCTGTCTAACGTTTTATGTATCCTTATGCTTATCTTGGCTTTCACCGTGGAGTATATGAGAGATGGTCTGCAGGAGTTATTAGATCTGTCTGGATACATTCAAACATTCAGGCCACAGTTCATGTTGATATATATGTTAATCTGTGAAATTCATTATAACTGGCCATCTAAAGGGAATTATAATTGGATGCATGTTTCAATAGGGATACATGGTGAATTGAGAGTACGTGAGTGTGTGTGTAAATAAGTATGATAACAAGAATGAAATATATACAGTGCTATAATAGTGGATATCTTAAACTTTGTGAATCATGATTTTTAAACCGTCTTATTAAGTGTGAATTATCTAAAAGTGTTTGCATGAATGTTGATTAAACTCAAGAACTCAAATTCTGCAGAGTGGCTTTGACCTCTTTTCAAATTTTTTAACTTGTATTGAGAAGTTCTTTCCGAATAAAGGTGTTATCATTTATTTAGAGGAAAATGAGAGACTCTTTATATGAAAAAGTAATACATTTTTGGACAAAAATATTTGAAAGTCACTGTCTGTCATTTGGTCAGTATGGTTAATAGCATAGGACTCCAATTATTAGGAATCTATATACTGCTAAATTTAACAAATTGAATAAATAAGTAGGTTAATTGATAATGGTCTCATAAGAAATAGGTCAGGTAGAGTTGATAGATAAGGTATATTGTTATTGAATATGAAAGGTGTCCCATTTAAAAACTTACTACAATGAAATTGATATAGCAATTAAGTTCAGTATTCATTGAAAAAATCTCGTCAAAGTTGTAGTTACTTCATGTTTTAATATTAAGGAAATCCTTTTCATATCAATTTGGTTTAATCTTATCCAATGGTTTTAAAACAGCATGTGTTGCAATAGCTTTAATTTCTAAGAGTTTCTTTTTTTGGCTGCCCCAAAAAATGTCTTATTTAGTAATTCCCCAAACAGAACTAAGATCAATGGTAATGGTATATGAATCACTTATACTCTTTCTCCAAATTAATAATTTCCCAAAGGCAGAAAATGTTGCTACAGTTGATTGTATGTACACTCTGGTTTTGCTGGTTATGAATAACACATTGTACAAATAATTAAAAAAGCATTTCCTTTTTTGGGGCTCTGTAATGACTTGAGTCCTATTACAGACAAAAAAAACATCTGCCAATATTAAAGCTTTCCATATCTGGTTTTAAGAATCAGATTAAAAAACATTATCTTGTATTGTTCACCCATAAAAGTTTTTTTTTTAAAAAAAATCCTAAAAGGTGTGTGCGAGGATAAGGTTAAGGTACACTGAATGGTATTGAATGGGTTAAATGGCTTTCTACTACAATGATTAACTCAATCCTTCATTAAACCTTACTTTGACACATTTACGTCTTGAACACCCATTATACCTCATTTTTGCGTGTTTCAGCACACAACTTTAAAGAATTATTGTGGCAAAAGGAGAAATCGCTAATAACTGCTGAAAGTTAGTTTAGTTTTAACATATTTTTACTCACCTTACCGATGAATAAGGGTTGTACCACAAATTCTACAACTTAGATTCGGTCCTTCCCTAACTGCTGAAAGTTGCCTCAGTATGCCTGAAAAAGCTGTACAACCTAATTATTATCAAGTCAAGAATGAAATTGTTTTGCCCTGAGATTATTTTACAATTGATAATGTCAGAAACGATTTTGGGACAGGGTGTTTGTTATATTGCTCACAAGATTTTTGCTGCATGACTGTTTAACTTTTATGATGAATCAGAAAAACCTTTGTCAATTAATCAAGCCTTCCATTTCAAGACTTAATAACTCTGAGTGCAGACGTTTTGCAAGTCATTAACAAAGATGAGAAATAATTAGCCATGCTCAGGTCTAGTGACTAATTGCACATGTGAGGGTGGCCTCCAAGGCCTTCTGGTTAGCTTACAGAAATCACATGGCCCCTCCCCGCATGGGTTCAAATCCCGTCACAGCATTTGGATTTCCATGAGAGGCAGTCTTCTGACTGACTTACTGAATTTGAATGGTTTCAAGACAGCTACTTGGTCATCACAACATAATGTGACTTATACTTGAATCTTCCACTTAGTCATCAGGAATACTGTTCAGGCTATCATGCATACATACTATCTGCATGAATTGATTATTGTGTATCCTTGGGCAAGGCATGTTTCCCGCTTTACAGTTGATTACCTTCGATGCACAAACTAGTAAGTTGTAGCAGTAATATAAGCACAAAAGTTGATAGGTTACTTGATACTATTGTGACTATTCTCTCCCATGGCAAGGAACTTTAAAACTATTATGTTACTCAATATTTAGTCATATCTGTGATTTCTGCGCCAATCTAAGTCCAGTAAATCCTTCAATTTTGTAAAGAACTGATTTTAGTATTGCAAAAAACATTAATCTTAAAAACATATTATAAAGTCTCAATTGTATACTACAGTTTTTTAAACATAGAATAAACATTTTGTAAGATAGGGATAAAATAGAATCAAAATGATGTCAAGAGAGAATAAAAAAAAATCAAGGATCAAAAGCTGTTTTTTGGGTTTTCTTTATACGCTTAAAGATCTTGTCGCCTCTGCAATGACGATAAATGCCCAAGATAATATAAAGGGACAGGCAAAAATTATCTTAAACGGAATCAATTAAAATCTAATCAGGAAATCTCAGAGTGTTTTATGCGGTTTATAAGGAATAAAACCTGTTTTTGTGTGGTGTAGGGGGAACAGTGAAAAGTCAGCCTTGACTTAGACCAGATAATTTGGCATGTTTGAACTGAAATTATGTGCTGATAAAAAGGATTTATGAATGAAATGTGTTTTTGCTGACAGTTATGCGGAAAGAAGTGGTTAGAAGGTTTTAGATAGAAAAGAAGTTTCATTCATAAGGTTTGTATTGGGATTTTATGTGTTGCCCTTTGTGATTACAGTGCTATTATATGATGACTTATAAATGTGACATGTGACTTTCTGATTTTGTGGGGAGGTGTTATTTACTGTAATTAGTTTGATTAATTATTTGTCTTTGAGATATTTGTTTTACATTTAGTACAGGAGTTTTTATAAGTTTTTCAAGTACTTACGCTAAATTCCATGAAAGATAATTTGCTCAAATGAAATCTTATATTTGTGATCAAATATTTTAAGCTTCTTGCCTTTTAACACCAAATTGATGAGAACAATTATATGCAAATAATCAAGGATTTTTATATCAAGTAAAAATCTTAACAAAACAAACAATATCTTGCATAATTATGCAGAAATTTATTTTCTTTTTCAACAAACTCTTTTTTATGGACCTCACAGAATATTTAGTTATAATCTAGAATAGCAGGATGCACATTTAGCCCACTGCTTTATAAATGATGATTATTTGATTAAGTTAACCTCTGATTAGAACACATGGGACTTTTTTTAATGAAAATTACTTTTCATTGGCAAATTGCTGGCTATTAGAATGCCTTCCATTTACTTGAAGGTCATTTTTCATGCGTGGCCCAGTGGTTTGAAGGTGGCAGACTTAGAACTTGGTTTCCCGGGTCCGAGCCCCACCAACATCTCTGGTTTTGTTGGTCCGTGACCTTTCGCAAATCACTTCAGACACCTAGCCTAGTTCTAGTGGATCCAGGAAAACTGTTATATAAGTGAACAATTGTTGATATGACATTATACACCATACAAATTTACACTCATTTTAATGCAACTGAAGTAAAAGATTTATGAATCCACAGAATGGGATGTCAAGCGGACTTTTCTGTGTTGTCACAATGTTTTCTACCCAATTACCCGAACAAGTTCTTTCCAATCATTATATTGTTGGTGTTTGATGTTGCTCCCTAATAGGACCTATAATTCACAATATCCCCCTGAAGACAATTTTAGAAACTTTTGTTAACGAAGGAGTTAAGGATGAATAGCTAAGCGTGTGTCATTTGAATCCGATCCAAATAGAACAGGTCTCAAATTACCCGAAACACAAAAATCTATTAATTTATATACACCTTTAGGTTACTCATTGAACAATTAAAGTCTGTATGAAATTGATATACATCATTACACCCATTACCTTGCTTAAACAAAAATATCTTTTGCAAATTGATGTAAGTACCAAAACAGGAGAAATATAAGAACACAATTTTGAGATAAGACAAGGAATTGATGATAACACATAACATGCTATTTCTTCTCTTGACTCATTGTTTTCTTTTTGATCTGAGTGTTAGTGAGTTTGTCATTTTTCATAGTCTATGATTATTGTTGTCAGCGGATGCATTGGTTTGGACGAGGCTCAAACTTTGTGTAATGATTGGTTATTGGAATGTTTACAAAGCTGGCAATATGCTAATTGGTTTTCTCAGGGCTTCTCATAGCCATGATGGCCCTTACCTTCTTGTTTTTTTTTTTTTTTTTTATATGGGTTTTACATCACATCAACATTATTTCAGTTATGTAGCGATGCCCGACTCTTAATGATGGAGGAAGACCCCATACTCAACTGTCCATAGGGGCTGGTTGAGATGGGTAGAACCATCGGCATTCCGTAAGTCAGTCGGGAGACTGCCTCTCATGAAAATCCATATCCCTCTCAGGATTTGAACCCACGCGGAGAGGGGCCATGTGATTTCAAGTTCTGTACTCTAACCACTAGGCCACGGAGGCCCCCTTACCTTCTTGTATAAATTTGAATCATGAGGGACTCTTAAATGAAGGCTTTCACATACATGTAGCAATTGAATCAATCATTTAATGAAATTCTATGTGCAAACTTCTGTATAATTCATTATGACATTACAAGTTTCTAATCAGAAATGCCCGATTTTGTTCTGAAGATACAGGTTTTAGTTCCTTTTACATAAATGCTCATTTTAACAAGTTAACAAAGATAGGATTATGGAAGCGTTTTGTAATATTGAGTGCAAATAATTTCAGAACCCCTACCTGTTTATAATAACAATTAGATTGATGGGATTTCCCAGTATGGTGGAATGAGTAAATATATACTGACAAAATTAGCCAATCAGAATCAGCCTTTAGCACTGAGAATGTAAGGGGTATGATTGGTTAACTCTTCACTCTAAAAATACCTTGATGCAAACTTTCATAAAAGAAAACATCAACACAACAGCAAAAATGCTTATAAAAAAAAAATGTTTGCCTATTTTATCCCAGTGCTTTTTTTTTCATATTTATATAAAAAGGTGCTATATTATTATTTTCCATTTTTTTTATATAGAAACAAAGAGCCAGGACCTTTACTAGATTATCATAACGATGTAATGGGTTTATCTTTTTCTTCTTACAAGAAATCCACCTATGATTAACTTAAACAAATTTGCCTATTAAAGAATTCAACATTTGCTCAATTATGAATTGCTTCAATTTATATTATTTACCAAGTTTTCATTTTGAGAGATTTCATATCTTTGGTAGCTGTACAATCTCAAAAACAATACATCTATGAAGCTGTATGTATTTTGCCATCTCAAGAAAAAAGGGCTAGTTTACATTATATAGTGTGTAAATTCATATAAAATAAATCTCCAGTTTTATAGCAGTTGTCATTGCAAATCAGCGTGTCAATCTGCCAATCAGTGTAAATTATTGAATGTGAGCAATTCATTGGGATTTCATCGACTGTTTCAAAGTTTAATGTTTTTCTTATCAATTAAAGGACCTTGTATTACCTTAATGTGGACAAGTGATATTTCAATAAGGATATTTGTATTTGAATAGATAACTTTTGTTATTAATCCATAGATAAGAATATGATTCTTTATTGGGAAACTACCTAAGACTTTTGGATTGGATTAAAATGTTTAGATTTTTTGACATTGCTCAAGACTATGCCATATTTATGCATATGACCAAATTTTGTGACATTCTTCTGACTAATTGATAAGCTTAAAGTGAAAATAGTGATGGAGAATAGACAGAACTTTGGAAAGTTTTGTTTTAAAGCTTTTTTGCAATAAGATAAAAACTTAAAATGTTTTACAAGCCAGACTGCCTGATGAATTCTTCAGACATGTACTGACGGGGGAAAGCAGTATTCTTGGAAAGTTTGCAAATACTTCTGTATTGAAAGAATTGTGCTCTTCTTTTATTGACCTAAAGTTCTACAAAACAGGTTTTCATAACAGTTGTAGAATTTATGTATGATGATGATGAACATGTTTTTAAAGAATTGTTCTTTTGTCATAATGGTGGGCATTTAGGTGGATTTGTTACAAATATTTGCTAGATGTTTTGTTTGAAATTAATACTTGGAGACAAAATTTTGTCAAAGTAAGAGAAAGATCTCTGTCTTAAATTGAAATCAATTTCAATTTAAGATGTCAAGCCCTCTGTGACCTTAGTTTATTAAACAATAACTGTTTCGATTACTTTTATATTAGACTTCGAAGTAAGTTAATTGAAGTTAATTCAATGAAAGAAATAAGAAAAAAGATTAAGAATTGTGACAGACTCTGATTATGCAGTGATTGAGCATATATCAAATTAATTAGCAAGTAATTAATTAACTCCTCCATACATGAATTCAGAAAGTCACATCCCAACCCTTAAAAGGGGAGGGCACTCTGCTAAATCAGGGGTTTTCATCACGAGACAGAAAAGGGAGTTATATGATTCAAGAGGAGATTCTAGATATAGCCATGAGGATGTGGAAGGCCTTGTTGATCATTCAAGTGAACCTTTAAACAACTCTGTACAGGGCAAACAGCCCAGTGATAAATATTATGTGGAAAATGAAGAAGCATCTGATTACAATCATAGGTGTGATGATTCTAGTGCTGAGGATCTAGATGAATCAGACGAGGATCCAGGAGATCAACCACATGGTGCCACCAGAGACTCCAGGAATGATACAAGTAACCAGGAACCTAGACAAAAGTTGGAGAGGTCAAATGATGATGTTGAGAATGAGTATGATTACGTCATTGTGAATTCACGAGTCCGTTTAAAAGAGGCGGAACTGAAGAGAAACTTGGCGCTGTCTGGACCATCAGCTGAGAGGGAGAAGTCGAGTCTGCGAAGAGGAGGGAGTGCAAGCGCTAGTGTACTCATCAGGGCCAATAGAGACATGTCGGCCGGAAAGACAAACCCCAACAGGCCTCATTCCTCAGACAGGGGTACCAAAGTGACTAGCTCCCCTAAACCAGGCCAGCTACCACTGAGGAACTCACCAAGGAATGTATCCAACCAGTCCAGACAGTCGCCAAGCAACCAGTCAAGACAGTCGCCAAGGACAACCACAGGTGCTCCAAGGTCAAGGTCCCTGAGACAGTCGCCGCGGTTGTCTCCTAGTCCATCCCCCAGAAATGGTCAGACTACACCAAAAGGCATCAAAGAGGGGGATACCTCTCTTAAACTCTCCCTGAAAGGTTTGAATGACTCGGAGGATGAGGATTACCATGGTTATGAGGATGAAGAGACAGTGAGCCCTAGAAAGGAAAGGACAGTGAGTCCCAGGAAAGGTTTGATGAACACAACAAAGTCATTTGAAGCAAAATCATCATTGATGAGGAGAAATGAGAGTGAGGGAAGTTTAATTAGGCAATTAGTGCGAACTCCTCCTGCTCCTGATCATTCAAATACCATAAACAAAAAACCATTGATGAAATCTCTATCAAGTAAAGACTTCAATGGTAGCCTCACCCGGAAATCATCATCAAACGATGATTTAAATCGCTCTGGTAGTGTGAGAGACATGAAAGGTGAACCTGGCCTGAAACGGACATCATCAGGGAGAAAGTTGCCAGGTCTACCTACAGATAGGGTCAGTAAAGTCGTCCAGAAATCAAACACCAGTCCAAGTCTGGAAAATGCTCCGAATGAGCCTGTTGACCCACCAGCAATGAAACATTCAGAGTCTGACAGTAGTTTCTTGTCAATACAAAAAGATGGCAGCACTGAATATGTGGCATTGGATTTCAAAGCAATGTCCGCTAGTCCCCTCAAATCCTCGCCAGCCAAGGACCCAGCAAGTTCTCCAGACACAAGTTTTGTCTCTGTTGATAGTGACAAAAGCACGGAGGCCAAACCAAAATCTCCCCTGGAGAAGAGACCCCCTATAGCGGATCATCCCCAGCCAAGAAGTAACCCGTCCCCTCGGGACATGAAGTCTGGAGGTAAGCCACCATTAGAGAGGAAATCTAGTAAAGGTATCATAGAGAAGTCCGTCCCTGCTTCCCCGCGTAGTAATGTCCCAGCCTCACCCAGGAAGAGCATAATAGCAGCATCCCCGCGTGGAATACCGTCACCCCGGACACAGGTCTCCCCACGGGGACCCAAATCTGCCTCGCCCAGACGGGTACAATCTGCCTCACCCAGAACCATGATGCGAGCATCACAGGCTTCCCCGCGGGAAAACATCTCTGTCAGGGGATTGTCCAATGAAAAACAAGTAACAAGTGCGGATAGAATAAAACATGTAGATAATGGTAGTACAGGAAAGGAAGCAAACAATTCCACTAAGGCAAGTAAGGAAGTGGCTACAAATGGATCTACGTCTGATATACCTCCGATTTCACCGACAAGAAAAATTCGACGACATAGTGGCGGGAGTATTGTGTCGCCGAGATCTTCGTCTCCTGTAAAACGTGGAAGACAGAACTCGGGTCCTGATTTACAGTTTTCCAGGATTATGGAGGAACCATCTCCCAGAACTGCCCATTATAAATGGCAGGATAGCTGTTCTACTATGGAGCTTCAACATATTATTGAAGTGTTTCGCGTTGGAGAAGATAGTATTTCTGAGGAGGTAGGTGTCTTTGTTTGGAATATTGTCTTTGATTTCTAAATAGCCGTTCATTTCTATATAAAGATGAATGCCTTTTAAGCAGAAAATTTGATTTTTTTTTAACAAATTAAAAATCTACTAGTACTTTTAGGTTAACTTATATTAGTAATAGTACAGAAATTTGGCAGTCTTTTTGATAAGATAACTCTTGTAATCAAATTTTGGTAATTTATGCTAGCTGCAGTTGTTTCCCTTCAATGCTACTTCATGAAATCACGTTATCTTAATAAGCCATTCTTCCTGTATAAAGAACTTAGGGATACAGTTCCAGTTTGAAAGTATTACAGATAAACATCCTAACGCAAGATAATCACTAAATTTCAAAGAGGAGTATAAGTATATCTAGTACTTACCGTGGCAAAATGTTGGTTAGTTTACTTATCTATAGGGAAATAAGTGTACAGTATATAGTGTACAGTATAGTATAGTCTGTTGGATTCCTGTGACATGGTTGGTTGCTGGGATAGTTGAAGTGTGTCTTATCACAATCACTCTAACAACCCTGTTACCACTTTCTCATTGATAAGCATAACTCCGTCATAGCATGGGGGAAACATTTAGCTAGTTTCCCCGTATGAAAATTAGTGAATGGTAACTTGAAAGAAACAACAGAAAAGGTAGCCCCCAAATCTCCTATCCCATTTCATGCCTTACCAAAGGTTGGCAGCTTCTTGGTTTGAGAGTGAAGATGGAGTTATGTACCTCAAACTTGTGTAAAAACAAAAATTTGTCTGGGAAATTCCAAGAGCATGGATTGGTGAATTGGTTGCTTTGATCGAAAGGAATTGTAATGTTAGGAAGTGTAATTAATGCTTAATATATGTTGTCTGCTGCTGTCTTACCTTGGACCCAAGTCAGGAACTATTTTCCTCGAGGGAATTTGTAAATGTCCATTGTCAAAGCAACAGCCAACTTAGATAAAGGAGAAATTGCTTGTCTCAAGCAAAACCTTAAATCACAGTGATTTCTCTACTCTTCCACAGCAGGCGTGAGTAAAGTGTGATATTATGGAGGAAGTGACTCAGAAGGGAAAGCCATTTAATGACAAAAGCATAAAATTTGATACTACTTATGAATTAGCGAATCCATGTTTTGCCTTAAACAATTTCATCAAATCGCTAAATACAAAAGTATATAATGTAGAGTGTGAGGGAAGGGATTGAGAGAGGAAATAATGTCAGAAGGAGTGACAGAGTGGCAGTATTAGCAATAGATTAGTGAATTAAAATAACATTAAACCTCAATAAGGACTGTGTATTGGGCTTGCCATACATTGAATGAAAAATAAGATAAATGGCCAGTTTATATACATATAGCTATCGGCCCACCTTTTGTGTCTTCAAATTGATAAAAAAGAGTAGAATTGATTGTTATGCTAATTAAGCAAGAAGTGGTATTTTGCCAGAGATCTTATTAAGGTAGGATTGGGCCCCATGTTTAACCACAAGATGAAGGTTATCAATATAATTCTATGTTGTGGTTAGACATGCATTTCTTATGAACATTTATTTTCTGAAGTTAAGATTAGAGATAGAGAGAGAGGTATGAATAAGTATATGTTACAGAATATTTCGCAAGGTCTAGCGGTAAGAGTACAGAACTTGAAATTGCATGGCCTCTCTCCGCATGGGTTAAAATCCTGTAGACGGCGCTTGGATTTTAATGAGTGGTTGTCTCCCAATTGACTTGCGGAAAGCTGAAAATTCTGCCTTGCTCAACCATGGCAGCCCTTATGGGCAGTTAAGTATGGGGTCTTCCTACATCATTAGAGTTGGTCATCGCAACATTACTGAAATAATGTTGAGGCAATGTAAAGATCCATATAAATAAAATTAAATCAGTATTAAATATGTTGGTGGTTCAATGAAAGACCAAAGCACTATCTTGACCTGCTTTATTCTTAAACTGAGTATTCAATGAAGTGTCTCCCAAAACTATAGTGTTTCCATAAGTAATACCCACTATATAGGGTTCAGGGAAAAAACGAATTTGATTCCCAAATCAATCATGATCCTAGATCTTTTTTAGTCAACTTCAACTTTTTCACATGTTATCAAATAGTTACTGTGGTAATTATGATAAAAAACATTTTTACTTGGGTTTGTGTTTGATTGGTCAAAATTCAGCCTGGATAAAGTAATGGCATTAGGTGCTTTATTCCATTGAATTCTGGGTAATTGGGAAAGCCACTTCCAAGTCAATCAAAAATCGGTATAATACTGGTAGGGAGCCAGAGAATATGGAATAGATTCCTGAATAGCTCAGTGGTTAAGGCGGAGGCCTTAGAATTTGGGAATCCCAGGTTCAAGCCCTACCGGTACCTCTGGTTTCTAATGAGAATTTCCTTTGGAAAGACAATGCAAAGCCCTAGCTTTGTGATGGTGAATCTAGAAAAGTGGTTATATGACTGAAAAGCTGTTAACACAGTGGTGAGCCCTCAATGCCAACTGCCACAACAGTATAATAGAAAGAATGTTGAAATTAGTATTAAACCTGAAGCATAAAAAAGGTCCAGATTGGACATCAATCAACACATTTTTTTTCACTACCTGTGGATACTTTGGAAAATTAAATCTGCTTAAATTGTAGTTTTGATTTATGCTTCAACACATAATTTCTTCCGCCAATTAAAATATTGACATTTTGGGGCTTGACTTTCAATATTTATGAATGTGCCTACTGTATTTTTTATTGTGATTGAGCCATTCTAGATTAAAGTCTTAACACTTATTAAAAGTTAAGATGTTAACCAAAATAATGTAGCAAACATTTATAGAATATATAATGAAGTTGGAAGGACAACCACTAGCACTTTATCTGCAGAGACACAGAAGTTTGAAGACCTTTTTGTCCAAGGGCAAATATTGCTTTTAGATAATATGCTTTACATTTCAGTTAACCCATGCTTTGTTTCAAGGCGCAAAATTCAAACCATCTTTCTATGAAGAATCTCTAACCAGAATTATTTGTTTTGGGGGGTTTGATATAAGAGGGTAGTTAGCCCTTCATAAAGATGTAACATTTCCTATAGTCTTGCACCAAACCCCTGAATTTATCAAATGACAGGTTATATACAAACAATGGAACATGGGATATTTTGTGAGATTAGATGACAGTATGATGTGTGGGACATTGCCGCCCTTTTGTATCAAGGATTTAGATGTATCGCCCAACAATACATGAACAATATCCAACATACAATAGATGTAATCAACTGATTGGAAGATATTTAGTTCTTTGCTAAACAATACATTGATTTTTATTGGTCTCTTAATAGTACCATGAAGCACAAATCAGAAATTCTTTTAAGGATTGTCTTCTTATGCCTACTAAATCTTCTATTCCTATTAGAAAAACAAATCATTTCAATTGTGGTCTGTACCTAACTGTTTAAATATGAAATTATCATGCTTTTTTGATTTTGTATAGAGCTACACATTTAATATTTACTGACTTTAAGATAAATGTAGTTCCAAACACAACAAATTCAAGAAAAACTGTGAAGTGAATTCAACGAAGTGTTCATTGTAAGCTACCTGCACTATTTAAAATGAACAAATTGCTCATCTCAGGTATTATGGTTAATGCCTCCCTTAGTTTAATAATGGAGGACAGACTACAGTCTTGAAATTAACCCCTGTGAAAGATTCAATAACTTATCCAGCAATGTTCGTGAGCATTAAATTGATGTTCATGAACACAGAAATTTCCATGAAATTCAAGAACAAGTTCACGAACATCAAGTACACGTTCATGAATACATTCATCAACCCAATCTTGATGTTCATGAACTTGGTCTTGAAATTCATGAAAAGTCAAGAAGAGTTTGTGTTCATGAAGTTCATGAATATGTTCTTGAATCTTTTGCAGGGAACCATTCCACAAGCAATGTGATGAAGAATGTTCAGTGTCATTATCTCACTTCAAACAACTGCTGGGTCATAGTTCTTGTACAACTTTGCTTATTAGAGTTCATTATTGTATTGTATTGTTTTAGAAGATTGGTAAGATACCAATTAATAGATAACTTTACACACACTTGTCAACCCTTTTAATAAAGCCTTCTTGACTCAGAAAAAAAGTAAGCATTGTAACTGCAGACATGTCAGGGGTGGAGAAATCTGATTTTGATTTGCTTATCTGTGCATACCAAATCTTTTTCTGCATTTGTCTGTATAATGGTTGTGCTTTTGGACAAGCTGGGCTATATGTACAATTGGTCTTACAGCCCCTGTCATAAGTGAGATTCTTTAATTTTTTATGGAATGATTATGTGAAGGCCTGTATATCCACTCAAAGAAATTTGCAGCAGACAGCATAAAAGCCTTATCTAATTGAAATATACCTTGTAATATACAATACTTAGTAAGTGAAAATTGATATCATTGTAACAAAAGCAAAAACTTGCTTGTGACCTTATTTGCATATTGAGGTAAATGGTATTTGAAAACAGTATGACTGAAGGTGAATATGATTATTACATATGCTAATTTTCCATTCATCTTCACTTTTGTTTAGATAAACTCTTCAAATGAGTTACAGGTATGATTGAGTAAATTATTGCTTTTGACACACACACTTACCATTCTTCTTATGGGAATTTATGACAGACTGTTCTAGACTAGAACCAACAGTGTTGCAGGTTACAGCTTGGTCAAAGCAAGCCAGTTCAATGAACAGGGTTAGTTTTCTGCCCGTTAAGGCATTGAAAGTGTCGTCTATATTAGGGAAGGGTTATTGTATGAATAGTAAATATTGGTATGTATAGTAAAACTGTCCTCTACAGGTGAACCCTTTATACCAATAGTGGATCAATACTTTAGAGAAATAGGAAATGATAGGGCAGGCCCAGGTGAAAGTGGAATACATAATGATGACAAAAAATGATATAATATTAAAGGAAACGAAAAAGAAGAAAACAAGATAGTTATGTTAGTATAATATTATCTAGAAGCGAAAGATAAAAATTGTTTTTTCTTATGCTTCCCATGCTTCTTTATTTTCCCTCTAAACCTAAAAATTGTGAAAGACATCAGAGTTGTTTCCATGAATACCAACAATATAGGATATATTGTACAGTTTTTGTAAAGTTGCATATAAAAGTCTCCCATATACCTCTTCATTAAGAAAACAGGACTCGAAAGAGTTAACATGGCAAGGGTTATGAATGTCCCTATACTGCGAATGGTGGCTAAATGGGCCCCACTATAGACAAGTAAGGTGTATCAATGATAGTATGGAGTTTATATTTACCAGTCTATTTACCTACTACTGTACGCTTCAAAGGACCACAATAGCATGCCTGTATTAGTTTTCAAGCACAAGTCAAAATTAAAAAAAGTTTTGGATCTGTCTGTGTAGTGATTTTTTTCTTTCGTGACTAAATGTTCTTGGCATCTTAAATAACATGATTAAACATGGACATGTATCACATCACCGAAATCACGGTAAAATAAAGGTAGGTTCAACTAATGTTATTTAAGCATACAATCCGGCAATTACCGCCATACTTAATGTTATAGAGATGGATTAGATTTCTTAAAGCCTTTCTTCATTAAGTTATTATTAAACAAAATGCTTTTTTTTTCTGTTTGGAAAAACATTTATAGTTTTTCTTAACAAAAAATCAATAGTCTTTATGTATAGAGATTTTCAATTCCCTCGATGTATTGTAATCAAATGCATTTTAATCATGAAAACATTTTTTGTCTATTGTTACCGTAAGTCCAGATATTCCAAAAGTATTATTAGTTACCTGTATATAGGGAAAGGGATTAATTAATGTAGAGTCAATATACATTTCCAATTATATAGGTATTCTGTTATTGACATTATGTATTATTACTTTAGACATATGCAATGTTTAGGTGCATTGAAATGTATATAAATCGGTAGCCTCCTTTGCGATAGACACAGCAAAACTAAACAAATTAGTAACTGTGTTTGCCAGTTATTAATGTGTAATGACAATATTATAATGACAACAGATAAATATATAAATTGAAATATAATTGAAAGGTAATTTCTTGTAGCAGGTTTTAAAACTTTTAACTGGCTGTAATGGTCAACTTTTACATTTGATTATTCTTAAATGCCAATTTTCAAAATAATGGAATTAATTGTTACATGAATTACATTTCAATATAGTTCTTAAATTGTTTTGATCCCTGTTATGAATTAAGTTTGTTAAGCCCTAATAAGTAAAAGCTCATACAATGAAGTAGACTTTCATTATGATAGAATACTCTTTATCCGCCTTTATGAATATTTTTCCTTTGTCGGATTACTTCAGTTGTGCTTGTTATACATCGGTTTGGAGGGGAACTATTCGCTTTACACCAAATAGTTCTGGCCCCAACCGATGTATACAAAGAATGACTGTAAAGGAAACTGAACAAGGAATAAGAATCAAAATGGCGGATTATGGGTTTTCTTCCTTAAGGCTAGTTAATATAAGGCCTTAACACATTGGTAAACGATTTTCTACATAAATTACATAAATTACCTATATGTTCTGCTAATGGTTTTGATGAGGAACATTCACAAGGTCTGGTATGAGGGAAAGGTTTCATTGATGGATCAATTATAACTGTTTTTTGTACCTTATTTTTGTAGCCCAGAACAGAACAGAAGTTTATTTCATGACTTGAACACTTAAAATTCTTCGTCATACACCAATTGTTACATAAAACGGTTCATCACCTAGAAGTGTCTTAACTTGCCGTTAGTGTATGTATGCTTATCTATAATCATTTGTGCTACAGATAATTATATATAAGATAAGAAATATGGTGAAAAAAATATGAAAATATACTCCTATGAAGGCTGTCTCCATTTTTTAGAAATATCCGTCTGTCCAGTGTCGTATTAGTACACAGATCTCCCAATTTTTGTTTCACTCAATGCCCTAAGCTCTTTTTATATGCTAGTATCGAAAGTGTTGCCTTATGTGACGGATTATCTTTGTACTAAGGCATGCATTTATAATTAGATGTGCACATACCTGTCTTACCAAATGACAAATTGTCATGTGCATATATTGTAAATGGTTTGAAATGAACCCTTTTTGTCCTTTTTCAAGACAAATCATGAATCTGGCTATGTAGATGGTGTTGGTCTGTCAAAATAATGTAAAGACAGAACACCTCTTGTTTGATCAGGAATTCACTTGGCAATTCTCCTTGTTGTCTCCAATTCACATTGCACGATGGAGGAAAACCATCACTAGCATTGTGCTGTAAGTCTTGTGGGGGCCGGCAAGGCCTAAATGGTTAAAGTACACAACTTGAAATCAAACTTGGCCCATTGTCTCATGGGTCTAAGTCCTGTTGAAGGCATTTTAATTTTTGTGAGAAGAAGTTTCCGGACGGACTTACGGAATGCAGATGGATCTACATGGATAATGACCAGCCCTTATGGACAAATGAGTATGGGGTCTTCCTTCATTATGAGCTGGGTATCACAACATTACTGAAATCTGCTTGATATGATGTAAAACCAATAAAGTTAACAATGAAAGTAGGTTTTTGCAAGGACCTGATGTGGTCTAGACCCAATGAAAGATTTTTTATCCTGCGGTGGTCTGTTATGATCCTTAAAACATTATATTGAGTTAAGGCGTATTATTTCTCAATTAATGCCTAGATGTTCACATTAAGGTACATGAGGCGAATTACCCATGAAATCATTGTGACAAAATGAGCAATTGTTCTTGACAAGCATTTCTCCTTGATCTCCTTGATTTCTCTTCTTTTGATGGGTTTTGATCAAACTGTTGTTGTAAGAAGACATAACAAGTCTATTATACATGATTAGTAAGTCCATAACTGAATAGCGATGAAAGCACTTACTACATGTAAACTCTTGCACCAAACCCTTGATAAACAGGTTGTTGCTTCAAGCATTACTAAGATTGACTCATTTACCAAATTGTATATTCACCTCTTTATCACAGGTCAAAGTCACAAACATATTGACAGTTCTTTTATAATATAAAATCGTCTATGGTAATAATGGTATATTTACTAAATGAAGCACACCATGTGAAAAGGCATGTACAGGATAGGAGGTTAATTCAGAATGACCTGAAGAAAATGCGCATATTGTTTATCGTATTAAAAATTCTTCATATGATCATATCACAATAATGTTAGTTAAACCCCTCACGTAAAGATGAATATTCATTTTGATTTTCTTCGTTTATAAGATGTGGGGCATCGCAAAGTAACTGAAATACTGTGAATGCTATATAAAATACTTTAACATCACAAACCTGTAATCTTTAGTAGTTACCCCAAACCGAAAATGCAAGCTTAAATTAAGCTTGCAGCAAGCTTGCGACTAGCTTGCTTAATAAGATTGCGCAGGGTTAGGGTTAGGGTTAGGTACAACAGAGCTTTTACGCCTGGCCCGTACAGTTTGGTTTGTATCAATAGAACTGACCACTGGGTCCCTGTTTGCTATGTCAATAGGACTATGTTTGATGTACCTCTTACAAACACCTTGACCCAACATACCCCTCCAGTACAAACTTACTTTGGTGGACTGGTATCTAATAACTTTAGGAAACATCATGGCAAAAGGAAGAATTTCTTATTATAAGCATTTTATCATTTTGTCTCAATGGTTTCGATCAAATATTAAGGGGGATTGTCATTGTTTATATATGCTAAATATATAATAATGTTATCATCTGTTCTCAGCTAGTAGCTTTCAATTTGGCCAAGTGTTTAGAGCTAGTTCTGTTATAAGGGGAAAAGATTAAACTTGGTCCTGATATCCTGCCCCCAGTACAGGTGTTATGGGAGGGTAACTATAGACCAAATATACCTGGGTTCAATCCCCACCAGTGGCACTAGGAGTTTTTGTGGGAGTTTCTTTAGACTTGAGATTGACCCATTATCTTCACCTCTTCACGTCAATTCTCCATTATTCCCCACTTTACCACATTCTGGTATACTTTAGAAGCCATTATGACCAAAGGATGTATAAGTGGTAAAATGCAATTTACCATTTTCGTCACAATGGTTTCTAACTAATGCCTTGTGATAGAATGTGTTGTGTTGGACCTGCTTGACCCAGTGGTTAACGTGGTGGACTTAGGTTTTGGCGTTCGTGGTTAGAGCCCAACCTACACCTATAGTTTCATGGGAGTGACCTTTGGCAAGTCTCTTCAGAGCCTTAGCCATGTACTGGTGGATCCAGGAAAGCTGTAACTTAACTGAAAAGTTGTCGATTGGGCATTTTTAAAAATGCCATACAAAAATATTTGTTACCTGCTTCTGCTTTCGATTCGGATCAGTAAAACATGTGAGAATGGATTGAACAACCAGTGCCTATAGCATGATGTTGAGATTTTCTGTGAGATTTCCTACAAGCCACACCAATAAATTACTTATACAACATTTTAATGATGGTACGGTGCTTTATGACAGCAATTTGTACTACATGAAGGTTTTTAATTTGATAATTGGTAATTCAAGTTACAGTATACCCCATTAAAACTGGGTGTGTTACAATTAGAACTTTATAAGTGTTGAAAAACAATATCATATTGTGTCTGCTCCCATTTGAATGTGTAGGACCAGATTATGGGGCATTTCAGGTCTGATATGTGCATCGTTTTTGTTTGGGTAACTTTTTTAATGAAACCTTTAATCAGATCATTTTTAGAAGTGTCTTAATGAGTTGATTCTAATAATCTATCAAAATATATATTATAGTTAAGAAAGGAAATGCATAAGTAAACATGAAAAACACACCTTGTTTGAACCCCTGATGTTAACATTGTGCAAGACTACATAGCAAGTCCTTCAAAGTTGATAGGTATTGACTGTTTTCTTGTAAAATGTTATCTATGTTAATTAGTGGATCATTGTCAAAGTCTTTGTGATCAATTACAGAGATTTATTTTCAACTGAAAAAATGATGAGAGTGCTTTAAACCCCAAACAAACAAAAGATGAACAGTTAGTTGAACAATTGTGGGTGGTGATATTGACATTGACTTCTTCAGACCTTATGTTGAATCAGATCAAATATAGGACACACATAATTGTCATTTGTGTTTAAAGGAAGGGCCAAATGTACATCCTAAACCAATTTATGTAAATGGTATTCATATTAAAACATTGAACATTATAACGAGTATAGATCCACTTCATTAAGATCCCTTGTACTCTGTAGTAGTTTGATTCCTTCATAATGATACAGCTTTAAAAGTTTTATGTAAAGATGCTCTCTTATCAATTGTCATTGAAATTATGGTGACAAAGGGAGAATTTGCTCATAATGAGCTAAGGAAATTGATTAAATCATTCTAAAGTTCTCCCATGTTATGTTTGAAAGTAGTGCTCATTCAGTGAGCGCCGCTATTTGAACAATAAGGTGAAGATTTCACCAGTTACAGCATCATAGCCTTCTAATTATACCCGTGTAGATAAGGACTAGGTCATTAATTTAAGGAGGCTGTCATCCCCATGTCAAAATGACTTCTCAAACTTAATTCATTGTTCATGATATCACTACTACTGTAACTACAGTGATATTAACTTAAACTGGCAGTATAACTATTACTAAAGCTACAGAGATAGTCAACGAAACTGGCAGTGTTATATAATTACTAAAGCTACTGTGAGTAAGTGCAATGGACAGTATTATAGTAGGTAAAGTTGATGTGATACAAGAAGGTAATGTGATAATAGAATAAACTGACACATCATTTGATTACCATGGAAACGTCTTTGAAGATTTTCAGAAAAATGGCATAGTAGAGTCATATTTGTGTGCATGCAATTCTTAACGTCCCAGTAGGGTACATCTACATCTTGGTACAGACAAGAATCAAGTGCATGATTATTTTATACAATGGACACAAAAGCCTTTGTATCAGCCCACATACTAACTTCTATTGCTGAAAGATACATGTGTCCCTTGAATCTTTGGCAACTAATATCTTTCATTGATTTGTTTTCTGCAAGGCTTTTGATTTGTCCATTGTGATCATTATTAATGTAGTAGTCTGTAAAATGATAAATATACATTAAGTTACTGGTCAAAGAATAACCTGTGTAAATGCTTTCTGTAATTCCAGGCTAGATCTGAGACTGAGGTCCAATCCGAGAAGACATGGATGGACGCAGAGAGGGTGTGGCTTGTACACAAGGGCGGGTTTGCATCAGCCAGTCAGCACAAAGGGGAGGGGCAAGGTCTGCCAGAGGGGCGTGTCCGTATCCGGCTGGACCATGGAGGGGAGGTCCTGGAAGTGGATGAGGATGATGTAGAAAAGGTAATTACCTCCTTCATGTAAACTCTGTATACAAATAGATAACAGCAGGGTCAAGAAACTATCATGATAAACAGAGAAATTGCTTGTTATGAACAATTTCCTTGTTTTGAATATTCTCTAACTCAAGATTTAGTTACAGGTCCAGATGGAAGGCAACAGTAGACATAAGTTATTAAGTGCAGAAACAATATTTCTATTTTGTTAATAAGATGGTATCATTGTGACAAAATAAGAAATTGCACAAATTAAACATCTCCACTTTGTCACAAAGCTTTCCTAAATCCTGTCATGTAAATGTATTAAAGCGAATGTAGGGGTTAAGGACTGACAGATGTCGGGATATGTCAATTGGTTAAGGTTATGACAGTTATGAACAAAGACGTGTACTCATATAATGGGTTGTCTATCCTTTCCATGGTCTTACTAAAACTTACACGAAATGACCGCACCATTTTACCACCCAAATAACAAAAGCTACTTTATCATGCCTCACATGGAAAGGTCCATAGACATCCCATGCATCTGTTATCAAATTTGGTAAATAAGAAATGATTGTTGCTGTTGCAATAGTCAAGTCAGCACATAACAAAACAATGCATACATATACTGTATACTGTATTTAAAATGATGTAATAAATGAAAAATTAAATGAACCTCCAGCAACCAAGTTTGTATGGGATTTTCTTAAAGAGCTCTTATGTGAAAAAAGAAGCATTTATCATTGGGGATTTAAATGTAACGGGGGATGACTGGTAAGATCTGTGTTGATGGCCTATCATTTCATGAACTCTAAGGTTTAAATGCAATACTATAGTAAGTGCTTCATAAACATGAAGCACTTTCTATAGTATTGCACTGAACCCTAGAACTGTGCTGTGACTCTGGCATGACGCTTGGTCCCAGGCTTGAACTGGTCGATTTATAAAGATACATGAATAAACTGTCCCCACAATGTAACTGATAAGAAATTGTTGAGAATGAGATGTAACCTCAATCAAACATAGCCTTGGGTTAATATATTAATGGAGGGAAAGGTGTGATGAATGGCTTTATATCTCATAAACAACAGATCAGACATTATAATAAACCCTTTAACAGTGGGGTTTTACACGTTTACTGTAGAAAGAAATTTATCTATATTTCTATCGTCTTTTATTTTCGTTGCTTATCTGAAAGCAGATGGGTTGGAACCATCTTTAAAAATTGTTTCAACAGATTTCTATCAACAGGTTTCACAGTGAATCTCTTTTGTCCATTCTTAGCCAGATGATTTTAAATGATTTTTTCCTGACCCAGTGTTTGCATAATAAATGATAATAATGATGCAAGTGTATTAAAAAGCAAATTTAGATTTTAGGTATTTTGTGGGTTTCTAGTACAGTTCCTTTTCAAAAGGATAAGAAAAGTATCAGAGGGCTACAATCCAATGTATTACAAATTAGTTATAAGAATAACTTGAGCTTAACCATAAAATCTAAGGTTTCTGCTAGTTTTTGTTTATTAGTTTTTCTTCCTCATCTTAAATCACATTGATATTTATTTTCCAGGCAAATCCGCCACAATTGGATCGAGCAGAAGATTTGTCGCTGTTGAGATATTTGAACGAGTCAAGTGCCCTCCACACTCTCCGTCAGCGATATGGAAGCAGCCTCATTCACACATATGCTGGTCCCTCACTTATATTGGTTAATCCCATGCAATCACTACAGATCTACTCAGATAAGGTAAGGCACACAAACACGGGTCCTTCACTCATACTGGCTAACCCCATGCAATCACTACAGATCTACTCAGATAAGGTAAGACACACATACACGGGTTCCTTGCTTATACTGGTTAACCCCATGCAATCACTACAGATCTACTCAGATAAGGTAAGACACACAAACGCGGGTCCCTCGCTTATACTGGTTAACCCCATGCAATCACTACAGATCTAATCAGATAAGGTAAGACACACAAACGCGGGTCCCTCGCTTATACTGGTTAACCCCATGCAATCACTACAGATCTACTCAGATAAGGTAAGACACACAAACGCGGGTCCCTCGCTTATACTGGTTAACCCCATGCAATCACTACAGATCTACTCAGATAAGGTAAGACACACAAGCGCGGGTCCCTCACTTATACTGGTTAACCCCATGCAATCACTACAGATCTACTCAGATAAGGTAAGACACACAAACGCGGGTCTCTCGCTTATACTGGTTAACCCCATGCAATCACTACAGATCTACTCAGATAAGGTTAGTCAGACATATGCTGGACCTTGGCTCATTCTTGTTAAACCTATGCAGTCGCTATGGTTATGCTCAGAGATAGTAGGACAGAGAGAATGTGTGTGCCATATTTGTGCATGTGTGGGGCCCTTGCACATACTTGTTGTTCCAATACACTCAGTACATAATCATTCAGATAATGTAAAGAGGAGAGTGAGTATGCTTCATTCACATATAAGCAGATCCCTTGCTCATACTTGTTACTTAATCAAATACAATCATTACAGATCTATTCAGATAAGGTAAGACCGAGCAATTGCAGATTTAACTCTAGTGTGGTAAGTAGATTACCATGATAGGATGTTTATCAGAATGTTTTCTTCAAGTCATCTGTTAGGGATATGTTTCAGATGTAATTAAATTGATTGTTTTTTTCCCTTTTAGTCATTTTATTCTACAGTAAACATAAGACAGAACCCTTCTTGTTGATCCAGGAAAGCCATTACATAACTGAAAAATTGTTGATACATTGTTAAATATCATACAAAAAAAAGTAAAAAAAAAACAAATAAATAAAGGGACTATCCACTTGTATTTTTATAATTTTAATTACAGGAAACTTGAAAGAATTTTAATTTATTTGATGGCATATATCAATAGGTTGAAAAGCCGATGGTTTTACCTGGCTTGAGCAGTCTTTATGGGCAGTTGAATATAGGGTCTTCATCTATCATTAAGAGTCGGACATTGCAACATAACTGAAATAATGTTGACATGATGTAAAACCCTTATAAAAAAGATGAAATAAAACTAACTTATCATCTCCCACACTGTTGCAGGTCATTCAGATGTTTAAAGGATGTAAGCAAGAAGATATGCCACCACACATCTTTGCCTCAGCACAGATTGCTTATCGGGAGATGTTAAACTCTCGCCACGATCAGTCTATTGTGTTGATAGGACGGAGTGGTAGCGGTAAAACCTACAATGTTCGCCATTTGTTACACTACCTCGTAGTATCTGCCGGGACCATCAATAACACTGTAACAGGTAGGGGTTTGTTCCCATTTAATGATGAACTACAAATTACTGATTGAAACATAAGCATGGATTTGATTCACCGTATGAAAAAGATGACCTTAACTTCCTACAACACTGAGAACTTTAAACATCTACTGGCAGACACTGCCAAACACACTTGTTGTAAACAATTAAGATATATTGACTCATTTGATGTGTCCAAATTCGAGAGGGTCTGGAGACTATGAATATATATAAGCATGCAAATATTTAATTTCCTCTTTGATATTAAATAGAAAAAGAATGTTACAAAGAAAATATTTATTTTATGAAGCAATATCACCTTTTTGTGACAATGGTTTCTTGGTTTCTAAAGTTGATTTATTATATTGAATAATGGGTTAAAACTATTAACACTACATCAACTATGAGACAAATTCTGATTTATAAAGTTCGTCTTTCATATTTATCCAGCGGATACCTTTTATTGACAAAGTTATTCTTAAAGATTTTAGTAAACAACAATTTATGCCCCTTGTTTTTGTAAAGAAATTTGTATGCAACAAATGCAAAAATCTAGCTATAAAACAACAGCCTATGTCCTAACTCAATAATGAAAAAAATACTTGTTTCCCACAACCAAGACGCAAAGCAGCAGCATTTACTCTGATTGTATAATAAAGATGTATTATTTGACTATGAAATATTTTTCCTCGTTCCAGTGGACAAGTTGAATGCCATGACATCTCTGTTAGAAGCATTTGGTAACAGTCGGACCATTTTAAACACTAGCGCCAGTAGATTTTCTCAGCTCACCACATTCGACTATGATCACTCCGGACAGATTGTCTCAGCATCTGTACAGGTAGGTTGTTATAGTGTTATTGTAGGATTTAACAACTCGTCCAATTTAAGACCAAAAGCAGATTTTGGTTTGTGTATTACATTATAGATTATTTCCATTGTGATATTGGATCAGAATCAGTATGACAAAACGAGAAATTGCTCTGTATGTGTCAATTATACTTTTGTTAAAGTGGTATATTAACTAAGTGCTGCATGTGCATTAATATGAGTTCGTAAAGATTACATAGAAAATTTAGCTGACAACACCTGAAGCTTTCGGTTGCCATTGTGCTCTCTGATTTATTATTATAGATGAACAGGTTAACAGTTGTTGTAATAGGAACTTTAATTTGGAAAGCCATTTATGGGTATATGAATACATTCGATTGATTGGGCTTGTCATTTTATGTAGTTGTACAAAGCCAAGTTTACCCTGAAAGATAATCATATTCTTTTGAATTCTTACTTAATGAAAACATGAATAAAAGCGGAATATTTTTTGTATTTTTGCATGGATTTATAACATATATGTAAATATAGGTTATATCGAATATGATAGTTGAAGGGATGGATATACATTATTTCATTAAATGATTTTAAACAAATGATTTTGTTTCTATTTCAGGTTTTAATGTTTGAAAAGACGAGGGTTGTTAGAAGGCCTGAAGGTGAACCAACCTTTCATGTGTTTTACCAACTGCTCGCTGGTGTAGATTCAAAACTCAGGTTAGAAAACTTAACAAACTGTTGCTGGCAATGATTTGTCTTCATACTTTTAAGAGTAATTTGTAGAAGACGATGATATAGTTATCAATGAAATAACACTAAGGACATACAAACAGTTTAGAACATCTGTTTCAGCTTAGTTAAGCCAATTCACTCTGATTGGAATAAATGATTGGTCTGAATTAAAATCAAAGCACTTCAATTAAATTTTTGTTTTGTTATTACATACAAACTATTGTGACAAAATGATAGATTACAAGGAGAAAATAAACAGTAGTAGATGGGGTCAAGAGGCTTTATAAGGTAGTAAGGGGTTGTACATCTATATGATATATTGGATTGAGAAGTTTGGTCAGCAAGATGTTTTTAACATAATGATATGATATTTTTTTCAGGTCAGAATTGCAACTAGATTCCCTCAGTGAGCCCAATTTATTCATGACCCCATTACAAAAGGTAGGGTATTTTACCACAATTTTACATAGAGTCAACTTATCAATGTTGTTGCCCTTTATTAACTCTATATTAAACCTTTGCTCATTCTGAGTATTTTGTGGAAATTGACATATACTATAAATTACCAATTACAATGATTGAGATTTTTTAAAGTATTTGAAGCACATGCATTGTCACGCTATAACGAAGGTTGAAACTTTAACCATCATAACATTACATGAGTACTATGACATGATTCACCATACCAAGTGTAACACAATTAACCGATTGACAAAACACCTCAAAATGAATATTCATGAGCGTTAAACCAATAAAATGTGTTGAAAACTTTGACAAACAAATTCATATGTGCTTGTGAATATTGCTTTTAATAGATCTTATTGTGTACACAACTTTTGCAAACATAGGGGCGGGGTTTTGTCGATTGGTCAATTAAAACAATTCATTTCCATTGTGGTTCTAGAATAAAGACATTTGACCATGACCTTGTAATTTCAGACGGAGGACAAACAGAGGGCCATGCAATACTGGGCCAAGATATACAATGCGATGGAGGTGATCAATGTTACAGAGGATGAGATCAAAAGTATCTGTACGGTGCTGGCGGCCATTTATCATCTAGGAGTGGCCGGAGCTGTTAAAGGTATTATATACAATATTGTGGCTTAGACAGGGTAGTCCTAGTATGTTGTCCCAATGTAGGTACAACACTCTGTGCCAAGCTCAATATCTAAGTCTGTCTTTTGCAAATTTGACTTTCTGAAGGTTTAAAGCCCTGGCTATGACAATATACTTTCCAGGCATCCAACAATGTCATAGACCTATTATGTGTTTGCCTCTTACCACTCATCAAATGTGTTCATATGGGGAAGAAGTCAATTAATTGCAAAGGTTAGTTATACTGATTGATTATGACAAGGAGCATGCATCGGTGTACTGGGTGCTAATAAATAATTGAAATATTTCTTAAAGGACTTATAACCAGTTATTGTTTTCTCTGATAATCATTCATTGTTACAATTATATTGGTTACATTATGACAATTATATTGGTAACATTATTACAATTATATTGGTTACATTATTACAATTATATTGGTTACATTATGACAATTATATTGGTTACATTATTACAATTATATTGGTTAAATTGTTACAATTATATTGGTTACATTATGACAATTATATTGGTAACATTATTACAATTATATTGGTTACATTATTACAATTATATTGGTTACATTATGACAATTATATTGGTTACATTATGACAATTATATTGGTAACATTATTACAATTATATTGGTTACATTATGACAATTATATTGGTTACATTATGACAATTATATTGGTTACATTATTACAATTATATTGGTTAAATTGTTACAATTATATTGGTTACATTATGACAATTATATTGGTTACATTATTACAATTATATTGGTTAAATTGTTACAATTATATTGGTTACATTATTACAATTATATTGGTTAAATTGTTACAATTATATTGGTTACATTATGACAATTATATTGGTTACATTATGACAATTATATTGGTTACATTATGACAATTATATTGGTTACATTATGACAATTATATTGGTTACATTATTACAATTATATGAAACATTTTCCTTATTTTGCAGGAAACAACAACAAAGGCCAGTTTGCACGGCCAGCAGCTGCTCAACGAGCAGCCACATTACTTGGAATCTCTGTCGAAGAATTAGCCAGAAACATTTTCTCATCCTCGGGAACGGCCACTTTAACACGTAACACCTCACGGAGCACAAGTAGCCCTGCCGACAAAAACGCCGAGGCTCACACCACGGCCATGGAAGCATTAGAGGGGTTCGCAATAGGACTTTACTCTGATGTGTTTAACGCCATTGTCTCCTTGATAAACAGGTGATGATCCGTTGTTATCGAATTCTATTCTACCTTACTGAAGTTATTTACCGGGTATTAGCCTTTTTAATATTTACAAGCATATATACTCAATTGCTAGTCACTACAGCAGAAGGTTTAAGAAGCAACTGAGACTTAAGAGAACATTATTATGACAATGATTTCTACTTAATTAATATCACATTGAAATTGTATTTTTTCATGCTTTATCGCTTTTAAATCCTTAATGTTTTTTTTTATATTGACTTGTCACCAAGTTGATATGATCAATGGTATAAGTAACATATTATTTCAACATTGCATCATACATTTAAGTAAGCAAACCAATGAAAACTCTACATTTATGATAATTTCCGATTTTGTTTCACAGATCTCTGTCCTCCACCTGTCGTTCTGCTACATCAATCACCGTCGTTGACACACCTGGCTTCCAGAACCCGGCTACCTGCGGGCGACAATCGGGCGCAAGTTTCGAGGATCTGTGTCACAACTACACCCAGGAGAAGTTACAACTATTGTTCCATGATCTTGTGTTCACTACCCCCCAGGATAGGTACAGTCAGGTAACACTGCTTTCTACCATTACTGTCACGAATTTCATAGCTAACAGAAAAACGTTGAAGAGAAAAATGCTGCTTATCAGAAAGAGAAAATGCTGCTTATCAAGAAAGGTTTCACAAAATACAAGATTGCCTTTGTTTTAAGAAAATGAATGAAAAACACAAACTCAATTTTCTCTCATACTCATCTACTTTTGCATCATGCATTTTGCATTTGATTCTAAGATATGGTAGTTTTTATTGAATTGTGTATGTTGTATAATAAGCTTCTGATAATTTTGTGCCAAGTTATTGAATTCCAATCTAATGTTTATCTTTATCAATCCATGTCAAACTTTTTCAAGAGATCCTCTCAACTTCTAGGTATTGAGATTGATCTGTATGTAAGACAGGTAATATATTTACTACTACAGAATTCATGTAATTTAAGAAGTGGGTTAATACTGTTTTATTGACCATTTTGAATATATTTTTATTGCAGGAAAACGTTGATTGTGATTTTGAATTTGTCACATCAAGTCCAGCAGCCATGGTGTCTTTAATAGAGAAAGCTCCAGCTCAAACTCTTGTGAGTATAACAGAACAATATCTCCCATATAATACAATGTCTGGTCCTGACTTTAAAATTCTTTAACATACATGATTTAATTAATAGTCCCAAATTGAAAAGGTTTGCAATTAACAGTTTTCTTGATTTGATTGAATAACATTTCTTGGACATGATAGAAAATGTTGAAATCTGGTAGAATTGATAATTCAATAAAAATTTGATAACAAGCACCAGGATTTGTTCCATGCTTGCATTCAATTATTTCATTGCAGCGTGTCTTATGGCGAGACAAAATATCCTAGCCTAGTACTGGTAGGCAGTCAAGGAAACATGAACTGTAACAGTGCTGTAACTGAAAATGGTTATTTAAAAAATGTCAACCACAAATCGAGGGTTCTGTGCAAGACTATAGTAAGTGCTTCATAAACATGAAGCACTTACTATAGTATTGCATTGAACCCTCGAAATAGGGTCAGTTAATCAATTACATGCCAAATATATAAGACTAATGTAAAGGGAACTTTTCCCTTTTCTATTCTCTTATAGCAAAAATTTGTTTAACCCTTGCCCAAACAATAATGACATTTGACGACTTTGCAGCAGACAATTTTAGAAAACATAGTGGGAAAAGGAAAAATTGCTCGTAACGAGCAATTTTTCCTTTTCCCACAAAGTTTTCTGCTCTTTCTGAATAATATTGTTCAATTTCATCACATTTTGAAATGTCTGCAAACTCTTTCAATTTGGGACAGTGGAAAATTTGTTGTTTGGGAAAGGGTTAAGCAAAAACAATGCGAAAGCTTCACTCTTTTAGATTTCAGCCAGGCTATATGATAAAAGAAAGGGTGTAATATAACTGAAATACTGTCCAACATCAGGATGAAACTTAAGAGATCAGATTGAAATGGGATTGTAAACTTTTGTTGAAAGCATGAAGATCTATGTTGATAATATGATTTTCTTTGCAGCCAAGCTCTCCTGTGAGAATCCACTTTTCTCCTTTCTTTGTCCATCCTTTATCCAAAATGTAGTGATTTGTGTTTTAAAACCTTGTTTTCTTATCCCTGGTTTTTGATTTGTCCCATTTTATTTCATGATATTTCCTTTATTTTTCATTTGTGATCCAAACAACAATTCTTTTCCTTTTTTTATCCCACCACCTACATCCAATTAAGTATTTAGTTAATTCCTTTCCTTATTCTTAACTATTTAAAGCAGTTTAAAGAACCAAATATGAAAAGCACAGATGGAACCTTTGAAAAACTAAACAACAGTTTCTCATTTAGTCAAATTCAAAACACTATTTGCAGCAACATCATTTAATGTTGTTTGTATCAGGGAAAATGTTTAAACAAGTTTCCATTAAGACAACTTCTAACCCATTTAGTTGTCTTGAGATGACATTTGTTTTATCATTTGCTGTAGTACTTTTCAGATTCTTTGGAGGAAAGCAGATGTTATTCATGTTTTAGAAGCATCCTCCTTTTGATACAATGTTTGTTAATTGAATCGTTAAGGACTATGACTTTTGAATTCTGTTGTTTTGTTTTCAAAAGAGGTAAATGACATTTTTCGATTTTATAGTTAACATAACTTATTGCCATTTTAAAACAAATTCAACTTGATATAATAAGAAAGCACCACAGCAAGAGGAGATGTTTATATTGAGGAATTTCTTTTTTGCCACAATGCTTTATGTAACATTTGGTTGCTGCTGTTAAATTTCTGGTTCACGCATTCAATTTGGACAATCAGTCACATATATCATAGTTAAAGTGAATACATATACCAATTTGAAACATTAAGGTAACACCGTAAAAGATGCTAGAGTTTTATCTTACAATGACATATCTTATATTTGCCTAGCTCACAAGACCATATGTGTTAGATTTCCTTGGTAACAAGGAACAACAACAACAGCTAAATAACAATGATGAGGTGTTCGTGTCAACCAGCACCAAGGTCAAAGGTCAAGGTCATGACTTTGAACGCACCTCAAGGACAAGTTCCTCGTCTAGTTCCTCAGGGTCTGGTTTCATGTCGAGAATCCCAATCAAGGTCACGCCTGCGACCTTGAAGTCGTATGGTCACCTTTGTCACCCAGTTAGTCATCATACAAGCAGTGGGGCTAGTGACGACCTTGAAGAGGTGCATACAAAGGACACAGTGTTGATTGTTGTGTTGGGTCACTTTACAGTTGCTGGGTTACGGAGTTTTACATGGCTTTAAGATTCTCATTCATTGTTACTAGAAATGTTACCGTATTAGAAACCAGGTTTGATGCATCTCTCCTAAGTTATATTTCTAAATGTAAAAAAAACCTTTTTTGATGGAATGCTGATTTGGCATAAGATTAAGGATGAATGTGACAAGTCTTTACATTTGATCTGTTGAAGGATTTCTTTATGTTAGAATCAAAATTTTGTCCAATGAAGGCTTTTGTATGCATCATGACTGGTTTCCTAATGTCACTTAGAAATGGCAAATTAGGTTTAGGATAAGGGTGCTAAATGTTTGACTTATAAGGTGGGAGTTTCCTTTAGTAGTAACAACAGCTTGTGTATGTTGTCCTGTAACAGTCAAATAGGAAGCAAAGGTTACTAATTAGACATTTGAATGCCTGGTTCATACTACCTAAAACTATTAAAATATTTTACAAGATTGTTCATTAAACAGTCCTTTTAATTTGTCTTGTTATGGGTCAATTTTTCTATACCATTGGTAGTCACAGACTCTCAGACTAACTTAATTTCTAGGTCGGCTACTGAACAATTAGCATAATATTTTTCTTATAAAAACCCTTATCAATCAGTCAATCAATTAATGATGGATTACACGGCTACTTAAAGTGTAAGCAATGGTGTAGGCAAATATTTTATAGAAAATGAAATGTTTTAACTGTAAATAGGTCTTTTATGTTTCTCAATTAAAAGCTATTTTTAAAGTATGAAATTAAAAGCCATTTGAAAGAAAGAATTGCTTATAGAAAGTGCTTAAGCTATTGATATACATTGAAATCACATTGATAAAATATTTTTGAATGCCAACTGATGCAGTACTGTTTACATGTGGAGGTAGAGGGAATGGGTCTGTAAAAACATCTGTTTGACTCTTGATTCATGTGGAATAGGGCTTTCATTTTGATATGTTGTCTCTCCCTGTGATCTCTTACCTAACATGTATCCCACAACTTACCTAGTATGGCTGTGTTTTAGTTACAATTCAACTCTCTAATATGACCACTTGAAGGTCTGTAAAAAGTGGTCATTATAATGGAACCACTTTCGTTCAAAGATTAAAACTCTTGGAATTAATCATCTGGTGTGCTGGGACAGAGTTCTCATTAGAGAGATGGTCTTACAATTTTGTGGTATTAAAGTGGACTTAAATGTTTTATGTGTATAGTTTTTATGTTAATTGAAGGGAATAAAAGAAGGATGAAATGTTCGAATTTTTAAAAAAACAGTTGTATTCTACAGCTTTGCTGCAGATAACAGAAATTGTTATGAAAAATGGAGAAATTGGTCGTACAACTATACCGTTGAATAAATGGTTGACACAAACTGTCTTACTTTAGATCTACCCTCTGTTTGCTGAGATGGTGAGGGGCGTTGTGTTGTAGAATAGATTTCTTTTTTGAAAATCAAGATGATAACAATGTGTCATATGGTCAAGCAATATCTTCATCATCACAATGTTTTTCTTTATCTGGGAAGGATGTTGAAGCAGCCCTAATGTTCAGGGTACCGTTAACTAAACAACTTACGGAAAATATTTGCGTAAGTCATAATTGAGAAACCTGGATAGTATCTTCAATTAAAGTACATTATTGCAATGTGACATGTTATTGGAAGTATCTCGGAGGGACGATTCCAATTATGTGTTACTTTGCAATATTGCTTAGCCCAATATTGATAAAAGAGGAATTGTTGTTTTAGACTTACACAAATCTTAAGTGTAAACTGTTTAGTAAAACGGTACCCAGGTTTTATGAAGTAAATGCTGCAGATTATTTAAAAGAAAAACAATACATTGCAAGATAAACTAAATGGATTTTCGAGTTTTTCGTACTTGTTCTTGTTGATGTTAAAGCAGTTAGTGATCTAAAATGTTTTCATGTTATTTTCAATTTTTTAGTATGCTATTTAATAACCGAAATTGAAGTATTTGTTTCAATGTTTTTAAGCATTATTTTATAATTGTAGTTCGCTTTAATTGTTTCCTTCGCTTCATGGCTGACTTACTGAAGGCTGATAGTTCTACCTGACTTGACCAGCCCTTGTGGGTAGTTAAGCTTTGTGTCTTCCTCCATCAATCGTGAGTCAGTCATTACAATACAACTGAAATACTGTGGACATGATGTAAAACCATGTTTAACCCTTTACCAAACGCCAAATTTTCGACTGTCCCAAATTGAAAGAGTTTGCAGACTACATTTCAAAATACAATAAAATTGGAAAATATTCTTCTGATAGGGCAGAAAACTTTGTGGGAAAAGGAAGAATTGCTTGTTATGAGCAATTTCTTGTTTTGCTGCAATTTTTTCATGAGTTTTCTGCAACAAAGTAGTTAAATGTTGTTATTGTTTGGTAATGGGTTAAAAAAACAAGCAATCAATAGAATGAAGCACTAACTATTGTAATACATGAAACCTTAACCAATTCACCATATAAATGTTTGTGACAGGTCCGAGTTGAAAACTATTGTATACATGTACCTAAAAAAGGGCATAAGTAAAAAGCGCATTATTTTTGTGTTATTTGGTAGAAACCATTGTGACAAAAGGATAAATTGCTCATAATCAGCTGCTGTGAGGACAATTTAATGAGTATGGCTTTAGTAAAGAATTAATTAACATATTTTAGGTTAGAACAAATACAGCCGACACAAGGGAATCCGAGAAAAAGGGGTTGCTATGGATACTGGACGAGGAAGCCATATTTCCTGGGGCCACAGAAGATTCATTTATGGACAGGTTCTTTGGTTACCATGGAGAACAGAAGGTCAAAAGTAAGTTTTCTAGTGTTTTGAGATTATGAAACTCAGAGAAAACTTTATATTTAACTTAAAGATTGCATATAACTCCCAAGTAACAAAAGTCTAAATAGAAAATAAAATACATGTTATTTCATTCATGGATGATTTTAACTTTGTTGTCCAATTTTTTTTCAGGGGACAGTTTACTAAGAAAGGCCTCGTCGCTAGGCAACACATTCATCCTGAACCATTTCCAAGGGACCAACCCTGTCCAGTATAATGCCAGTGGATGGCTGAAAGTCTGCAGGGAAAACCCCATCACTAAAGTAGCTACTCAAGTACTGCAGGATTCCAAAAAGTAAGTAGAGTTGAGACATTTATTTATATTCCTCAGAAGTAGCAAGATTCTTAAAATAATTGAAACAAAAGGCAAGTTTGTTCAAAATGAACTGAGTCTCATTCTTGCCATGATTTTACAGATGCTTTTTATACTAAAGTACCAATATTGGTAGGCTTTGCCAGGTCTTTTAAAAGTTAAAATATTTTTTTTTCTATATAAACTTCATTTGCAATGGGCAAATATTGTGACAAAAGGAAAATGCGGTCTCTTTAGGGTCCTACCATTTTCCTAGCTGTAGTATCCAAGAATATTATCAAAGGAGAATGAAAAAGTAAGTTATCCTTTTTAAACTAAACCATCTTAAACTTTCAACTGAAGATAACTTTGTTTTCCTTGCAGACCCAACATTAAGGAGTTGTTTAACAGTGTTAAGGCCCCTGTTGGTGGAATGGTGAGTGGGTCTATTGTGGGCATGGAAGGGTCCAATACCTTGAGACGCGTTGGCAGTATGCGGAGAACATTCATGTCCGGAACTGCTGGACTCAAGAAACGATCAATGTGCCTTCAAGTGAAATTCCAAGTGGTGAGTTATTGTATCTATTTAATGTTAGGCTTCAAAATCATTATTACAAGAAGATGAGCTGTTGCTGTTAGATCTGTAAAAGGCCACTTAAATGTACTGGAAGATGAACTGAGGATCAAATGCAGAAATGTTATCTTTATTGATAAAAGACTGGCCATTGATAACTAGTTCCACACTGCAAGGGTTAGTTTAAACATGTTCATAAAGCTATTTTGATCAGTTCCATCAACATAGTGTTTGCATTAGGAAAAGTTAACATAGGTGAATATATCATCTTAACTGTGACCAATTATTATTGTCAGTTCTTAAAGCTTTTTATTAAAGGCTAAAGACTAGAAATAATTGTTTAGGCAAGTTAGATATGGCATTTTACGTAGGGTTGGAAACAATTTTTTTTTCTATTTTCTTGGAATTTCTATTATTACAAATCTGTTTTGATCAACAACATTTCCCTATTTATGTTTGTTTCCAGGATTCTATAATAGAGACATTAAGGAAGACAAAATGTCACTTCATCCACTGTTTGTTACCCCAAGTGAATGCTGGGTTATGTGAGGTCAGGACCGCTGCAGACATAGCTGCTGATAAGCCCGACGATATTCTCATGAACATCCCATTGATAAGGAGTCAGTTCAGGGGCAATGAAATCCTGGATTCTGTCCGGATACATAGACAAGGTAGGTCACTCTTGTCATACATAGATCCTAGCCTGGGGTCCTGGCCCGTTCGTATACCGCGAACTAGGGCCAGGTGTCAGAGAAAGTTTACCGAACACAATAGTGTTCGGTTATGCCGAGGTATTCCGAATGAAACAACATCGACTGCGCATGCGCGTCGATTAAGAGTCTGCAAGCTTATTCATGGGAAACTGTACCTATTTAGACACCCTACTTAGCGTTGGATCCTTTTGAGATGAAATAGTGACTCCGGTTTTTATTGTATTTTAAAGCGTTGTGTTTTGTAATGGAACACAAATGCAGTACACCGCGCAAATCACCCAAACAGGGTTGTGTTTGTGACACAAGTATTGAAAAGTCAAGCTCTTTGCGTCGTGTTTTACCATATAACAAATCCGGAGTAGATCAAAGTAAACTTTATGGTGGAATGTCTGTAATAGATGGTTTTGCTTAAATTGTTATAGAAAGGTATTTAATATTGACAAGATAGTTACAGAATTAAGGAAGGCGTGTCAATCTTCCAAAGTTAGAGTTAAACGTGGTTTTAAGACGAGGTATGACGAGACAAGAATATATCTGGAAAATCGTTTGATAAGCAATGTATTTTAGAATAGTATATATTCTGATATCGAATTCTTGAGATCTAAATGTGTCCAAAGCATTTTATTCTTAGACCATGAGTTCGCCCATCTTCTTGGTGACTTCGTCAACTACAGGTTTTTATGTTAAATCAGACTTTCAAACAACACTAGATAAGCTTATAGCGATAATGATTGATACTAATTATAATTGATTTTGTGGGCTTCATATGATATTGTCAAAACGAAAAATAAAGGTGTTTAATTTGTCGAGAAGCTTGGCTTTTGATTATTATTGGAAAAGAAAAATCACGTTCTTTTTTCCATGTTTGTTATCTAACTTATAACTGCATAAAGGGAATAAATACAGATGCCGTTTCGTTGATATACCATAACTCTTGTAGGTGGGATTCTTATCTTTATTGCATGTTAATTGAATTCGTGATTGTTTAACCAGAGATAAGTGAAACCCTTTACCCTTTCCTTTTACGTGTCGTTGAATTTGATTAAAAAGAAGATGTTATGGGAAAGATAGAAGAAAATCCCATTTTTTTCACATTTTTGAGGTCTTTCTTTCTTCAAAGTCGCCTGTTAACACTTCACAAGCCTAGATATATGTTTCCAATTTGTTTCCATTAAATTTGTTTTGTGTGTGATTTTAAACTCATTTGAATATATAAACAACATATTTGGTAGCATTCATTCAGAGACAACTACTAAAGTAAAAAGTTTGATTCTTTTACAAAAGATATTAATATTATCTGATATTTTGAATCCCAATATTTAAATACAACAATAGATTAAAAGAAAAAATGAAATGAAATGAACAAAATCCATTTAAGTGCAATTAATTTATAAAAATGGAGTATTGTATGAAAATTGTAAAAGGTAAAGGCTACCCTGAATAAGGAATGGAAAAGGGTAAAAATGATAAGGGTAAAAAAGGGTAAATGCACAATTCAAACGCCATCTTTTCATAATAGACGAGTGGCAATCCGTTAGCCAATCAGAAGCGACAATTCATTCTCTGACACCTGGCCCTAATGCGGGTTAGCATGGGCCAGGACTCCAGGCTAACATAGATCCTAGAAATCAAGTTTGGATTGCCTCCCCTGGTCTAAAGGTCATGTATTTCCAAAAACAGAAAAGGAAATACTATTCTATTGTTAAGAACAAAACTGTCTATTTTGTTTAACAAGCTATATCTCATCTGCTTAATGACTAAGTGGATCATGCTTTTGAAGGAATCTGATTTGATACTATTTTAGAATAAGTTGTAGATTTTTGTGTAGAACTCACTTTTGTCAAAAAGTTTACCAATTTTCATTTAATGATCCATTTTACCCCTTCTGTCAAGTTTTCTTGCTGAAAATATTCTTCATATGCTATGGATTTTATCATATGTATGTAAAAATCTTTCTTTATGTTTAATTTTTTTGTAGGGTTCCCGGATTACCTGAGTTTTCCTGAATTTATCCAAAAGTTCGAAGGCCTTATACCCCCAAATTTCAGACCCACGAAAGAAATGGGAGAAAAGGCGGTAAGTCATGAACAGTTATAACAATCATGAACAGTTTTGTCAAGAAATACCTGAGTCTGTTTCATTCTGCTGTGAACTTACCATACAAAATATGCATTTGGATTTCATCCCAATGTAAACTTTGTATGGTAAGTTTACAACTCCATTTATAAATTTTTAATTTAAAACAAATTTCAAAATTTGACAATTTTTTAGTATTTTTTATATTCTAAAGATTTCTGGGTTAGTTAAGATGAGTGAATCAGTTTAGTTTTTTTCACGTTTTGTGATTTGTATTAGACATTTTCACATTAATAGTTTGGTTTCTTGTTGTTTATACTAAAGTTTGACATCAAGTCTCTAAAGATTAAATCAAACAAATGTTGCGTAACACAATGCTATTATGTTTGTAATACAATTTATGGACACTCATAAAGTCAATGTTTATCCCTTTTACTTAAACAGGTACAGGAAGTCTATTGGGCAATTTCAAAAAGAATTAGACGCTTTAAACAAATCTCAATGAGTTTGATGTATTTTTTTTATTTTTTACATTATGACAATAAAGGAAATTATGTCTTATCTATGGCTAGGGATCAGAGTTGTTTTTGACTAAGTAGAAACAACCTTATTTTTTGCAAACATTAAGTAATATATTTTGAAAAAGGTAAATAGCCTCTGGGGTGCTTTTCAAATGTTCATTCCAATTCCATTATAAATAATTACACTCTCAATTTACACTTTTTAGCAGGTTCATTGTAGAATGATTAAGATATATCTAGTTGATTCTCCTTTTGTCACAATGATCTCCTTTCTTTTTTAATTGAAATATGGTAATAATTATGGTTTTGACTGGTAAATACAGTCTAAATAAAACAATGGGTGATGACACAATGTTTATATACATCAAAGAAGATACACTGAAAAACATTGTGGAAGAAGATAGATTCAGGTTGTTGGGTCTGCTTATCATGTGTTTTACTCTTACAAATTTCTATAACAAGACAGAGTAAATTCCTTAAGAAAAACATGAAATGTTTTGTTGTCATATTATTTCTAAGTCAATTGCAGATAGAAAAAGAAAAAAATGTTACAAATATTTCAATTGTTAGAAATATTTCCATTGCAATCTTTTGTACTTGTTACCACTCTGGACTTTGGTAATGAGATAATTGGTCAGGATCCATTGTGTAAACCCTTTTCTGTCTTGTTGTGAAGTGTATGAAATGTCTTGAAGAAAAAATCTAGATTTTATTGGAGCCTAACACTGTTTTCCACACAATATATGTTATTATACATTGGCCAGTGCACCTATCTGTGATCCTGGTATGTTGCAAATAAATAAGTTTTCTAAGTCAGAGGCTTCCCAGGAGAAGGCATAATCCGGAGAGACGGTATATATCAGATAATTTACTTTAGAAAGACTATTGGACTAATTTAAAGAGTCAAAATGTTATTTGAAAATCTAAAAAAAAAAACGAGTTAAAAAGTTTCAAGTGGTTAGTAGAAATTTTCCCGTAATAAGCAAACTGTCTTTTTGCCATGTTTTTAAAAAATGTCTTCTTTAAATGTTTTCACTAAAATCCCATGGAATTAGGGAAAGAGTAGGGATGATCGTCTTTAAACATCTTGTATCATGAAATAGCTTTAAGGGTTAAAGGCTTTAATTGGTCAATATAGGGTTTTGTGATTTCCCATGGTAGATTGCAGATCATTTGTTCAGATGTTCAATTCTCACATAGGCTAGAATTGGACTTGATTTTTATTGTAAAGTTGACCACCACTTGTTCAAAAGTTTGTAGGTAGGACTATTGTGGCTATATAGGACTTTTGGCAGGTGAGACATAAGAAAATGTAAAAGATATTTCGTAAGACCTAAAAAAGTGTAAAATATATTGATAGGAAAAATTTAGAAATATGAAAAGTATGCATTAAAAATGAAAGTTATGAACAATTGTTCATGCAATGTTTATTACACCAGTTATTTATTCATATAATTATCATAAATGTTTGCCACATTATTTTCATTGCACAAATTAAACAGAAAAACAATCTTAATTCATTTCTTTTTACTGATATGGAAAGTTTTCAGTATATGTCATTTACAACAATAACACAAATTACAGACTGAAATGAAAGTATAAAATGGGCACTTGAAATACCCTACCATTTGTTAAAACAGATTTTTTTCCTTTTGTAGCTTTGCCTACTCAATTTGAAAAAAAAAAAAATCGCATATTTTGAAAACACTCTTTGATAATGCATTCAACTTAAACTTGTGATTAAAACAGTTAGGTGAATTACTCATATGTTGTATAATTTTGTAAAAAAAAAACAAAAAAAATTTGATTAAAGCGGAAATTTCTAATGTGATCACAAGAAATGTCTCCTTTTACCTGAATGTTTTCAGAAAAATGTTGTTGATGTTTTTGCTATAACCAGCATGAGGGAAAGTTAGGCAGATCCAGCACTCATAATCTGAAACATAAATTGACTTTCTGTGGTATTAAAGCTATGTTTGCAATTATTGTTTGCAATTTGGTCCTCTACAAACAAAGCTTGAAATTGGTACTCAATTGGTTTACAAGAAAATTGCATTTTCATTGAAAACTTCTCTAATAGGAAAAAAAGCTTATTGAATACTCTGTCATAGGAAAGAAATAGCTGACTGATGACATTTTTAACTGTACACCAAGTTACATTTATCCTTAAATATTTAGATATGATCAAATTATATGTAAAATGTTGTGTCAATATGAGCATTTCATGTGCCAACAAAATTGTGGAACAAACAGTATGGTCAGGGAAAGACCTTAATCTACTAAACTAACACACTTTAGTTGGACACAATCAGGACTACACTGTGAAGGGACCAACAACATTGAGTTATAGAAAAGGAATTATTGTTAGTGGTCAAATGTTGGTATATAGGTAACAGAGTTTAGAAAGCTTTCTTCTGGGATACTCATTCAGAGCCTTAGCCTAGTACTGGTGGATCCAGGAAAACTGTAACATAACTGAACAATTGTTGATGCCACATTAAACACCAAACAAAGAAACACATCTGGGAATCTCATACAGAATACAATCAGTTAAAGTTAGGCATTCACTTGTGTAAGACTTGTCACTTGTGTGATAGGAGTGTTGGGTAGGATGTCAGTGTCTGGTGTCTGATTATTGTCAGTATATAAACAGAAGTTAATTATTCATAATTCATATTGATCTTTTCTATTATCCTTTCTACAAGTCTGTCAATTCTTGTCTTCTGCACAAGCATAACACTGCTCTATGGAATTATTATCTTATTATATATTTATTAGTTTTATTTGTTGGTGCTGATTTTCTTGTTCAAATAGTGGCACATGTCAAACAATATATTTATCTACATGTTTGTCACTGTGGGATAAATGATGATTTGGTTGTAAATGATGGGGATTTTTAGACCAATTGTCTCGAGTTAAAACCAAAGTTGCTGTCACATAAATGCTAAGTGTCCTTGGTCAAAGCACTTTTCTTAGCTATGAGCATGTAGATAATCAAGGAAGTATGTACAGCCTTTGCCAGATTTAATTTCTTTCAGCGATTGTAAAAATAAAACTTAGTTACTAATGACATAACTTAGTACAGAATAGAAATAAATGAATATGTTTTTACCTTTCAGTCTGTGATACAGATTATTGAGCATTTGGACATAGATAAGCTTAACTACAGGATTGGACTTAGTAGGGTGAGTATATGCTATACAGTCATTTTTATTTGTGATATGTTATAAAATCATAGGCAAATTAGAAAAATAACAAAGTGATAGGCAAATTAGAAAAATAACAAATTGATTTCAAGTAGTGTGTTGCTGTAATGTTCTTGTAAAACTCCGGTGATGGTGTTATTTGTATCCGGGAAACCAGACCTTGCAACCGTAGTTTGGTCCCATCCCATGGTTATTATTATTATTTTGAAATTATATATAAGTTCAAGCATAACTTGATATTTACTTATCTTACTTGGATCACTCTGTTGCATTGTGGTTAGAGTACAGAACCCAAATGCCCCCTCTAAGCGTAGGTTTCCAGTGTCTTCTTTTGGTTGAAATATTCAGCAATATTTGGCTGCATCTTTAGAGTATACATTTTCCCCAAAGATATTTGAAAACATTCTCCTCTTGGAAGTTTTATTCAATTTTTATCTTGCTAAGTATAGAAGTGTCCCCTTTTCCACCTTTTACATGCAAATTTCCCCCCTCATGGGACCTGACCCCCTTCCCCCAAAACTGAAAAACCCACAGGTTTCAATCCTGGTGATGGCTTTTGGCTTTTCATGAGAGGTGGTTTCCGGATTGATGTAGGGAAAGCTGATGGTTCTATCCAGCATGAGCAGCCCAAAAAAGGCAGTCTAGTTTGGGGTCTTTCTCATGAATATTACCAGACATCACATCATTGAGATAATTTTGGTAAAACTCAAATGAAATATAAAATGAATAAATCATTTTCACTTAATTGAAGAAGATTTATAAAACCAGGTTATGACAGGTGTTTTCTCCTTTTGGCACAATGCCTTTGACAAATATTTCAAGGGGTCATGCATGGCCCAGTTGTTAAGGTAGTGGGCTTCTAACTCAGAGGTTCTAGTTCCGAGCCTCCACAAGTACCACTGGTCATGTGATAATGTCCTTTTGCAGCTTCAGATCCTAAACCTATTAGTGGTGAAAACAAGAAAAGGCATAACCTTACTAAACATATGTTGATATTGTATTAAACACTATGACAAAAAGATAAAAGAAATGCTGCAATGTCAGTTAATTTGTTTTGTCTTTCTGTAAGAATATATTTGCTGTTTTCTTTTTCAATTTTGAACATGTTTTTTAAGTTCCATATGTTTGAAATAGCCTAACCTTGTTGCTTTTTAACGGACCCCTATGCTGGTGTTACTCGCTATGTTCATGCCATCAGGTTTTTTCTAAATAACATATCTTGCACTGCCCAGATTAAGTGAGTTTGAAGACATTGATTGACTGAGTGATAAAATTTGCTGAATTATTGGTTTGATTAAATATATTTTTGAGAAAAAAAAAAAGTAAGAGTAAAAAACGAAAGAAATAGATGATGTTAAATGTTTTTTTTTTTTTAACTTAAGTATACATATTCTGTGGTATATAGGTATAGCTCCTCATGTGATAAGATCAAGTATTGTTCTTTTCTTATTTTAGTAATGGTCATTGTTTATATTACTATAATGAAACAGGGCTCTGTTTAGCTCTGAAACAAATGCCCTGGACATTATATCATAAATATTTTTCATGCTGTTTATTCCTGAAGGTTATATGTGTATTCTTTTTCAGTGTAAATTCTCTTTTAAGATTCTTAACCAATTTCTTCATAAAGGATGTTTAGATCAAACAAGTTGAAAGCTATAGCAGAGAGCATTTATCTAGAATTACATCAAGTTTCTTTGTTTTTCTTGGAAGAAACCACTGTCATAAAAGAAGAAATTGCTGTTTTTCTCATTGCATCTGTTTGGCTTTATACTGTAGGTGCACTGAAGTAAGTTTTGTAGACTCATGGAAGTAATACATGTCTGCTTGTATACATGGATACATTTTTGCTGGCATGATTTTTTTTTTTTTTGAGAAATATATTAAAGCTGGTCTTTCAAGATGCTTGACACTATTATTCCCTGTACATTTGTAGGTATTTTTCCGAGCGGGTTGTTTGAATCGTTTGGAGTCCTCCAGAGACGACAAGGTGACGGGGAGAATTATAAACTTTCAGGCGTATTGTAGAGGGTATCTGGCGAGAAAGAATCTAGAAAAACGCAGAGTAAGTAAACATTGTAATCCCTTTGTTTCATATAAATGCTAGCTTCCTTTTGCATGGAAAGCTTATTATATATGAAAAAGAAAGAGCCCATCCATTTTACTAAATGAACATGCATGTTGACGTGTTAACAGAATACAATTGAAGAAAACAACGTTTCAGATATTTACTTACTTGTCATAATGGTTTATTGGTTTTTTTGACAGTCTCAAGTTTGACCAATTGTTTATTAAAGTTAACTCAATGGATTTATTCAGTACCAACACCATAGTATCCAGTGGATGGTTTGTTTAATCAGGAATCATTTGAACATGTAGGTTTATGGGTTTGGAGGTGAAACAAATTTAATCCAAAATGCAGACATAACTTAGGATCTGTGCATATGGTTTGACAAGCTATATTGACTGGATAAGCAAGAAATGCATTGAAGTTTGAAAGATGAATAGAATAAAAAAGTTCCTAAAGTGTATGAGAATGTTTACATTCAAAGTACTGAAACATATCTGTGATGCAATGGGTTAAATAAAACTACTGATGACATGCTCATTTGCTGTTTACTTTTGTTGATGAATTTTGAATTTTTTTTTAATTTTAGTGCCTTGCTCATTTCATTTTAAACAATTATTTGTTTCAAATTTCATCAAGTAATAAAACTGATGAAAAACTCTTGTAACATAAAGGGAAATGGCTTGTCCCATTTTCTCAATGAATAAAGTGCATGAGCAGATGCTTTTAAATGGAACAGAGTCCAGAGTAGGGGATAATGGAGTTATGAATGAGTGAATTGATTCTCCAGATGCCTGTTAAGTTTTAAACATATCGTCCATCACTCACCAATCTGCGCCAGAAACCCAACATTTTCCTGGGGAGTATACTTTACCCTCCTATAACTTATTACCATGTATGGGATTTTGTGACCGGTCCAAATCATTGTTATTGTAGACAATAATAATAAAGTAGAAGTATTTGTCATTAAAATATGATCATGATCAAGTATAGTTGAAAAATTAACCCTTTCCCAAACAACAATTTTTTGACTGTCCCAAATTGAAAGAGTTTGCTGATGACATTTCAAATTGTGATGAAAATAATCTTCTGATAGGGCAGAAATCATTATGGTAAAAGGAGAAATTGCTCATTACGAGCAATTTCTCCTTTTCCCACTATGTTTTCTAAAGTCGTCTGCAACAAAGTGGTCAAATGTCGTTATTGTTTGGGAAAGGGTTAACAGAATGTAAAACTAGAGCTCTATAAGTTACGTTGTCCTCAGGAAAAGGGAGATGGAGCAAACTAATCATGTACAAACGTTTTGTTTATTTACTTTACAAATGCATGATAGCTATAACATGGTTCCAGTTTTCACTCAAATTATTTCATGCATACCAGAACAAAAAACAGGCTTACAAAATTTGATTGCTTTTTAAAAAGCCCCACTTCATATAAAATTATCTTGACAATTCTTCCATACAAGGTTTTAGAAATTGAAATGACAAACAGAGGAATTGCTCATCATGGGCAGATTTCTTCTTTTGTCACAATGATTCATTTTTCCTAAAAATAAAATAAAATCCTGATTAACCCTTATAGTGCTGAAACCAACTTCATGCTTATGCAAAAAGGTTAGATCCAAGCCAGCAGCCAAGCAAATTGGTTACTGGCCTGTGATTTAACCTGTTTGCTACTATGAGTATCTTTCCCCAACAAAGTTAAGCAGATGTTTAAGGTTTTGGAATGCAGACGACAGAAAAATCTATTTTTAGAAAATTACCCAGCATTCAAAGGGTTAAGAAGACTTTGGACCATTCAGGAAATGACTATTAATGGTAGCGACATTTTTGTTTTCACAATAGAAATGATTATGACAACATAAAGGGGTTGATCTTAATTTGCAACTAACTATGGAGTAACAGATTTAATTGAGAATCCACGAGGAAACATGTTAGATAAGTTGGTATGACAAAAATGACAAGCATCCTCACAGAGAATCAACATTGATTATAGAGGAATTGCCACATGTTTATGTTAATGCATGCTGTTACTAACTCATTACCTCTTTCTCGCTGCACACACAATTTTGTAGTTGTGGATATTTGGTTGGATTAGAAAAGTGATATTGATATCTATCATTTACAAAACAAAGAAGCAGATGCTGAAATCATTGTGCTTTAAAGAGGATTTGCTCATCATGAGCATTATGGGTAACTTTGTTTGCTGTCACAATGGTTTCAGATGTATGCCATAAAACTGTTTCAAATAATAATAACTATATAAACTAATTTTAACGCTGTTACAGCATATGATTTGAGAAATCGTTGTTGTAAACAGATTCTTACTTGTGGACAGCAATTTCTCCTTCTGACTCATTGTTTTTTAGGTTTAGGAAAGCAGACAACAAACAGATCTATTTTTAGAAGATTACCCAGCATTCTAAGGGTTAAACAATCACATTTCATGATGAATGTTATTCCTCCCCTGTTGCATCTACACCTTGTGATGTATTCCCGTCCAGATGACTGGAAATGTCTTGATTACGAACAGCTGTCTTACATGTAGGACTTGTCAAAAAAACATAAATAAACATCTACTGAGTTTTACTGCTATGCACACTTCTGTGATGTAATTGAGAATAGAACTCTTAAATCTGTATGCTTGTGGGAAATCAAGGGCTCTCTGAGATTACAGTTAGATTTGTCAGTTACACCTCATTAACATTGGTCTGTTATATTGGTCATTACATTGATTGGTTACATTGATTGGTTACATCAGTCGGTTACATGGATTGGTTACATTGGTTGGTTACATCAGTCGGTTACATGGATTGGTTACATTGGCCAATTATAACTGGCTGGAAAAGAGGTTTAAACCATTTATCAGTCCTATTTTAGTTATATCTTGGCAGTAATTTCAACTATACATGCTCTCATCAGATTAGGACACATATTTCTTCCAAGCTACAGACTGATTTAAAGCACCTTTGATGATGATATGCCGACAAATTGTGTTGTGTAAGTACTATTTGCAACAACAAACAATTGAAAAAAATACAACAAAAGATAAGATGTGACCCTTGAAACCATCCTTTTCAACTGACATATTTTTACCACGGTTATTTTCAGGTACAGAATGTTGCCATACGGTGTATACAGAAGAATGTAAAGAAGTTTCACCAGATTCGTGATTGGGACTGGTGGAAACTTTACCTCAAAGTCAAACCCCTCCTTAATGTTCATCGGACAGAGGAAGAACTGCGGGATAAAGAGGTAAGACACTGGAAAGGCTTAACCCTCTCTTTTAACCATTTACCAAACGTCAAAACTTCGACTGCCTCAAATTTAAAGAGTTTGCAGACGACCATTCAAAATGTGATGAATTTGAAAAATAATCTTCTGATAATGCAGAAAACATTGTGGGAAAAGGAGAAATTGCTTGTTAAGAGCAATTTTTCCTTTCCCCATAATGTTTTCAAGAGTTGTATGCAAAAAACTGATGTCGTTACTGTTTGGTAATGGGTTAAGAAGGCTCTGCATGGTCCAGAGGGTGATACACAAATTTACCTTTTCTCTCATACAGAAAAATTTAAACATATTTCATTCATCAGAAAATGTACCTCTATAACTATAAACTAATTAACAAGTACATTTGATAAATCAAAGCTCACTATAGACAAATAAGCATTTTAATTATTTACCATTTCTTGTAAGATTTTCATGTCATCAACCACATATTTCTGGGAAGTTAGAAATGTGAAAACAAATATGTTAATCTGTGTTTTGACATTGACAATGCCTTATTTACAGATGTCAAAATATCATGAAGATCTTTATCACTGATTTAAATCAAACACTTAAGGCCCAATCATGAGAAGTGCAGATTTGAAAATGATAACATTTATTATCTAATTAATCAGTGAAAAACTTATTTTTAATCTCTACAATCAGAGGGCTTCTGATTAAGGGGTGTGGCTTTGTTACTCTGAATAAACTGTGTGAAATATGTTTATAAAAAGCATGTTTATTATTTACCCAATTTTGAATTGCCATTAGTTTGCAGTGTGACAAACTAAAGGAATTTTTGTTGAAAGTGAAAAAAACGTCTTGGAATTACATACACATAATTTTGTTTAAACTGCTATGAAAAAGCGTGGAAAAAAAGTGACTTATTTGTGTCATGTATTTAATCTAAACATAACAATACAAATAGATATAAAGAATTATGTAATGTTTACTTTAATCAAACAATACAACTTTTGATCAGACAAGACAATCGTAAACAAAACAATACAATATTTGATGAAACAATACAATCTCTGGTTAAAGCAATATAATGTTAATTTCAATAGAACAATACAATCTTTAATCAGATGATACAATCTTGAATTAAATAATATAATATTTATATTTAATGAAACAATACAATCTTTATATGAGGAATATAATGCAATTATTAATAAAACGTTACAAAGCAATCTTTCCCCTTTCATTTTAATACAATGGTGTTTTTAATGATTCAATACTAAGTTTAATTATAGTGTAAAGGGAACAGCCCATTTTTGTTGAACCATTACTAAGCAACAAAGGTTCAATCTTTACAAATAGACAGAGTTAACCAATGATAGATGATATTGAGCTCAGGTTGAAATGTATTCATTTTGTAAAGGGAATATGAAAATATATTGCTTGATATAGGATTCCAATAAGAATAAGAAAAAAATATTTGAAAGAGAAATTGCCGTATAAATGACTCACATACCTCTCACCTAAATATCTATGTGAGTTGAAAACAATTATTAGGAAAAATATGTAGCAAAAGGTAAAATATTTCAATAGAGCAGTTTCTCCTTTTCCCCCACATATTTCTCCAAACCATGTACAACATACATATATATATATATATATATATATATATATATATGTTTGGAGTTTGTGAGTGTGGTTGTTTGGTAAAGGGAGATATTGCAGGAGAGGGACTCAGTGACAATTATACAGCCAGGGGTCAGATGTTCTCCTAATGGTGGTCGGGTGTGATGGGAGACAGATTACAAGTGCAAACCCACATTAAAATGTCCATCAATAATGGCAGCTATTTTATAGTGCAGTCGAGTAAGGTTAGGTAATGATCACCTGTAATAGTGTGGGTGATTCACGGAGAATTAGATTGTGGTGAAAGTTCCTGTGCAACTATATTGTGGAATTAAATTGTATAAGAGTTATTGCTTTAAAAAAAAGGTTTGAAATTTAAGTGATTTGAAACACAGCTCTATAAATAAATGAACATGTTATGTGAAATAAGTGGTGATAAACTGTTGATATAGATAAATGGGAAATTATGATTATGAATTTTTCTTGTATACTTTATTGTGAAAAGGTTTGAAATAATTTAATTAATCTCATTTACTTTAAAAAAAAAAAAGGTTTAACCATAATTAAAGTAAATCACTCTTATATTAAGAATTGATAAGTGATGCACTATAGTTATGCAAGATTTAATAAAAGATGATTATACATATGCATGTCATAGGACTTGGATGAAATGTGCCAAATATTGACAGATATCTATTGCAATGAATAGTTATCAAGTTATTTTTTGTTTTGAAATAAATTAATTGAATACATTCTTAAAGGAAATACTAATATCAAGCCATGAAATTATATAAGAATAAATATGGAATCTCATTTCGCTTCAATTAAGATCATGTACCTGGAAATCTAAGAACCTATTTCCCATAATGTGAATTTTGAAACCATAACTATTCTTTACCTTTGAATAATAAATAATACTCACTCATTTTCTCACAAGACTTATGTTAATAGTAAATAATTGAAAAAGTTTGAAGATGGCTCTTAACATAGTTGGCCTCTTTTCCATTTATGAAAATGTTGTTGGAAAATGGAACATTACTTGTGTATGGAATTTCTCTCTTGCTTCGTCTATGATTTGGTTGTAAAGATCAGCAGATGTGTAATTCCCAAGGATCTGATTGTTGTATGGTTGATGCTGTAACTGGTGAGACAAGTTGATGTTACTTGCAGAAATATGATACATTTGGGTTAACCCATGCCGCTTATTACAGATTCTGTAATTAGTCCTTATTGATAAACAACAGCGTACAGAACTTGAGATCACAAAGCCCCTCTCCGCATGGGTTCAAATCCCAGTGAGGGATATGGATTTTCATGAGAGTTAGTCTCCCAACTGACTGACTGAATGCCTATTGTTCTACCCAGTTGAGTATGGGGTCTTTCTCCATCAAGAGGAGGGCATCGCAACATAATTGAAATAATGTTGACGCCATGTAAAAACCCATATATATGAGTAAATAAATGAATAAATAAATAGATAGGCAAGCAAACAGCAGGAGGTAGCATTGATAAAGTACAGTCTAACTTGTGTTAAGCAGCCACCCTTCTATGCAGCCAACCTGAACAACCACTACAGAAAGTCCCATTGTTGGATTTATAGTGTACATCAATTTGTGTTAAGCAGCCAATCTGTCTTAAACAGCTAATTTACTCTGTCCCATAGACTGGCCTCTTAACACAAGTTTGCCTGTATGTAAAATAAAAAGAATTCATTGTGACATTTGATTTAATATTGATCATTTTGCTGAATCACTCAGCTTGTAATGTCATGAGCAGATTAATTCACCAGTTACAGCTGTGTCAAGGTGATACACTATAATGAAGTAAAGGGTTATATTGGGACTGTTGAAAGTGCCTCAAGGACAGGGCATGTCCAAAACAATGAATGGCTGAGTGTCCGTTGTCTTTATCCAGTCCCTTCATATATACAGGCATTTTAACAGACATGTAGGAAACTGCTAAAGAAACATTTGTGACAAAATGAGAAATTGCTCATGAGCAATTTCTCCTTTTGTCACAGTTGTTTCTAATAAATGTCTGAAAGAATATTTTAGTTTCATACTGTATGACTGTTGTTGTTGGGTTGTTTTCAGTTTTGACAGATCATACAATTTTGTTTGAGGGACAGGGTGTATTATACAGTGATTCAGACTGAGTCTCGTTAACTAATTAATCCTTGTAACTAATTAATCCTTAAAACCGGTGTAGAGAAAATTTGTCTTAAACAGCAAACTCAAAGTTGCCAGAACTTGTTTACTTTTGTCTCAATAAATTGATATCAAATGAGTAAATAAAGACTATTTTATTGTTACAATGAATGTAAAATAAACTTATTTGAACTTAATTAGTTATATCAGAAGATAGTTCTGTTAAATATAGGAGGCAACTAAATGGGGAGAAAATGCTCAAAAGATGAATTTTCTTCCTTTCTAAAACACTAATAGATTTAGGGTTGGTATGGTAAAGGATGAATAATAACAGATATGTTAGAGCAAAAGACAAGATTTTGCTTGATTGTCTCTCAACAATACCTGTACACTATAGGACACACACACTTACCTGGGCATCTTAAACCTTTTTCTCCATATATTTGTACTTTATGGTACCTGCAGTAGAAGGTTTTAAAAAAAATCTGGTTACAAAATTAAATGGGATAAATGCTCATACTGTCATACTGAGCTCATACTAAGCAGTTTCCTCCCATATCACAATGGTTTTATTACTAAATCCACACAGAAAATAGTATTGTTATGTTGTTGTGTGTTGGTGCCGGTCACATTATGAGAGAATGGGTTAAAGCAGCCAAGCTGTGTTATTAAATGATACCATTGGGTAAATTTAGAATGAGTTTTGTGACAAACACAAATGCATTCTTTCAATAAAAAAAGAAAATAAATAAAAAAGAAGAAAAAACCACTGCTCATAGCTAACACCAAAGGTGTTTGTCTTTTAATGAGGTAACATTTTTTACTTCCAAGCAATATTGTAAGATAAAGACAAATCTGTGCAAAAGGTATTTTAAGAATTGAATTAAATGAGGCTTTTAATTTACTGGGCAGTTTGACAAAAGGCTAGTTATATAGGAAGCTAGGGTTTATCTGTGATAACATTTTTGTTCAAGATTTTGTTCCTGAAAATCTTTTGATGCAATCAGTCTCAAACAATGCTTTCACAGCATAGAAAAAAAAAATGTATAAACTTACATGAAGAACATCCTGAAGAAATTTGCTGCATTTGGGGTTTTTTCATGGATTATATCCTGTATAGGTGTCTGGAATGTCCATTTTCAAAAGATGGCAAGCAAAAAGTCCATTTCCTTTATGATATTAGGTAGAAATCAGTGCCTCAAGGATAAATTTCTTTAAAAATCAATTTTATCATTTTGTCATATTGTTTTCCCATGCCTTCTTCAAGAGATGCTGTTAAGTGATGTGTTATGAATAAGGAGTCAATGGATTTTTTTATTCGAAGCATGCAAATAACTTCTTTGTTTGTAATGTTTCATCCAAATTTTACCTATATTTTCTAATTGATGTATACCTTATAGTTTTTCAATGTTATTGCTTTCAATTTGGATAACCATAAATGGGTCAGGAAAAACATTATGAAAATTTAGATATAATTTAAGAATAAAGTCCATTTCCCTTGTTCCCTGTAAATGCTCTACTGGAGGTTATATATTATGTGTTCACCTGTATGAGTAGATAGGTTTATATGACTCAGTGTGGAGTACCGTTTCTCTGACAAGTGTCGCACTTTCATTCATTACTCTCATTCGGCTTTCAACAGGATGTTACATTTCGGATATTTCGTTGTTTCGGATTATACTTTGTGACAGTTTGATATAGAAAATATATAAAAAGTTCTGATGAATTGTGAAAAAGGTTCAATTACTAACTTATTTCAATTATCATAAATTAGGGATATAAGAGCAATGGATAAAATAAAGCATGTATTAATTTAAAAGCAAATTTCACAACTTTTCATTGATCTTTTCTTAAAAGATTTTTTTTCTTAAAGTCAATAAATATACTACAAAATGTCTCATAGAAGAAACAAAATGAGAAATAAGAAAAACATGCTCGTGATGAATTTCAGCCTTTTTCTTCGTTGTATCTTAATGGTTTTCTCACAAAAAAATGCAACTGGTCATGGTTTATCATGTTTGTATATAATGATTTTAAATTGAAGTTTTCCAAATGAAAGAAAATGATTAAAACCAGAATTTATTCAATTTTTTTCTCCTGTGCAATTTTCTGGGAAGGTTTTGTTACACACACCAGAAATGGGAATCCCTCATCTAGAGTAGAGGGTCTAATTTCCCATCATTTTCTCTTCATATCTGACGTTTTTTGCGTATATACGATGAATTACAGATAAGAGATGTAGGCTGCAGGAATTTGCAGAAGATATGCAATTACTGATAGGCAGCCCTTTCCTTGATCAATTTAATTCAAAAAAATAAACCCAAATAATAAAAGACAAATAACATTCTGAAAATTGTTGACAAATAAATGAACATTAATGGCATTGCATTTTTTAACCCTTATAGTGCTGTAACGACTTTATGCTTATGCAAATAGGTAAGATCCAGGCCAGCCGCTCAAATTTGTGGCTGGCCTGTGATCCAACCTTTTTGCTACTCTGAATATCTTTTCTTAACTAGATTAAGCAGAAATTTAAGGTTTTGGAAAGCAGACGACACAAACATCTATTTTTAGAAAATTACTCTGCATTCTAAGGGTTAACATTGTTAATTGCTTATGTTATATAGGTTTGAAGGTTTCACAAGAGATTTAACAAAAAAAGTGGCAAACTTTCATTCAAAGAAAGGTTAAGTGTGATGGTTTGATAAGAAAAACTTTGACTCCCATTTTATTACTGCTTTTCATATCCTTGTCAGTGCACATATGCATGATCCTTTTATTTCCCCACCAGAATAGATATGATATATTTTCCAGTAGGAAATGTATGTTTGAGTTTTAGGATAAGACATATTAAAGTGTAAAAATAAAGTTCTTCTATACTGTTAAAATGATGTTTATAGTTTCAAGCTGATTCTATGAGAAAATCTCAAATTCCAAACATACCCCTCTACCACCCCACTCTTTGATGTGTTTGTAAGCATGTCAAATTCAAGGATCTGAATTGTTTATGTTATCCTTCCAACTTAATGAGGGAGAGTGAGGAAGAGCAGATAAATCTTCAGTGTTTCCAGATCTGAAATTGTTTACTTTGATATCCTTTCCATGCTGCAGATCACTTTAACCAAATATTCCCTACAACAACAAACTTATAATACTTCTACAGCAGATGAAATCTCATAACATTTTGACATAAAAATAAATATTCCTTTTGTCACAATGAGTTCAATATTAAATCATTATAAATCATTATATAACACTTATGGAGTATGCTTATTTGCGTTTTTTGATAAATTGATAAAAAGTCATCCTCTGTAAGTTATACAGAACTAGAAAATGATAAACCAAATGTCAGCAGCAAATGTTTCTGATTATCGAGAAGAATCATTATTTGTTGGAAATTAAGTTTTCTTGAGGAAAACCTTACAAAAAGGAGTTGTGTTGGTTTTGAGCATTTCATTCTCTTGCTATGATTAGTTGTCTCTGAAACTTTCCCTTGAAGTATCAGCAAACCAAGTATACAGGACTCATAAAGGATTAGATTAATGGTTATTGGTTCCCATTCAATAGGGGTTGTGCCTCTTTTAGTATTGTTTATCTGTTCTACGAAAAATGATAAAAGTTGCAAGCAGAGTGCTAATGTATGTGCTATTGACACGTAAAAGTGAGCCATTCAAATAATGAGAGATGCCTCATACAAAGTCTTCTTTTTTTCTTTAAATATATTATGTCTGTGATAATTAAAGCTTTTGTCTTATTTTCTTAAAAAAAGTTTAAATATGGATTTTACGGATATCATGTCTTGATCATTGAAGTGCTTGATGAAGCCTAGATAAAACCTCAGTGTGAGTCAGACTCTCTACCAGGCAGAGTTATCAATTTGTTGTCTTGTGATTTGGGAGAGAAATTTTAAGGATACTTATTTGTGTTGAAAATATTTAACTTATTCGTTTTGTTAAGAATCTTAAGGAGATAGATGTTAAATTTGATAAAGAGTAAATGTATGTGAAATTATAGTCTGTGAAATTTGTCAAAATATCATTCTAAAAATATTCCACTGGTAGTACAGTAAATATCAAAGACTTTTTTTTTAACATCGAAGATAAGTGGATTGAAAACAATATCAAAGAAACACATATTCCCTCAGAAAACAACCAGTAAATACAAGGCATGACGAATGACAAGGATTCTGTTAATACATATTAGTAAAGACACCTAATCATTGCAGACCTAGAAATTAATATCATTTTTATTTTTATCATCAACCATCAAAACTTTACTTGGAAGAAATGTTATAAAATCTCATTTGAGTGGCATTTGATAAAGTGATAGAGCAATCAATCAATACTTGCATTAAAACATGTGAAAATGCAATACTTAACAGTAGTAAGAAATGATAATGAATAGAACAGCATATACTACAAGAATGACTTATTAACCATCATATTTATCATATTTACCAATTTTTTTTTTTTATTCATTTTAAGGATTTAAAGTAAAGAGAATTCAACAGATACCACTAAAAAAGTGACTTACTAAGCAAAATAAATGCAACACGGACCAGTTTAAAAAGTTTTATTACATTATAAGATAGTGAAGAGAACTCTTAAAACCCATTATAACAAGTGAAAGTACAAGTGCTTGCAAAAGTGACTAACATTCCTGTGAAACTGTGGTGTATACCTGTACAATAGTAGCGTGCCATTTGTATTGTGTGTGGAAGACTGGTAATTGTGATGACAATGTCTGCGAGTAAGGTAAAGTGCTATAGTTATATCTATCGTCAGTCGACTAACCCCTGTACAACATGTACCTCTCTACAGTTAGAGCTGGAACAGATGAAGACCAAGCTAGAGAAACTGGAGAAAGAACGCAATGAACTCAAACAGCAGGCAGACAAGATGGAGAACAGGGTGAGTGAGATATTTCCTATAGTTATAATCGTAGTTTAACCCTTTCCCAAACAACAAATTTTCGACTGTCCCAAATTGAAAGAGTTTGAAGACGACATTTCAAAATGTGATGAAATTGGAAAATAATCTTCTGATAGGGCAGAAAACAATTGGAAAAAGGAAAAATTGCTCGTTATGAGCAATTTCTTCTTTTCCCACAATGTTTTCTAAAGTTGTCTTCAACAAAGTGGTCAGATGTTGTTATTGTTTGGGAAAGGGTTAAGACAACAGAGGGGTCCTGCCTGTCACAGTGGTTAAGAGAGCAGTGGGCTTAGAACATGGCGGTCTTGGGTTAAAGTCCCACAGGTACCTCTGACTTTGTGGTACTGACCATTATCAAGATACTTTAGGTCCCTAGCCTAGGACTGATGGATCTAGGGCGGAGTCTTATCAACAGTCGTAAGATTTATAGAAAATTGTTGTGCTATCTTACATCTACAATTGTACTCTGTATCTTACAGCCTTCTTATCAAACAGGTTGTTCATTCTTACAATAATCAGCGACCTTTACGCTTATAAACTGAACTTTTTAGTCTAAATATTCGATACTCAGATTGCTTTTTTTTCTTTCTGGTAAGCAATCCCACACTAAAAAGTTAAAAATATAAGAGAACTAAGTGTTAACTGTGAGTGTGTCAGGCTTGTGATGTCATGTCTCTATTTTTAGTTTTGAAGAAGAATATTCCACAAAATGCAAGGTTTTGGATTAAAAGTGCGAAATATTCATTAGCCACAGAAAATTAAAGATTGATTTCATCAGAAACAGTCATCCATTGCCATTAGAAATAGAAAAAATAGCTAAAAATTTAGAATGTATTTTAGAGCAATTGTGAAGACAGCCATGTTTCGTTCTCGATCATGTTATCTACACAATTTCTATTTATAGATGGGGTTTTCAATGAAAACTTATGTTTGCAAAAATCTTGTATTGGTTGAATTTGTATCAAATAAATCTGTCTTTTAGCAGCTAACTGTCCATATTTAAGATCTTATGTGGTTGGAATTGTAAACTTTTAATCACAAGACCCCTCTCTGCAGGAGTTAAAATCAGGGAATGATAGATTTGAATTTTATGAGAGATTGTCTTCTTGTTGACAAACAAAACATCAGTTGTTCTACTCGGCTTGACTGAGCCTTTTGGGTATTTCTTCAACCATGATGAACCAGGTATAGCAATATATTAAAAAATTGTCAATGTGATGTAAAGACCAAAAAAGTACAACTTAAATTCTTGTTACTTGCAAATGATAACAACAGTGTGTTCTATGGCAAAATGTAGTTCTTTAAGATCCAACCTAAGCTAATCATAACCAAATACTACTTAAATGTGACAATGATTTCAATGTTTTTCTATTAATTGTTCTATTCTAACATGAGTATATGAATGAAAATTGTTTACATCCATGAAATGCCTGGGTGTCCTGTATTATGATGTATGTATATATTCAGGTTGTTGAGCTGACAGCAGACTTGGCGGAGGAAAACACCACCTCCACACAGGCCTCTGAGATGTTGGAGACAGAAAGTGCCGAGAGAATGAGGCTGGAAAAGGAGCTGAAAGATATCACAGTAGGTTAACTACTTACTACAGAGATTGTTAGTTAATATAGTCTAAATATATCAACATGTTAAAATGGATAAAATGCTTTTTATTAATGTTTCCATTTGGTAGTTTTTACATTTTCCACAATCATGTAGACATCAGTTTCAAGAAAAGAAATATTTCTCATATTTTAGTTAATTACCAACATTGTAAATCAATATTTTCTTATCTTTATACAAATGTTATGCCTTACACATAGAAGATGGTTAAATCCATCACCAATTCCCACTGTAAAGAATAAACAGTGAAAGATTCATACACAACAAATTTAGGACCCAATTTAATACTGTCATGTTTCTATGTTTGCAGGGCAAATATCAGACATTAAAAAGAAACCATGAGAAGTTGGAGATGGAGACCATGCAGTTAAAGCTATGGCAGGCAGAGAGTTTGGATGGGGAACTGGATGATGATGAGGTGGATGGTAAGATTGGATTTTGTAAATACATCTTGCGGGACCTCCCCTGGCGAGTGGTTACAGTACACTTCAAGGGGTCCAGCGTGTCCCAGTGATTATCGTGGTGGACTTGGAACTACGGGGTCCTGGGTTTGGGCCCCACCAATACCTCTGGTTTCGTAGGAGTGACCTTTAGCAAGTCCTTTAGACCCCTAGCCAAGTACTGGTGGATCCAGGAAAGCTGTTACATAACTGAAAAATTGTTGATACCATGTTAAACACCATACAAACAAAGAGTACACAACTTGAAGTCACATGACCCCTTTCCATGTGGTTTTGTTGCAGGCATTTGGATTTTCACGAGATGTAGTTTCCCTGTTGACTTACTGAATGCAATTGGTTCTACCTGGCTTGACCATCCCTTATGGGCAGTTTACAGTCCCTATATCATGATGAATCAGGTACTTCTACATAACTGTAGTGTTATTGACACAATGTAATATCCATTTACGAAAAAGAAATTATGAATAGATCTTGTCTGACTGACATAGTCACACAGATGTGGCCCCTTGTTTGAATTAGGATTTAAAATGTCTTCCACCATGCAATGTTTTACCAAATACTCAAATACAATGGTATTACAGACTTCCTGTTATTGTACTCTGGGTAAATGGGTGTAACAAAACACATGTAAAGTCAGCTCCAAGTCAAAAAAGGGATCACTCATAGGTTCAGACAAAAAATATGTATCCCCTAAGCTAATTTCTCAAAACTGCTTTTCAAAGTTCTGAATTGCGGATTCTCATTAGCTGCCCAAAACTCCTATGCAGTTTAATATTCATCTAGGGTCCTGTGTGGCCTGTGGTTTAGATGTAGGATTTTTGACACAGGGTCCCAGGTTCAATCCTCATCAGGGGCACTGGGAGTATCCCTGGGCCATAAAAATATTGAAATACTGTTGCAGGGCTGTCATTTAGAACCGGCCACTGATCAATTTGACCACTTCAAATGACTATTTGGTCATCTCAAAGAACAAATGAAATGAAAGGTAGTCATAAAAACTCATATGAAGTATGTATAACAACTATTTTTTGTTGGGGGTTTGCTTCATTAACCTCCTTTAATGACAGTTGGCTTCTTACTCCAAAAACTAATGACAATCCTGCTATTGACACTGCATTTAATGCCAGATATGAATTATTATTCTTTTAATTATGTTTCCATTCCAGGTGGTATATACAAGGAGCGGTACGAGAAGGCGAGACGAGAGTTACAATACACGCGTAAACAACTACAACAACAACACGAGGAGGAGATGAACCAGGAGCGAGCAACCAGGAAACAAATAGAAAAGCGGGTATGTACTGCAACATTAAACATAAGGAGGGGCCTCCATGGACTAGCGGTTAGAGTACTGAACTTTAAACCAACAAGCCTTTCTCCTTACATCGACTTCAATCATATGGATATCACACACCTGTCACAATACCTCAAATTCAAACATACTGAGGAGCCTTCATTGCCTAATGCTTAAAGTACTGACCTTGAAACCCTAGCCTTTTTCAAGATAGTCCAAATTTTCATAAGAGGCAGTCTGCAAGCTGACTAACAGAATGCAGATTGTTCTACCCACCTTTACCAGCGCCTAATTTGCAATTAGGGGCTCTTTCTCTATCCATGATGAGCAAGACATTACAATGGTCCTGTGTGGTTAATTTATTAAGATTATTGACTTGTAACCTCGGGCCCAGTGTTTGAGGTTGTAGATATGTAACTGGCGGTCTGGGGTCGATCCCCATCGATGGGAGTGTCTTTTGGCAAGACACTTTCAGAGCCCTAGCCTAGCACTGGTAAATCCAGAAAAACATTAATATAACTGAAAAAGTTTTAAAACAGCATAAAACCCCATATAAATTGCAAGATCATTTCTATAACTATTAAGGTTTTAAATTTTATATGTTGCTGCCTGTAAAGTGATCATGTGATATCTATTTTTAGCTTCACGAAGCTCTAGAGGATGTTGAAGATGCCAAACGACAGCTGTCATCAGCGAAGAAGAAACACCAGAAAGTTCTGTCCGAGATGCACGACTCCAAACTGATGCTGGAGGAGCAAATGTCTCGGAACAATGATCTTGAACGCAAACAAAGAAAGTAAGGGGATTACCAACACCTTCATGTGTTTTTAGCTCACCTGAGCACGTAGTGCTCAAGGTGAGCTTTTGTGATACCGAGATGTCCGTCGTCCGTGCGTCCGTGCGTGTGTCAACAATTGCTTGTGAACACTCTAGAGGCTACATTTATGATCCAATTTTTATCAAAATTGGTCAGAATGATTGTCTCAATAAAATCTTGGCCAAGTTCGAAACTGGGTCATGTGGGGTCAAAAACTAGGTCACTAGGTCAAATAATTTAAAAAGTTTGTGAACACTCTAGAGGCCACATTTTTGGTCCAATTTTGATGAAAGTTGGTCAGAATGATTGTCTCAATAAAATCTTGGCCAAGTTCGAAACTGGGTCATTTGGGGTCAAAAACTAGGTCACTAGGTCAAATAATTTAAGAAGTTTGTGAACACTCTAGAGGCCACATTTATGGTCCAATTTTGATGAAAGTTGGTCAGAATGATTGTCTTAATAAAATCTTGGCCAAGTTCGAAACTGGGTCATGTGGGGTCAATAACTAGGTCACTAGGTCAAATAATTTAAAAAGCTTGTGAACACTCTAGAGACCACAATTATGGTCCTATTTTTATCAAAATTGGCCAGAATGATTGTCTCAATAAAATCTTGGCCAAGTTCGAAACTGGGTCATGTGGGGTCAAAAACTAGGTCACTAGGTCAAATAATTTAAAAAGTTTGTGAACACTCTAGAGGCCACATTTATGTTCCAATTTTGATGAAAGTTCATCAGAATGATGGTCTTAATGAAATCTTGGCCAAGTTTGAAACTGGTTCACGTGGGATCAAAAACTAGGTCACTAGGTCAAATAATTTAAAAAGCTTGTGAACACTCTAGAGGCCACATTTATGGTCCAATTTTGATGAAAGTTGGTCAGAATGATTGTCTCAATAAAAATGTTGGCCAAGTTTGAAACTGGGTCATGTGGGGTCAATAACTAGGTCACTAGGTCATATAATTTAAAAAGCTTGTGAACACTCTAGAGACCACAATTATGGTCCAATTTTTATCAAAGTTGGTCAGAATGATTGTCTCAATGAAATCTTGGCCAAGTTCAAGACTCGGTCATGTGGGGTAAAAAACTAGGTCACTAGGTCAAATAATTTAAAAAGCTTGTGAACACATCTAGAGGCCACATTTATGGTCCAAATTTGATGAAAGTTGGTCAGAATGATTGTCTCAATTGAAATCTTGGCCAAGTTTGAAACCGGGTCATGTGAGGTCAAAAACTAGGTCACTAGGTCAAATATTTGAAAAACCTTGTGAACACTCTAGCAGCTATATTTATGGTCCAATTTTGATGAAAGTTGGTCAGAAGGATTGCCAAAATGAAATCTTGGCCATGTTTGAAAGTGGGTCATGTGGGGTCAAAAACTAGGTCACTAGGTCAAATAATTTAAAAAGCTTGTGAACACTCTAGAGGCCACATTTATGGTCCAATTTTGATGAAAGTTGGCCAGAATGATTGGATTATTTACCATAAGCTTGACTGTCTTAAAATTTTCCAAATTTATTTACTGTTGAAAACCAATAAACGACTTTGAGATACATTTTCCAATTGTTATTATTTTAATTTGCCCAACCAATTGTTACTGTCCCTGCTTTCACAAACCTAAATTTCCTTCATCTTAATTCTCTTTGTCTTGGTGAACATTAACTCAAGAAGACAAATACAATACACATAAAAAAATGTTAACAAGTAAGAGCATTGGCTTAGAGTATTCAATGCAATTAGCACTTAGAAGAGTTTGAAACATACCAACCACTCTGTCTTAAATATACCTCTTTTTCAAACAGAACTCAGGTGAGCGATAAAGGGCCATTATGGCCCTCTTGTATTTTTGAGTGGTCCAAGTTAATAGCAAATGCAGAAAGCAATTAAAGAAGTATAAAAAGTAGCAGTTTCTTACTGATGTCTGTAGGAAGACTTTCTGTTGCATTGTTTTCTTGATTTTATGCTGATGAATGATTGTAAATATTTATGAGGACAAACAAAACTTATATAGGGACTTAAAGGAAATATTAAGATGATCCCGATTTGACAATAAGTTATGTTGGATAAAGAGAAATTTCTTATGTGTGGCATTCCATTCTACTTCAATAACAATATAAAAAGTTGGCTAGGATTACAATCATTAGATTTTGTGATAGTGAACAAAAGGGATAAGCATTTAAAATAAAAACCCATTAGCCTAATTATTCTCAAGCCCATACAGTTATCTACTGAAGATTTGTGTTATTTATGTGAAAGTGAAATGAAATCATTTTGTTTCCTCAGATTCGACACTGAACTCAATAACGTCCATAAAGAATCCGCGTCTGAGAAAACCCAGAGAGAGAAACTCCAGCGTGAAAGAGACACTTTACTTGCTGAAAAATATTCTCTCGAAAAGGAAGTCAATGTAAGTAAAATATCTCTCTGAAACCTTTTACAGTGAATACATAACATGCCATTTTGAGTCTTGTTCAAATTACAAATAGCAATTGACAAATCCTACAACCCAAGGAGATAATTCTAAAGTAGCAATTTTGAGAATATCAGCAATTATTTGTCCCAATTTCTTCTTGCTTGTTGTTTCTTAAATCTTCTTTGTATCTCAGCAAGTTAATTTTGTGTAATTGGTCAACTTATCACTAGGTTTTGGTATCGAATGAAATAGGGGTAGGGTATCCCCAGGCAAAACACTTTATTTGGCTGATAAATGGTAAATAGAGAATTTGTGATCTATATTTCTGGATGAGCATGCAAGAAAATAACAAAGGTATTAAATGTGATTTCACTGAAGTTGTAAAATGGATAAAAAATGAATGAACATGTTTGAATGATTTTAACAAATCTCATTCTGTCCTTCCTCCCCCTCACAGAGACTGAAAGGTGACGTTGAGTCCCAGGATGCCAAGTACGAGCGATTACAGAAGGAGTTGGGTGAGACCCTCACCTCCACAGGTATGAAGGATGATAACGAGATTGCACACCTGAAAAAGGCGAAGGCGGAACTGGAGACCAAGGTACTGGACCAGGAGGAGGAGTTAGATGACCAGGCTGGACAAATACAACAACTAGAACAGGTGAACTGATTGCTGCTTTACTACGGGTTTGTAGGGGGGAGTTTGATGTTGTGAGCCTCTTTTTGATTGTATTAACAGCTTTATTTCCACTTTTTAAAGAGTTTCTCAAGAATCTTTTTTTCAGCTCGAACAACTTGAAAATGTTATAGCTCTTTTCTGCTTTAATCCATTACATCATATTGGAACTGGTTATAACATCAAGTTGAAAGGAACAAAAGATATCTGTCAATAGTTGAAAAAAACAAAACAACATGTTATTGGGTTGAAACCATTTTGATAAATGAATACATTTCTTAGTTTTGGCAATTGATACATTTGTCTTTGTTGTTTCTCATGTCGTCTGCAACAGATTTTCAAAAACGAGAAATTTTAAAGTAAAGGATTATGGGCAAACTTTTTATTGTAGTTATTATGTAAAAAGTCAGCTTCAATACTAAACTTAGAGAGCAACCCATCTTTTTGTCACAATGGCCTACCCAACATCAAATTCTTCATTTCGTATAGATGTTTATTAAATTATAGATGTATATGATAGACTGCATTTAGCTTATGTTATTCATATTCTAACTGGTATATTTCAGGCTAAAGTGCGATTAGAAATGAACTTAGAAAAGAGCCGACAACAACATCTTAAAGAAATAGAGGAGAAAGAGCAAGAGATGGAAGACTTGCGATACTCAACACAGAAAAAGGTTTGTGTCATTGTATTATCCATCTGCCTATATCTACTCATTTCTGCCAGAGATTTCTGTTAAATTGATTAATTTTAGTGAATAAGTAAATTGCTCTCATAGAGATTGTTGACTCTATGGTATTGACCATCTGGCAAAGGATACAAGGATTAAGGAATGAAGTTCTCCATAAAAACCCCATATTCATGATTCTTCATTTTAAGTCTAATTGGTACTGGATATATACCCAGGAAGTAGAATTAAGTGATATCAATACAAGTTGTTAATATGGTTTTACAATTACATAGCTCATCATTTACTGATAAATTTCTTGCAATGTTTTCTGTCATCATTCCAAAATGTTGAAATGTTAAATAGTCTTTCAAAAAAGAGCTTTAAGAGTTGACGCTATGTTTAGGACAGTGGTCAAGGGGTAGAGCATTGGGCTCCAGACATGATGGTTGTGAGTTCGAATCCCATGAGTAGCAGGATCTGGCTTGCAACCTTTCATTAATCTACATTCGGCCCAATAACTGGTTATGATCCAGGAATGGTTCTCCAGGAAGCAGAATCGTGAATGATTAATCCAAGTTGTAAGAACTTGTTTCACAATCAATGTAAAATAAATAAGTTTAAACTAATAAGTGAGGCTCAAAGCCATGGCTATCCTTGCATCTAGAGCATAAACCTCATATTTTGCTATCTGTTTTCTTCTAGTTGAAACAAATGGAGGCTCAAGTTGATGAAGAAAATGAGGAGAGAAGAGTTCAAGTCCAAAAGAACAGAGAGTTAGATCAGCAATTGCAGGAACTGAAGAACCAAGCTTCACTCCGAGATAAAGGTAAAATGGGGGCAGGGTACTTTAAAAACCTGACATAACCCGTACACAAACAACATTCAGGCTTTCTAGCTTATGCATTACAATTATTAAGTAATCTGTTTGATTCATGCTCTCATACAGTATTTGTTTCTGGTCTGTATTGGAAACAACAGCACAAGATAATTATATTGTACTAAAATAGTTTTTTTGTGAAAATGAGTTGGAATTATTTTTACGAAGGAGATGAGAGCTTATTTTTAAGCAATCTCCTTCTATGCTGTTTACAGATACGACATAAGCTTGTCACAAGAAATTTTATTTATTCTTTTTCTTTATAATATCTCCAGATCACTTTCAGTGGTTTTTGAAACAGAGTTTCTTTACAATTTATAATTTGAACACTTATTTTACAGATTCTGAGAAAAGGCTAAAGAAAAGTTTGCGGAAAACGAAAGCCTTGTTGAAAGACGCAGAAATGGTGTTACAGAAACAGAAGACTGGTGAGGGATCAAAGATCTCAGTCAAACAGCTCAAAAACCAGGTAACCCACAAACTACATTTGTTGGTTTTGATACAATTTTGACATTTTCTCTGTTCAGAATAAATTGTAGCATGAGGTTATGAAAACAAGTCAATGTGATGATCGTTTTTTTGAGACCCCGGAAGCATAGATAAGTGTCATCGTTTTCATGTATTACCGAAAATATTATCAAAAGTTTGTTGAGCCAAAAACAAACAAGTAACTTTTGAGGCTACATGGGTTCTCTTTTGCCTGTTTTATGATAACAATTAGAATTATTGTTGTTATGGCCTGCCTGTAGAATACTGTTGGTAATTGTTATGGCCTGCCTGTAGAATACTGTTGGTAATTGTTATGGCCTGCCTGTAGATTACTGTTGGTAATTGTTATGGCCTGCCTGTAGAATACTGTTGGTAATTGTTATGGCCTGCCTGTAGAATACTGTTGGTAATTGTTATGGCCTGCCTGTAGATTACTGTTGGTAATTGTTATGGCCTGCCTGTAGAAACTGTTGGTAATTGTTATGGCCTGCCTGTAGAATACTGTTGGTAATTGTTATGGCCTGCCTGTAGAATACTGTTGGTAATTGTTATGGCCTGCCTGTAGAGAACTGTTGGTAATTGTTATGGCCTGCCTGTAGAATACTGTTGGTAATTGTTATGGCCTGCCTGTAGAATACTGTTGGTAATTGTTATGGCCTGCCTGTAGAGACTGTTGGTAATTGTTATGGCCTGCCTGTAGAATACTGTTGGTAATTGTTATGGCCTGCCTGTAGAATACTGTTGGTAATTGTTATGGCCTGCCTGTAGAATACTGTTGGTAATTGTTATGGCCTGCCTGTAGAGAACTGTTGGTAATTGTTATGGCCTGCCTGTAGATTACTGTTGGTAATTGTTATGGCCTGCCTGTAGAATACTGTTGGTAATTGTTATGGCCTGCCTGTAGAATACTGTTGGTAATTGTTATGGCCTGCCTGTAGAATACTGTTGGTAATTGTTATGGCTGCCTGTAGATTACTGTTGGTAATTGTTATGCCTGCCTGTAGAATACTGTTGGTAATTGTTATGGCCTGCCTGTAGAATACTGTTGGTAATTGTTATGGCCTGCCTGTAGAGAACTGTTGGTAATTGTTATGGCCTGCCTGTAGATACTGTTGGTAATTGTTATGGCCTGCCTGTAGAATACTGTTGGTAATTGTTATGGCCTGCCTGTAGAATACTGTTGGTAATTGTTATGGCCTGCCTGTAGAATACTGTTGGTAATTGTTATGGCCTGCCTGTAGAATACTGTTGGTAATTGTTATGGCCTGCCTGTAGAGAACTGTTGGTAATTGTTATGGCCTGCCTGTAGAGAACTGTTGGTAATTGTTATGGCCTGCCTGTAGAATACTGTTGGTAATTGTTATGGAATTATTACTTGAAAGCCTTTTTGCCTTTTACGGGTCAATATTCGTGCATGATGTCGTGACCTGTCATACTAATATAACTGAAACATTGTCCAAACTAGTACAAATATCATAGAATGAAAAGAAGCATATCATAATACATGTATATGAAAAGCTTGTGCCAGTAACCATTCCTTGATACTCATCCTTTAATACAATGCTTACTCCCTTTGTTTGATGTTTCAATCCAGACTAATGCACTTATTCAAGTAATGACTGATTCTATTTCTCCACAGCTTGAAGATGCAGAGTTCACGGCTGCAGCGGCAGTAAAAGCTAAGAAGACAATGGAGATAGAGCTGGCTGACTTACAGCAGCAAATAGATGATCTCTTCAAGTCAAAACAAGATGTAAGGATTCGTTCACTATATACCTTCTTACTTATAACCTCTCCTTTCTTCTTTGACTAAGGAGAATTTCTCGTTGACCCATGACACAATAAATCTGTACAAGTACAATCTGAAATGTAATTACATATCTTTTCCATAATCTTTAACTGTTCACATGACACTTGAATTGTTATAATTGTTTGGCACAGAAGGGCCTACATGGCCTAGTACAAAAGTTTAAATCACATGGCCTCTCTGTGTTGATCAATTCTTGGTGACAGTATTCGGATATTCATGAGAGGCAGTCTCACAACTGACTTACAGAATGTCAATTGATCTACTCATGCTCCTATGGGCAGTTAAGGTCTTCCTCCATTATAATGACTCGGGCAATCACAACAAAACCTAAGTAATGTTGATGTGATGTAAAACCCACAAAAACATATTCACATAGTTTGGCACAGACAAGCTTTGAACTATTGATCATAAAGTAAAAAAATTCCTCAACTAATTTACACAAACACACATTACAGGCAGAGAATAAGTACATGTCGTTGATACGAGAGAAGTCTGACATCCAGAATCAGCTGGAGGAGAATGAGGAAGACATGGCGGATGTGATGAAGAAATACAAGGCCCTAGTACAGCAACAGTCCGTGGATCAGATCACCATGAATGATCAGTTACAACAGATTGAGGAACTCGTACAGGAGAGGGATAAGGCCAAGTCAGAGGTAAACCTTCAAGTTGGATCATCTTAACAGTTCTTAATAGTACCTCACTTTGCCACATCAGCTTCATATGATAATATGGGTAAAATAAAGACATGAAACAATTTTTGTTTCTATGTGATAGCCAAACCAAACAATGGTAGCAAGGGATTCCATCCATAGTCCTCTTGGTTTTTCTGATAGCATCATGATTGGAAAACTATGTCCATGTAAAAAATAAAGATATGTGATGTAGTATAATAAAAACATGTCAACGAAATTATCATTTTCACACATTTTTATCTCACCAATGGACAGACAGATGACACTAAAGAAGTAATTAGTACTAGGATATGGTGATAGCTGTAGCAGGCTCCATAGAATAGAGGAATCACCATTGAAAATATGGTAAATGATGGTTTGAGATTTGACATGAATTCTATTTATATAGTTTGAAAGGTTTATGTGAGTATACAGAGCATTGCAATCTTTATCTATTTCAGGCAAATGACCTTCGACTCAAAGTTCAAACATTTGAAGAAAATAGTGTTGATAAAACAGTGGCACAACGCTTAGAAAATAGAGTGAGAGAGTTGGAGACCAAACTTGACTATGAATTAGCAAATAAACACAGACTTGAGGTAAGAAATATTCCATGTATGTACATGTAACTTAAAATCATTGGATCAAATTCTTATCCACAAATCTATGATTTTGTTGTCCTGTGTTGAAGAAGTCTGAAGGTTTTGAATACATTTACAGAGGTCACACAACAAAGCAGAATGACTCAGTGAGAGTTACAATCAATGATTACAATTGTTTTGCTTAGGAGGAAAAGGTTTTTACAGAAATGTTTTCTATTCGCTAATTAAGAAACAAGAAACAGCTGTTATGAAAGATGACTTTGGTCATAAGAAGTGGTTCCTTCTCACTTGTATTGTGTCCATAACGAAACATATTTTTTCAAAGCCTTTCACATTAAACTGGTGTAAAGCTTTTTCTTACCCATATTAATTTCACAAAACAGGTTCAAGTCACTAGAACTAAAGAGCAAGTAGAGAGAACAACAGAAGAAAAGGAGCAAATGTTCAGCGCAAAGTCGTCTACAGAGGAAACTCATAAACGGACACAGAAACAGTTACGTGATTTACGGGAAGAGTTCTCAGACACACAGAAGAAGGAGATGGAATTGAGTCAGAAAGCCAAAGAAAATGTAAGACATTTAAAATCGTATAGATAAATAGATTTTTTTTCTTATATTGCTTTTCTTAGTTAAAATAACTCTGCCTTAGTGATGTGATGACTGAGAAAATAAGCCTTTTTATGAATTATTACATTAACTGTGCTCACGGGTCTGTCACATCAACATTTTGTTGGTTACAACATTTCAACCCTCTATTAAACTGTGATTAGCCAGGAAAGCAAAGAGATTGGATAGATGGGCAATAACTGATCGATAAAACCCGTCCCCCCAACATTGATATAAGCTGTTTTCACTATAAGAGCTGTTTTCACTATGAAAACAATATTCATGTTTACACATGCATTTGTTTGTCAGAGTTTTAAATACACTTTCATTGGTTGAAAATTCATTTTTAGGCATTTTGTCGATCCGTCAATAAAGGTAAAACTCATAACATGAATAACCCTTTGTCTCAACATAATTAACATCAAGAGAATGGTGTAAGATCACCTACAAATAGACCGATACACACAATCCACAAAGGTAGAATAATTTTCACAATTACAGGAGAACCGTGTAAATGAATTAGAGGCAGACTACAATCAGACTCAGTCTGATCTCAAACTAGCATTTAAACGGATAGCAGACCTTCAGGCAGCACTAGAGGACGGAGTCGAGAGTGATGACGATCTCTCAGACAGGTTAGTAAAAAGTGCCAGACCAAACGAATATTTACTAGGCTTAATTGGATTCTTCTTTAATTCATTCCCACACTGTGGGATTTGTGACTGGTCCAATTGGAAAGCAACAACAGATGACAAAATACTTGAAATAGATTCATTTTCCAAGTGATATCTGGTAGGAAACAAATGTGACAGAAGTATTAATTGCTCACTAGGAGTAATTCATCTCTTTATCACAGTAGTTTATAGCCTTCTAAACGACAAAATGAGATATATTCCAGTAAAGGTTGGAATTCAACAGTATATGGTGAGGTTTGTAATAAAAACTATGACTTTATCTGAACCAAGACAGGATGCATTTTGTGTTACATTTTGGAAACTTCAAATGAAGCAGAATTTCAAAGAATGTTTCAAAGACCAATTTTGCAAAAGTCATATGTGAAGAGGAAAGAATGATCTGGTATTATATACAAAGGTAGAGATAGCCAGTTAAGATGCTTTGTTCCACTGATTCCCTTATCCAATAAGTAATAATGTCATTGCATTATTAATATGAATGGATCATTCAAGCTTATTGTTTTTGTGGCGTTAACTATTCCGATTCTAAATCCACATTTCTCATGTTGTGCTTCTCTTAAACACAGCTACATTTAATTAATAAATAGTATTTGCTTTACATTCTTTCAAGTCATTATTAATTCTTCTAATGTATGGAGAAAAAACACCTTTACTCCATTGTCACCATCTTATTAACATATATTCAGTACAAGTCTAAAGGCTGTTTCAATTAACAGTAAGTCTAGTATAAATAACATCATTTATTCAATAAAGATCAAGGTAAACCATTTTACAAAAGATGAAAATGAACATCATTTCTATTGTCACGTTGTTTTTATGTTTTATGACATCTGATGGAAGACTTATCATCTACATTCAATAGACCTTTCTCTAAAAGTAATACCATTTTACAAAAGATGAAAATGAACATTCATGCTTTCTATTGTCACGTTATTGTTTTTATGTTTTATGACATCTGATGTGAAGACTTATCATCTACATTCAATACAGACCTTTCTGACTAAAATTCTGTATATACTTCATGAATTGTTAATGCTGTTCTGTACATTTTATGTTTTTAATGATTAATTCAATTAAACAAATAAGTTGTTATGCTTTGGAACTAAAAACTTAATTCACATTACTTTAACAAATGCATCTTTATTTAGATCAAAAATTTCTTGTGTCCTGTCTGTCAACTGTTTCTGATTTTTATTGTGTTGGTATTTTTTTTATGAAATCTTGCTATTGTGTACAAAGGTATCTTGATCAAATTTGCATTTATCATCCATTGTATATCACTAGTATATACATCTATATATCATCACCATACATTTGTAACAATGTTTAACAAATTCAGTAACATGAACAAATATTGACAGTTATATCTTTTCTCAAATTCTGCATAAAGATAGCCTACAAGAGAGTTTCCCTACAAGAGAGTTTCCCTACAAGAGAGTTTCCCTACATATGTTTGCACATTTCAGTTTTGTAATATTAACCATTTACAAAAAGTTGATATTGATAAAAACTAAGGAATACCTTATCATTTTCGGGATATTTTTTTTATTTGTCATGATGCTTCTTAATAGACTAAAAACATTTTCTTATGAGAGTCTGCAACTGATTCAAATTAAAAGCAACATTGAACAAGAATGATAAGATATGAAAGTATTTTATTGGGATTGATTGGGAGGGTATTGATATCTGCAACAAAACAAGAAACTGCTTGTTTTCCTTTTTTCATGGTAGCATCTGCTAGTGATGCATCCTATTTGAGGGTTTATAAAGTACAGGGTATAGTGGTTAGAGTCTAACTTAGAGGTATCAGGGGGGGTGGGGGGGGGTATGGAGCTTCCTGCAGGGGCGTTATGGCTATGGCATTGCTTGATGGATGACCAAACAAACAGCTACCATATTTGAAGGCCTTGTTTGCTTTAATTCATGACTTAGTCCAACCACAGTGGTCTCATGAAGAACTTGGTTCGAGATTATATATACTAGATCATTTATAACTTGAATTCATTTAAAAGTATCATGAAGAACTTGGTTCGAGATTATATATACTAGATCATTTATAACTTGAATTCATTTAAAAGTAAAAACCAACAGTGATCTTTCCTAACAATCGTTTTTTTTTACTGAATCTTGTGTATTTTTTCGGACATCTTCTTATACTCATTTTTATAGACATGTAGTATATTAAAGAAACCATCATGACTAAATGGGGAATTGGCAAATCAAGAGCAAGTACTGTTCTTGGCACATTACCTTATACCTCAATATGACTTATATTTTGAATACCTAATACTTGTTGTCTGCTGTTACTTTTGATTTGGATCAGTAGTAAAATCCCACATGAATGAAAGGGTTTGACTATTTTAACAACATAAACAAAAGCACATGTGCTAGGATCAATGAGAAATATTTGTTTGTCCTCATCATTTCACTTAGATATTGTTTTGTGTTTGACCTTTGGTTATGGTTAAAATTTCTTTCTTGTTGCTCCTTTCAAATCCCAAACAAAGTTTTAACATGGATCATAGTTCTGATTGGCATGTGGACAGTCTTGTTAAAATAATTTTCTTTTCAATAAAAGCAGTCTGATTTTGCAATATCAAACCAATAAAATTAATGCCTTCCCATCATGGCACGCTGGGAAATGAGGGTAGACATTGATTAATAAAGGACTCATAATGGTTTTGCCTCGAGTCCTGAAGCTCTTTTCATGTTTCTTTGGAAACGTTTCCTGAAAGTAACTATGGGAGTTGAAAGATAAGCATGTCTTTGTCTTCAGTTTGTCATACAGATTATCAGATACCAAATAAGTAGATCACAGCTACTGGAAATTTAGCTGTCTGTATTTGCTGCATGAGTTGTCTTGGATCAGGCTTGAGGTAACCACACTTACAAGCCGTGGTCAATATTCTGTGTCAAATAGTTTAAACCAATGATACCATATATTCTTATTTTAAAGTAACTTGAGCTGAAAAACTAAAAACACGTTTTAAGTCTAACCTGAAATAGTCATATGGCCAAAAGTACCATAGCTTGAAGCAAGATTTTACTTCTTGAAACCATTTCTTTGATAAAGATGGATTTCAAAGCACAAACATCAAGCAGTTTAGGAAACAATTGTTACAAAAAGGAGATCTGTATAAAACAATCCTTTTGTCCCAATGGTTTCTACACAATATCTCCTAGAAAACATTACATTTCATACTCTGTGATTGCTGTCTTCAATGTTTTCAATTTGTAAGCAAGAATGATTAAAACAATTTCTTAGACATCAGCAATGTTCAAACGAGAATATATGGTTGGTTTGAAAAAAAGAAATATGTATCTGAGTGTCTGTTCATCCCACATTTAACCCATTGTATTGTTACAGTGACAGCCTTGGTAATGACGACTCCGATAATGATTCATTTTTATCCAATCATATTCGCTCCCCCATTCGACTTCGGACGAAGAGTTATGACAGCGGTGCGAGGTCGTCACGAGGAGGGTCCCTGTCCAGTTCGATTTCTGACTTGCCGTCTAGTCCACGATTATCAAATAATATTGACATTAGTATGTATCTAACAAACTAGGTGAAGTATTGTGTTTATTTGTCGTATACTGGCCCCTATAGGACCCCTAACCCTTTAGTTTGCAGGGACTTTTATCCCCTTGCCATTTTATGGATGGTTATGAGGGGTTTTGATGTTGTCTTTGACCATCTTAAGAGTAGTCATTTAGAGATCAGTTTAAATTGAAAAGGATATTACTTTGTTGTTAATTGTGATGCTGAGAAAATTCAGAGATTCAATGATTGATCATCATTACAAATTTACTTCAAAGGGACTTTGTAACAAAATTTTCATATGATACTTCAAAGAGACTTTGTAACAAAATTTTCATATGATACTTCAAAGAGACTTTGTAACAAAATTTTCATATGAAAGAAGTAAGCTGTCATTCTACTTTTTCTACTTTCTCTTCATTTCATGTGTTTGAATGTTTGATGAAATTTCACACCATATTACACCATTCACTTTAATCATGCTTTCTAAAGAAGTGACTTCACCCTGTTGTAATATTCACTTGGTTTGTTTACTAATCAACAATGAGTTTATTGCTCTGTTACTTGTGTGGATATATCTCTGTTCAATTTTTGTTTACTAATCAACAATGAGTTTATTGCTCTGTTACTTGTGTGGATATATCTCTGTTCAATTTTTTTTTCATCATACCAAATTCAAGAGGGTTGCAGCAGCTATATGCAATTGAGTGATTTTTTTATGAAATAGTTTATAATGCAGTTCTTGTGCGCTATTCGAAAATGAACTAACTTAAAAAAAAAGTGATATCAAACAGAGTTAATTTAAAGTTAGTAATGGTTGAATTTTCTCAAGTTAATTCTGACTTAGAAAGAAAGACATTAATCCTGGCACCAGGGCAATATACAGGTCAATACGATTGTGCCGTACAACATTTTTGATATCCGTCACTAGATCATGTTGCGAGCACCTGTCGGTATTGATTTTCTGTTTTGTTTCATTTTTTATTTGTTTATTTGAATTCATATAAGTAACAAGATAAATAAAATAGATGATTGGTGTCTTTGAATAGGAAAGGTTATTAGGCCTGGCTTCGGATATTATCAGATTCACTTTCTGCTCACTGAATGATATTCCTATGCCTTGCATGATAAAATTTCAGATTCATGACACCAACCATCTATTCTCTATCACACATGACACCAACCATCTATTCTCTATCACACATGACACCAACCATCTATTCTCTATCACTCATGACACCAACCATCTATTCTCTATCACACATGACACCAACCATCTATTCTCTATCACACATGACACCAACCATCTATTCTCTATCACACATGACACCAACCATCTATTCTCTATCACACATGACACCAACCATCTATTCTGTATCACACATGACACCAACCATCTATTCTTTATCACTCATGACACCAACCATCTATTCTCTATCACACATGACACCAACCATCTATTCTCTATCACACATGACACCAACCATCTATTCTCTATCACTCATGACACCAACCATCTATTCTCTATCACACATGACACCAACCATCTATTCTCTATCACTCATGACACCAACCATCTATTCTCTATCACACATGACACCAACCATCTATTCTCTATCACACATGACACCAACCATCTATTCTCTATCACACATGACACCAACCATCTATTCTCTATCACACATGACACCAACCATCTATTCTCTATCACTCATGACACCAACCATCTATTCTCTATCACTCTTGAGAAAACAGGGTTCATGACACCAACCATCTATTCTCTATCACTCTTGATAAAACAGGGTTCATGACACCAACCATCTATTCTCTATCACTCTTGAGAAAACAGGGTTTTAAGATGATTTTGAATAGTCCATGCATGTGTGTGTATGTTTTGTGTGGCTTGTGTAACAATGTCTAATTTTTCTCCAAAAGAAATTTTACTGATGTTTTGGGCAAACTTTTATGCAAACTATTACTTTGCTTTACCTCTGCATAAAATGACCTAAGAAGTTATAGAACTACAGAAAAACCAAAAATGCTGGTTTGTCACAATGTTGTCTTTGGCCAAAATGGAAAAGTGCTGTTTAAAACAAAGCAAGCTGCCTGTTTCTTTTTCTTTTCTGGCACAATTTCTAAACAGTAAAATTGGATTCTGATAGAACAAATTCGTCTTTTGTCACAGAACTTGAAATGTTTTGTGCTCTGCAATTGTGTTAAACATTTACACTAAGAGTTGAGTAATACTAAGAATTCCTACATTTTTTTTTATTCCAGATGAAGCATGATAGAGGCTAGGAGAGTATAGAAACTTTATTGCCAAATATCCGGGCTATGTGCAACTCTAAAGGTGGACCTAAACCCCAGCGCTTCACTGGAGATCAATCCCATAGAAAACACAGGCAGGGGCTTTGTTCAACTATATACTAGGACCTAAACCCCAGCACTTCATTAGAGAACAATCCCATGAAAGGCAGGAGGGGGGGGGGACATTAACCTTAGTGCTAACTGTGACACATTGTGCATATAAATGGACCTGCTTTAAGATAAATGTCTTAACATATTGGACATGGATTAACTGTATCAGTATAACAAGTGTATGTGCCTTGCCCTTTGTTCATGATTAACCTGGCTCACTGGGCACATGTTCACATATGTAAGCCAGTTTACATTGTTAACCATTTCCCATTTATGAATCTGTTTAAATGCATCTTTAGTGGGCAACTCAAGAAATAGTTATGACAAATATATCCCTGGATCATAATTTCCCCTTTTGTTACAATGATTTTTACCCATTATCACATGCAAAAAGTCATGCTTTATACTTATTGTCTGCTGTTTAATTCAATTTGAAGCAGTTATAAAACTATATGATGTAAATGGGTATTGGACAGGCATTTCTTTTCTCTAAGGGGACAAATGGACAAATTTGATACCCTTGTTTATATAGTAAATTTGGGTAATTAGGGGGGGGGGGGGTCGTTATCATGCAGGCTTTGCCAAAGGGGAAAGAAAAAATCCTGAAGTTAACTTATTTTTAGGATAAAAATGCATGATATAAAAAGAAGATCGCAGGTATCTGTTATATTCTGAAAAAAAAGCCCTGATGGATGATGGATACATTTACACTTTTAACATTTCAAACTGCATAACGATTTAAATGACTACCTTGCCATACACATATCACTATTTTGACTCATTTTCACATATTAAACCTTTAACTCTACATTAAATATTGGTCTTATAATTCTGCTTCAAGCATTTAATAATGTTAAGTATTTTTGTTTGTAAAGTAACACATCATGTACTGTTTGTTTATGTTTCCATGTCACATGACGGTGTGGATTGTGGGTTATATTTGTATTCTCCATTTCAAACACTATTATGAGTATCTACTCAGTTACACATAAGTCATTGCAGATTTTATTAATACATGACAAAAATAGTTCATGACATATTATCAATTATTGCTATATAAGAATGCTTAGATTAAATCATGACCTTGTTCTATGATAATGCACCAAATACAACCTCTGAAAATATGTTTAATGGGATGCCGATAGCTCTACTCTGCTTGACAACTTCTTAGGTGCAGTTAAGTATGACGTCTCTCTCTAGCTCAGCACTGCAATGTAATTTAACTGAGGTTAAACAAACAAAAAGTAACTATATATCTCAATATCAACGTACTCGATTTGAATGAATGGATTCTGTTAGTTGAAATACTTTTATATACTTTTTTAAAGTTGTTATTGCCTTTATAATGTAATGTTATGTATTAATGAACTCTTATTTAATACCTTTTTACTATACCAATTCTGAATGTAAAGAGTCTGATACTACCATACTGATGGAAGACATGAACACAAATTTCAGAAAAAAATAAGTTACAAAACAAGTCTGTCATGTCCTTCTTAAGAGCTATTAATCCTTTAGCCACGAAGATAATATAAGTCACACAGATAATGTTATTTTGTGTACTTGATCATTTCTGTTTGTTGTTGCTTTTAAATTGGATTATTAAAAAACAATTATATGATGGAAATGGTTTAAGTGCTTGGTTTGTTGCCCCAAATCTTAAATGATAAAAAGTGTGAAACAGAACATTCCATTTCATTGCTAATGTTCTCATTAATTCACCAAATCATATGATTATTACAAATCTTTATCTGACCGGATCAGCTCATACAATCAAAACGTTTCAAAACTAGTCTAGATCTGAATAAGGAAACCCAGGGTTTCTATGATAAAGGGTTTGTCAATATTTCTTGCTATGCAAATTATAATGTTCTTGTTATGTTAATTGATTATGTTAGATTGATTGCTTTTTAAGATGTCATTGTAGTAACTCTTTACTTTACGATAAGTGTTTTTATTTCATGAATATAAAGAGTATACAAGAAAAAGAATTAGTATATCCAGGATTTGGACTAGTTGGTTATATGATAATGTAAGCAATGTGAAGAATTTGATCACATGAACAACTTGAAATTGTTCCTTTTTTCCAGACATGGGTTAAATTATTTCTATCCTAGAGGGAAATGATTTTAATTTCATCATGAGAACATTTGTTAAAGGTTAAATGGTCTACCCTATTTTGTTTGTGTTTTCTCTCTTACAATTGTTTCTAGGCTAACCATGAGTATTGCCTGTGGTGGAAGGCGGAATATGTGTAGACTTCTATGCCAATGTACTCGAGGGTAGCTCTAAAAGATTAAAATTGCAAGGCTTTAAGCAGGACTGTTGCTTATCCTTCATTTCTATAATGAAGTTGATTAAATCTTGTATAAGGCATTTATATTGTTAAATGGCCATTATTGTCAACTCTGTTGAGTTTTTGCATGAAATTCTTGTACGTCTTCATTTGTATTATCCTATTTAATAGTCTGTATGCATGAGTAACATTAATTATAAAGTTATCCATTTTTAACAATTAATTTAAAAAAAGATGAATAAAGCAATGAAATGAGTAAACACATGTGTTTTTCTAGTAGTTAATTAATCTCTGACACAAGGGATGTATACAGTTTTAATTTCTCCAACATGTTGACATCTAGAAGGTATATCATATGTGCAAGAAAGTTGATGGCTTGGAAAAAACTTGTATCATCCTGACGGGGAAATTCCACAATATAGTAACGTTGCACTACCTGCTGCGATATTATCACAATTGTGATCATCACAATTGTGTCGAAAAGTATGTAACACCCCCACCCCCATAAATAATTGCTTGCATCTTCTAGCCGAGCTTTAAGAAATATCAAATCGTTTTCACACCAAGTGAAGAGACCATCAGTGAAGTGGTTACCAACAATGAATGGGGGACAATCCCTACAGTGTCCGATCTCTTTTTGGTCCTATATGTTACATTGTTGAGTGTTTGTGGTCACGGCATTATTGTTCCTGTCCTTGAGGAAAATGTATTGGTTTGGGTAATGTGTAAGGTCTGCCTCCGAAGAGATTATATACTGAGGGCTGAATAAAGAATTAAACTTGTTTCTTCATACAAGCATCCCCATACTGACCATAGTTCTGTATATCTAGATATTATAGCAGAAGAACACATTATCTCATGGTGAAGGGAAGTCACACATTACACATTTGAGTCAAGGACCATCTTCACAACGTACTACATTTTAGTTGGCTAACTTTAATGACGTATAGATCCTCTTTCGTCTCGTCAATGATAGCAAAGTGATAACAGTCGTAGAAATAATAACGAGGACACATGCTAACAAGTTGAATCAAATTAAACAATACCCCAGCCTTGTGCGTGGTATACGCATGGTCCTTGACCCCAGACTACAATACCCCACTCCCTTAGATTGGTAGTTGAAGACTTGACTTTGGACTCGGGGCTCCCGTGTTCGAGCCACAACGATAGCTCTGGTTTCGTGTGAGTGACCCTTGGCAAGTCACTAAAGAGGCCTAGTACTGGTGAATCCAGAAAAGCCGTTACATTACTGAAAAAATGTTGACACGGCGTTAAATACCACAAACAAGTTGACGAGTTTCATCATGTATAGTCAATATATGGGAACCCGCCTGTAACTGTACCTGACTGTGTGTTGTACGAAAACAGAAATATCTTCGAAGACGTCGCAATTCAATAATGACATATGCATGGATGAAGTTTTATTTGGATTTAGTTTTCATTCGTTTCATCCTTACAGCTGGAACCGACTTCATGCTTATACAAACAGGTTAGATCAAGGCCAAGTTAATTGGCGGCTGGCCTGTGATCTCACCTGTTTGCTACTCTTGAGTATCTTTCCTCAACAAAATTAAGCAGATATTTAAGATTTTGGGAAGCAGACGACATAACAATCTAGTTTTAGAAAATGTCCTAGCATTTTTAGGGTTAATCATTTGCATAAGCCCGACATGAGAGATGAAACATTATTTTGACCACACTGTTACAATCCTCCAGTACTCCAGTACAAGACGGGATACTCTAACCAAGTAGATATCTGCATCTTCCCCCCAATAATCGTTATCTCTGAAGGAGGGTCTAGAGATAGCAATGGTGGGAACAAACACGCTGGCCACGCGAACCCTGACTGTCCGGGTCAATGGTAGATTACACTCGGGGACACGACCTTCATTCAACCTGATGTGGGGATAAACACGTGTAATAACTTGTAGCCCTATCCTAAACAAATTAGTTGTAAGCTGTATTTCTGTGTCTGCATATCTATCTTCTGTAAGTAAAGATCAATCATGAACCAAGAAATATATCTCGCACATAAGTGAAGGGCAGCAATTCTTTTGTAAATTTGTTCCGGCTAATAACACATTTCCTGTAAAGGGATCCCGGGTTCGAGACCCACCAACACCTCTGGTTTCGTGGGAGTTTCCTTTGGCATGTCACTTCAGAGCCCTAGCCTAGTACTGGTGGATCCAGGAAGTCTGTTACTTAACTGAAAAATTGTTGATTTCCCGTGAACGTCCACAATGAGTAGTTCAATGTATATGGAATTGTTGAAAATTATTTTAAATCGTTGATTTTTGTTGGCAATTCATACATGAAAGTGAAATTACAAGTTGTGATATTTATCTGTTTCTTTTATCAAAGTAAATGGCTATTTAGATGTTACAACTAAACGAGAGTACAACGAAAGTAGTCTCGTGAGAAGCAATATGGCGGCTTCCTCATTGTATCAGAGGTGTTTCATTGGATAAACCCTATATGGCGGCTTCCATATTATCTCAGAGATGTTTTCATTGGATAAACCCTATATGGCGGCTTCCATATTATCTCAGAGGTGTTTTCATTGGATAAACCCTATATGGCGGCTTCCATATTATCTCAGAGTTGTTTTCATTGGATAAAGCCTATATGGCGGCTTCCATATTATCTCAGAGGTGTTTCATTGGATAAACCCTATATGGCGGCTTCCATATTATCTCAGAGGTGTTTTCATTGGATAAACCCTATATGGCGGCTTCCATATTATCTCAGAGGTGTTTTCATTGGATAAACCCAATAGGGCGGCTTCCATATTATCTCAGAGGTGTTTTCATTGGATAAACCCTATATGGCGGCTTCCATATTATCTCAGAGGTGTTTTCATTGGATAAACCCTATATGGCGGCTTCCATATTATCTCAGAGGTGTTTTCATTGGATAAACCCTATATGGCGGCTTCCATATTATCTCAGAGGTGTTTTCATTGGATAAACCCGATGAGTTCAGGTTGAGTATGGGTGTCATGTATCCAAGGACGTGATGTTTAGTTAGACTTGACGTGTATCTAACTCAGAACTGATTGAGTGTTATAGAATTAGACTGAATGAGTTTATCGTCGTTTTCCGCAGCATCACAGTTATATCGAGGGGATTGTTGAATCTGTCCCTGGTATTTCTTAGCAAGTACAACTCGGTGTTATTCCTTTGCTCACAGACTGATCATCAGCACAAATGCATTTAATCAACGGTCTAATGCGAATATACTTTGCTGCATTAAATGCATTCAATAATACTGGCCAACAAAAAATAACCATCTGATTTGTTATATTCATTCCCATTCTAAACAACTCGGTAAAATTATAAACAGATTCGCAGTCGTTACAATCGTCTTAGTTATGAAGGCTCAAGTTATCTCAATATGATATTCTTGTATATGAAGGGAATACGTTCTTCAAAGCAGATGGTTGTTTTTCACTATAAGCAATACTTTTGTAAACTTTTATTTAAAATGACTAAAACCCGAGAACTTCCAGAGGCTTCGTCCTGGATCCACCAGGGGCTTTGAGGCCCCCAGCTAAATTTTCAGATTTTTCATAATTTCCAAATTTACCCATGCAGATAAATATTTCTGGTCATCTGAAGATTACTTATTCAGCGTTTGCGTGTTTTTTCCTTCTTTTAATAGTGATCAACTTTTGTTGTGTGACTTATTTATATGCTTTTCTAGCCAATGGTATACCATCCCAATTTTCACGATATAAATGCCAGGTGTAAAATGACAAGACTTAAAGGCGTATTACAAAACAACAACATTTTAATTGAAATAAATCAAACTTCAACTAGCACTTACATGCATGTTTAAATACAAAAGTCATACAATAATGCCTCGTATTCATTTTTATCAGTGATAATGACGATTGTAGTGATGTGTTGTATATCCCGTTACTTCGTATACTAAAGGATATTTGTTGCTGGTCGACAGTGAAACCAACAGTAAACCGTTGTTTTTGATCTTTAGCGGTTTCTTAAAGCCCTTGCTACCACCACGGATTCAATCCTAGGTTAGGCAACCATGACCAATCATAACTTAACCCTTTACCAAACAATAACGACATTTGACTACTTTGTTGCAGGCGAATTTAGAAAACATTGTGGGAAAAGGAGAAATTGCTCGTGACGAGCAATTTTTCCTTTTCCTACAAAGTTTTCTGCTCTTTCTGAAGAATACTTTTCAGGTTCATCACATTTTGAAATGTCGTCTGCAAACTCTATCAATTTGGTACAGTCGAAAATGTGTTGTTTGGAAGAGGGTTAAGCAGTTCAATTGCGCTTTCTGATTGAACAATATTCAACAAAGCCGTTCGATTTTTGTCGAAATCAAGAATCAGAATAAAGCATTATCTGCGTACAGGTCTTGATTAGAAACGCTTTCCAGTTTCGTAACTTAGGAACCAACTGTAGAAAATACTATCGGTCGATGGAAATGAACATGAAGTGTTTTGATGTCCGGCATTTGGGTTATTGACGTCACAGGAGCGCGTATTAAAGTATCTTCTCTCCAGATAAGGCTTTGATAACACGACGTCAGTTTATTTCCTCTTATTGACATCTGTGTCTTAGAGCCCAATAGAGACGGTATTATGAGGTGTGGACTCTCTATGTAAAAACAAACCTGATGGTCACGATTAAACATTAAACTGTAGTACATCCTTCAGTTGTCGGCTAATACGGCCTTATACAGAAAAATGCGGGTACAAACATTCTTATCAAAATCCATGAAATGAATAAGATAAATAAGACTATGTTTTATACAAAGAAAAAAAAAAGATTTTGACTTCTAAAAAAAAAAAAAAAAAAAAACCTATAAGACTCGGTTTCTAATGCCAACAGCAAAACAAAACACTCATACAATTCACAAAAAATTAGGCTGTTCAAATCTGTAGAATGTTTTGAATCGGGCCAGCCTTTGTACAAGAAGTAAACTGAAACGTACAAAACAGGACATATACGGTTCGTCTGGGGTGACACAATGTCAATTTGATTTGGACCATTTTCAGGTGAATACATTATTATGCGTAAAATCATTAAAACTTTGTAATGACGTTCGAATCGTCCACACCTTTTGAATGTACGCACGAGTGGTTACCGACTAGATCAGGTCCGTTACCAGACGTTTTCCCGCCATTAATCTTTGTACCAGACGACAACCCGCCATTGTTTGCGTAACCGCCATTCATTTCGGTTCCAGTCGATAACTCACGCATCATCTCGGATTGTTTTGTCCCGTTTTGCGCATGCCCATTACGGGTTACAGGCTTACCACTTCCTTTGTTATTCCCAAGACTCGAGAATCCTTCGTTCGAGAGTCCGTTCTCCATGGCTTTTCGAATGTTTCTCTGGCGTTTCGCGAAACGTTTGTTCCTTAACGACTGACGAACGAAGTAAATAGCAACGGCGACGGCAGTCACTAGAATAAGACCACCGACACTAAAGCCGACCACAGTCGAGGAGTTCCGGAAACGGTTCTGTGCTTGTTTGTCGTTTTTGCCTGTTCCAGAAACGGCGCCATCTTTCTTTGTTGTTGTTTCAATCGGCTTTTTTGTTTTGGGTGTTGTCTCTGGTAAGATTGTAGGTTTGCTTGGTTGTTTCGATGTTGTTGGTACAGAAATGACTGAAGTTGCATTCGAAGCTGTATAATATGGTGTAGCAGTAGTAAATGTTGGTGTAAGCGATGTGTGACTTACTGAAATCACGTGGGGAGTTGATGGTATGCTGGTTTGTTCCGGTGTTCCATTAATGACAGCAGGAGTTGTCATTATGGTTGTTGTACTTACATTAGATGTACTAGTAATGGATGAGTCGGGTCCTGCTGTGATTACTATATCGTCCAGCGCTAACTTTGCGTAATACTCCTTGTTCCTTGATTGAAATCCAATCTGAAACGCACGGTAATGATGTCATTAAGATACAGATACTTGTTATTATTGTTGTTATTCTTTTTTTTTATTTTCGTTCTTACAACTTAGATTAATCACTCTCGATTCTGATTTCTGGATCATAAGCAGTACTCGCGCCGGATGTGGATAAATGAAAGGTCGCCCGGCGAAACCCGCTGCCCACGGATTCTATTCCACGACCCTCGTGTCCGGAGGCTGACGCTCTACCCCTGGACCACTATATCGAGGAAGCAGAATCAAGAGTGATTAATCTAAGTTGTAAGCATTAGTTTCACGATCGATACTTTTTAAATAGGTTTAAACTAACAAAGTTGTCGAATATACAAACATTTTATGTGTTTTTTTGCATGACTTCCTAATAACTCTTATTAGATCCTTATGCCCGGGACATGCGACTGTATGTAGATCTCAAACCCATTTTCTATCCAATAAAGATGCATTTTATTCCGAATCAAGATGAGCGTTGAGCTGAAATCGTGGGTGGTTAGAAATAGTCAGCCATGGATCATTCGTCCACTGCTGACATTTCAAAGGTATACCCGTTCAACAGTGAACAAAATGTCAGTTCCAATCTACCCATAATTGGTGCTTAATGACAACTCCTTAGATTTCGTCAAGTAAAATCGACTTAGTAAAACTGCTGGAACGGACTTCATGTTTATGCAAACAGGTTAGATCCAGACCAGCCGCTAAGTAAGTTGGCGACTGGCCTGTGATCTAACCTGTTTGCTACACTGAGAATCTTTCTTCATCAAAATAAAGCAGATATTAAAGATTTTCGAAAACAGGCAAGACAAAAATATATATTTAGGAAATTACGAATCATTCTAAGTATTAAATTAATCATGAGTACCTTAAATGGTGGCTCGTGTATGATATGTAAGGCTACATTCGTCCAGGTTGGTGTTTTCGTGTCTGACCGCCACACGCCCGTCTTATTCCCGCTATCGTCCTTTACGTACACCAGTAGATTGGCGTTTTTCGTCACCATGATGTGCCAGAAGCTGAGACAAACGTTTGTGTCGTTCAGGAATGGCGTTTCGAGACTGGCGGCATTTTTACCTTCTAGATTCTTTGAGAACAGAGCCCAACTATTCTGGAAGTTTAAATAATAGCCATGTTGTTTTGCTGAAAGAAAAAAAAAGAAGAAAATAATTATTAAAGTACGTTGTTCAATTAAAGAAGCTTTGCCCCTTTACTAAACTGAATGCTACAAAGGAATCTGTTAATTGCCATTTACAATTTAAACATAGTCGAGTCCCAATTTCTTAGTGATAAGTTCACTTGAAAGTGTCCCTCTCAGTTTGAATTCATTTTAATAAGAATAAGGCTTCCGAAGGCGAACCTTATCATTATCTGATCACAAAAAGGGATTTCAACTGACTAACAGAATGCCAATGGCTTTTTCAAGCTAGATTAAACTCTGAATAGTATTTTGTTTTGATCATCACTTATCAGCCGAGCATTGCAATATAACCGAAACATGGTACAATTTAAACTTAAATTTAAATAATAACTCATAATGCAGTATGGGGAGTTGATCTATATACATATGTATGTTAAAGACAAAACTCCTTCTTGTAAAAGATTTATCAATCTAAACCACGTGACCAATTGAGAATGTACTAAACTGCAATCGTCTGCAATTAACAATATACCATTCCAGAAGCACTTATCAAAACTCAAACCACTATTACCAAACCCATATTTCCCTCTCTGTGTTGTTGTTTTTCATGCAATTATTGCGATATGTATATTTTTTATATTGACTACCATATCAACACCATGTGATTATATGTGTATTGGCTTTGAGCTCTGTTTTCGTGGGAGTGTCCTTCGGCAAGTCACTTCGGAATCCTAGCCTAGTACTGGTGGATCCAAGAAAGCTGTTACATAACTGAAAAAGTGTGTACATGGCGATAAACGCCGTACAAAACACACCATACTATGTACGTGTGTGCTGAATTTTTGAATAAAACTATATAACGTTATCTTATGTAACTGTCCTTTTAACCGGTAATCCGCTATTACTAAAATGATTGTTAATTATTGCCCGAGATAACTTACAGTCGCCAAACGTGTGATCCCAGCGGATTGGTGCTGAATCATAAGAATACTCTCTCTTGTTCGAAACTTTCCATGTGACACCCCGATCCTGCTTATCCGCAATAACCGTCAACCCACACACGCCTCGCTCAAAGTCACATGACCCGGGGAGATGTGTTGTTGTTGTTGTAGCGATGTTGGCACATTCACCCATACCGGTTGGGGAACGTGTCGGTGTATTTATGTGTGGAGGAGAGGAACGTGATGGTCGCGCTGCACTTGTTGGCTGTGCTCGTGTAGTTGGCCGTGCTGATGACGACAACGTTGTTGGTACAGTTGGCTTTGGTGTCGTTCGGGAGCAGTAAGACGTGTTGAAAGCTATAAGACAAGAAACTATATTACTTATAGTGATAGAACCTTTCAGCTTTTTGCTCTTTTTGCTAATAATCTATAATACATTTTCAATAGACCGACATAGAAAATACAAATCAAACTATTTGTGTCAAGATGAGAATTTTCTAGTTGTGGGGAAATTTTGTTTGATGCAGCGTTTCCATCGTATACAGACGGTTTTACGCTGTCTAACTCCTCACCATACTCATGATGACTGGTTCAACTATCGTTAACCGTCAAACACCCGAAACCGGAAGTTGGCTATAGACGACACTGTCCTGGCTGACTCCCGGAAGTCAGATACTCACCCGACTGTTTCACCGAGATATGGGGGTGGTGTTCCATCTGTTACGAGACGGGCATTGCGAACTAAATTAATCAACCATCAAACCAATAGTTTACTCAATGACTTATTATAGCAATTAAATAAACACGCAAAAAAGACATGGGACAGTAAAACGACTGTAACTAAAAAGGATAGTCAACTCTCTAGTTGGTCAGAGACATAGGTAATTCACGTCTCTTTGTTGGCTAAATAAATCTCCTTCGTCGTGTGAGACATCTACCATGCAAGTAATCGCAAAATGGTCATGTAAATCTCGTGCTCGCTATCGGTCATAAATGAACCACATACTCTTGTGAAATTGCGCAGAATTATCGTCTATGTTATATCACATGTAATTAATAGTCATATAAACTATATTTGCAATTTCAAAGAACTATTACCAACTCAACCAGCTTTAAAAAACATAAAACGAACTGTCTTCAAAATCTATCTCATCTTACCTGTGGTTTCCGATTCCAATATGGCGTCGTCGATTGCAATGTCACTTCCGGTCGGAAGTCGGACCGATCCCATAATTCTTAGTTTGAACGTCCCTTTGTTTACTGTCACGCGGTCTTGCTGCCACCCTCGGTTTTGTTCGCCTAGTTTCGACCAGATGACAGACTCACTTCCGTTCACAAACCGCTGTAATATCTTCATGGATCCGATTCCGTCTCCGTTCATATGGTACCAGAAAGATAGCCATGTTTGGTTTGTGAGAATAACAGTCGCGCTTTCGAGAATTGCGGTCTCATTCTTCCTGCTGTATATTCCGGGAAGGTACATATAACGCCCATTGAAATCTGAAAGAAAGAAACAAAACGGTTGGTTTGATTGTGATTTAAAATTGTTTTTATTCTTGTTTACAGTTATGTCACGATCATTCCAAGATCTAAGACAATTTACGTTTTGTTTAATTCGGACATGATTCCCATTAAAAGCGTTACGCCCGTTACAACGAGTGCCATGGCTGTTTCTGATGTTGAAAATTGGACTTTGTCATGACCTGGCAAGGCCTTTACTCGCAGTCTTTTAAGTACAGGAGGCCGATATTCGATTTTTGTTACCACTGCGATGGTGAGATTATTTCCTTATCTATGTTTCACCTCTTTTCTTTTACGGCTTATCATTGGTGAAGAAAAAAAGCTCCTTGGTACTCAGTCCTTAAAGGTTGTTCCAATCGACTTAGTTAAAGAGAAACATTTTTTGATTTACCTATGAATTAGTACATTTAAAGAAAACCTTGTGTTGGAAGATCGTTCTTTTCCTCCCATCGAACAGAAATGTCAAGTTCAAACTGTAAACCTTGAACTAGTTAGGTAATTAGAACATCTAAAATCTTAGATAACTAAGATACAGAGATGATTACATTACGTAACGGTGTTATTGTTTGTGCTATGTCAAAAAATGTTGTGGAGTTTCTTTTACATGAAGAGTTCGAATGCCATACAATACGTTCTTTAATGTGAGTATTCTGTACTATCTTCGGTAGCTTGGTGGTAAGCATCGGCACAAGAGACAAGTCAACCTGGGTTCGATTCCCGATGGTGGTAAACTTTTCCAATGTGGAGTGTCCCTCGACAAGACAAATTCCCTAGTTTTGGTAGATAACACGCTAATTAGAATCGGCTTGGCGAAATGACTCTAGTGAATTTACAGAATATAGGATTCGAGTAGAAGAAAAGAGGTTGTAAAATGAAGCTAGTCTTTATATAGAGACCATTCCTAATAGTAAGAAGAAGTGTGCCCAAGAAAACATCGTGTTTAAATGAAGACGCTTTGACGAACGGATATACTGCTTTTCTTTAAGCAAATCTCTCCGTCAGTCTTCATGCTTCCATTGTGTATTTATCTACATGTATATTCAAGTTTTCTTTAACATGCTTCATCTCGTTGATTATTGTTTAGGATGTCATTTTTCATAAGGTGTTAGAATGATGAAAACACATAATGGCTTTTGGTTGATTATGCAGCTTTTGACAGTGTGAGAATAAAGAAAATGTTTGATGGCTTTTAGTTGATAATGCACTCTTTGAAAGTGTGAGAATAGAGAAAACACATAATGGCTTTTAGTTTATTATGCAGTTTTTGAAAGTGTGAGAATAGAGAAAACACTTAATGGCTTTTGGTTGATTATGCAGTTTTTGACAGTGTGAGAATAGAGAAAATGCTTGATGGCTTTTGGTTAATTATGCATACTTTTACAAGGTGGGAATAGAGAAACACTTGATGGCTTCTGATTGATTATGCATTCTTTAACTGCATGAGAATAGAGAAACCACTTGATGGCTTTTGGTTGATTATGCATTCTTTTACTTCGTGAGAATAGAGAAACAATTTGGTGGCTTTTGGTTGATTATGCCTTTTTTCTTTACTGCTTGAGAATAGAGAAAACACTTGATGGCTTTTGGCTGATTGTGCAGGTTGTGACAGTGTGAGAATAGGGAAACCACTTGATGGCTTTTGGTTGATTTTCCATTTTTTTACTGCGTGAGAATAGAGAAAACACTTAATGGCTTTTGGTTGACTATGCATGTTTTTACTGCGTGAGAAAAGAGAAACACTTAATGGCTTTTGGTTGATTATGCATGTTTTTACTGCGTGAGAATAGAGAAAACACTTAAAGGCTTTTGGTTGACTATGCATGTTTTTACTGCGTGAGAATAGAGAAAACACTTAATGGGTTTTGGTTGATTATGCATTTTTTGACACATTTTTGTCTTTTTATCACGAGATCTTATTATATTTGATTGTTTGGCGGGTTTACTAGTATACAATGGAAAAGGCCGATAACTGAGTCTATACAGAACAATGCGTAAGACTGTCCCACGTGTAAAGTTTATCATATTGTAGTTACGACATTGTTTGTTTGTCCGCTTGGTATCATTTAGTGATACCCTTTTGTGTGTCTCCTGTAGCCATCGCGCCAGAGTTCTTATCCAGCCCGCGATACAATATCATACTTCAAAGTTAATGTCGATATCCATGTAACACTTGACTCCATTACTTCATACACTCGTTCAAAACGTTGACCACGAACTCTTCATTGAAAATGCAGTGGTAAAAAAGGGAAAAATGTCCGTAACGATCTGTGGATACTGCACTGTAGTATCATTCCACGAATACAAATCGAATTTTTATTTCATTTTTGTTATACTTAATAATTAGTTACTATCGTCCGCTGTTGTATCCAATTTTCAGTCTAGACTAGTCAAAGTTAGATTGGTCAGAGTTAGACCAGTCAAAGTTAGACTGGTCAAAAAATCTAGTACATGGTAATGTAATATTTAATAAACCTGTAACCCCCTTGACTAAATGTTCGACAATACTACAAAAAAACGTCTATAGATGTTCAAAGAGAAACATGGTACTTTTAGCCTCAATGGCGCTGTGTTCTGACCAATGCATATAAAAGGGGAAAAAACCATCACAGGTAATACACCTCGCGATAGTCAGAATTTTATTCGGAGTTCATTTCTTTTCCTCGTTTAAAGATATTCTGTTTCTGTCGTCATTGCTGAAAAAGAAGACCTCTACTTAAACAACCATATGATTTGGCCTTACCCTTAAAGAGAATGTATGGTATGGTAATTCGAATAATGCATGATTTAGTCATACAATCAAATGTTGGAAAGACGAAGTTTGAGTTTTATTTGAGTGCAACTCTTGGTTTCAGTGTAAGACTACAACACGTCTGTTGTTCATTAATGATTTAGTCTTGTCATTAACTTTCAACTAAAAGATGATTTCTATGGAGGTCAATATCAAATGTTATGCCATGTTTATACTACACGCACAGTTGTTTGGATCTTAGAAGCGCGAACAACCCCTTATTATGACCAGTGTTTTCGTAATTACTAAAGCTGGTCCTATCAGGAAGGTTGGAATATACTTATTTGGAATCCTAGGACCATTACTTTCAGACGTAACTGACAGCTAATTGGAAACGAGCAATGACATAATAACCATGTACTATTGTAAGAGATGATTAAAATATCCTTTACTCTGACAGGAATATCCTATAAAACATTTGGAAGCTATAACTAAAAGCAAGTTTGAGACGTATGGTGGACTATTTCAATGCGTAACCGTTGTTTAAGCAGCTATGGAACAAGTCTCCTTTTCTCGGAGGAAAAACGATGTCCTTTTACGTTCGATAAAGGCACACTCCCTGACAGAAGGTGTTCAAATATTGTTGAGCACCACTTATAGAAGCACAAAAACAGCCGATAATGAATTTCCTCTACTAGAGTGTATTCCGTCGAATGTATTTTATGATTGCGTTGGTATTATTCCTTTTAATAAAACGGTATGTCTTTATTTTACCGTTCCCCCATTAAACATGACCTTTTCAAGAAGTATGTCTTATATCTCGTCTACGTAAGACACGAAAAAAGGCACACATGCTTGGTAGCCCACAAGACAAGAACAGCAGAAGCAGCAGCAGCAGAAGCAACAGCAGCAGCAACAGCAGCAGCAGCAGCAGAAACAAAAACACCACCACCACTACCACCACCACCACCACCACCACCACCACCACCACCACCACCACCACCACCACCACCACCACCACCACCACCACCACCACCACCACCACCACCACCACCACCCCCACCACCACCACCACCACCACCACCACCACCACCACCACCACCACCGCCACCACCACCACCACCACCACCGCCACCACCACCACCACCACCACCACCACCACCACCACCACCACCACCACCACCACCACCACCACCACCACCACCACCACCACCACCACCACCACCACCAACAACAACAACAACAACAACAACAACAACAACAACATAACAACAACAACAACAACAACAACAACAACAACAACAACAAGAGCAGGTTTGATATTTCCAGGATCACAAGTTGGATTAACCACATGTTCTACGAATGCGGGGTCTAGAGTTTGAATCCTGGTTTGAGAAATAAATTATTTGCGATTTGGGAAGGAAAATCATCTGTATTTTATTGAAAGCGTCAACAAATATCCACTATGTAGCACGAAGATAAAAACGTGACCTTCATAACAAAATGATAAAATGTTCATCAGGAGTAATCATTAATTTTGTCAGAGTGTTTAAGGGTGTGTGAAACAGGTGCATTGTAGTGCCGTTTTATGTTATAAGGGGTTTACCGGGATTTTATTTTTCATTGAGAAAAACAGAGCTAATCCTATCAGAAGCGCCTATCACAAAACAACACTTGGACTCTACGTATAGAATTTTCCTTCTACATACAAGAACATTCGACAACAACCCATTTTCTTCACTGGCATCCTGTTTTAAGTCATACACTGTTTTATGAAATTATTCAGGCCATTTTCTAAAGTAGTTGCTGTATAAAAAGGTAAATATACATATAAACTATGTAAAAAGGTGTGATGCAATTAAACTTGTGTTGGTTTATCTTACTTTTACACGTAACGTCATTCAGCGGACCGGAAGTCCTGTCTGGTGTACTTCCGGCGATGGTGCGCCAGTGGAACCCGGATGTTCCGTTAACCGTCCAACCACAATCACTCTCGTCAAACAGACACGAGATTGAGCATTGTCCGAGACCTGAAAGAGAATACAACTCATTTACAATGATTGCCGAAACGTTTCTTTCTACGTCTCCCCTTTTGGTTAATAGATAATTTAACACTGCTTTTGCGTCAGAGTACAGTGGTATTTTTATTGAACCACCCCGGTTCCGATTGAGAATCTTTCATCGTTTGACCATACACTGCTCCCCGGTTTGTCTCTATAATAAGGGATCAGGTTAGGTCGTCATTACAAACAAAATGTATAGTCGATACTGTTTAAATGGAATTATGACCCGGCCAAGTCTCGAACTGACAACCTTTCACAAACGAATGTATCACAACGATGTGATGTGTGTAGGGAGCAGATCTATCTGTGTGACAAAGAGATAATCATGTTCTGAGAATCGAGTCCAGCGTTCTATACAAGCATGCAACCATTCTGTATGCATTATATATTACACTTTCTTTTGATAACTATAAAAAGATTCTTACATATGAAGAAGCTCTTAGATGAATCATATTTCGTTGTGGATAGTTAGATTTAAATGTCCCAATCAAGTTATTTCTTTGACAACAGAATGTGCACATTCAATATTAAAAGATTTTGATTCAGAAAGTCTTATCTGTAGGTTTGTCGTTGTGAATCATAAGATCTCATTCATTTTGACCTTGTTAAGCTAGTATGTATGTTTGTTAATTGTAATGACAAGAACCTTTGTAAGATAGCGTTTAAAGCAAGTAGTCGTATTCGTGTAAACATCATTTTCTGTAATAACGATGATAATAATGATAATAAAAAATGATGATGACGATAATGATAGCAATTATGATGATCATGATGATAACAATATAAACAATAAAAAGATATCAATAATGACAAAAATAATGATTATGATAATGTTAGGAAAAAAATAAAAAATTAATGAAGAAAATAATAATGATGATTATGTAGTTAGGGCTGGTCTAATGTTATAATGTTATACTTATAGCTTACCAAACAGATCAACTAACAGTCCCAAGAATATCACCACGTTGAGTAAAGCCATGAACAATTGATGTTAAAATAGATACGAGCTTATTTCCCTCTTCAAGTCACTTATAATAACTATACGTTACGGCTATTAACGTTTCAGAACGTAGAACTTAATTAATAAGTACGCTTGTATCAAGTATTTTGCACGGTAAACTGTCACATATGAAGTAAACCAAATCACACAACTCCTTTCGTATAAAGAAATCCTTTTAAAATCGAGCGGTTCTATATTTGGATCATGTTTGATCAGGCGTCTGTTAACTCTGAGTTAACATCACTCCTCATTGAGATTAGACCAGACCTAACGAATGAACAACAGACGACTCAATACATCAGTCTGTAAAAATACGAGTTTTTTAGGAAAAGACATTTCATCTTTTGTCACATTGATTCTCCATTATTTCTGCCGAAATAGCATTCATCTATTTATCAATCATTCAAACTCAATCAATATCGTCTGCAGTTGTTTTGAATTTGGATAACTCTCAAATCCCCTTTACGGGGGGACGAGTTAATCGTTTGGACTGCTTCTCGTACGATCCTGAGTGATAACACGTGGTGAACTTGTCACGACTGGTGTGACGCGGTCCAGTCAGAAACAAGCCGGCCACGTGTTAACAACACGCGCCAAACGGCGCCACTGATGACGATAGATTTTGATGCTTTTGCAGTGGCCAACTTTTGACAGAACACAAACAAAACAATTTTGACAATAGTACTAAATAAATATAAAACGATTTTACACAAAAACAACAAAAACAACAGCAGCAGCAACAACAACAACAGGGCGCTTTTGAGCGGACAAGAGATACACAGCTTTGACTTCTGATGATGGTCTACACGAGTGATGTAGATTCTGTCGCCCGAAATTGAAAGATCCTAGAAAATACAACTGCACGACGATTATTACTTTAGTACATCTGGACCAAACAATTAACACTTGTTTTCCATATTATACAATACAATACGCAATCTTTATTATAGTCCTTTTTTTCAGAGAAAACAGACACAGCTTTGATAACCCATTGCAACAAACGAGAAAATGGCTCGCAACGATTTACTGACAAACTGAACAAAACTGCCTTTTTTGATCAGAGAATGATCAAATGATTCTGGACGATTCAAAAGGCAAAAATACTGACCTAGACGAACACATACACAACGCCTAGAATTCTCTTACCCCATAAAAAGCCATGGGAAGCAAAATTGGTTTATATACATTTTTAGAGCCTGCATACACTGATTGAATGTTGATTTCAATGAGAAAGTGTTGCAACGCTTTTGGGAATCTACCGCATACATACTTTACATGCCTGGATATATTAACGTTTCCTGAATTACCTATGCTTTCAATAAAAAGTTCGCGAATCACGTAAAATTTGGCCTTTTTTGCGACGTGTGGAATACTTTTAAATTTTGACATTTCCTTGGCACACGCTATGTTTACAAAGTGTAAAGAGTGAGTGACCGATTTCCTTTATCAAGGGAACACCTAAAACAGTTGATAACATAGAAAAGCAAAACAGAGCCGAACAGACCGACACATTTGAAAGCACCGCTTTTCAAAAAAGAGGGGGAGTTGGGGATAAATCCGACTCGTAGATTTGGTAAAAAAGAATTTTAAGGTACAAGAGTTTACGACAATTTGATATTTAAACTTGTTTTTCATACAATGCCATTCTTAACCTTTTCCCAAACAATAACGACATTTGACTGCTTTGTTGCAGACGACTTTAGAAAACATTGTGGGAAAAGCAGAAATTGCTCGTGACGAGCATTTTTTCCTTTTCCCACAAAGTTTTCTGTTCTTTCTGAAGAATATTTTTTTATTTCATCACAGTTCTAAATGTCGTCTGCAAACTCTTTCAATTTGGGACAGTCCAAATTTGTTGATTGGGAAAGGGTTAAATGAAAAGGGTATTAAATCCAGGACCTCCTGCATCAACTTTGTAAGTCAATCTCTCGCAACAATATAAACTAAACCATAGATACAGCTTCTGATACAGTATCCATGTTAGTTCAAATCCTGACTTATGTGTGTTTATTTATACAAGAGGTTTTAAACAGTCTTAAGCAGTGTTCCTTTTACACCACTGCGTTCTTCGCTGGCTTCAAACCAGTCTCACGCTTATACAAACGGGATCTCGGTTGTTGGTCTCCATACCACTAAATCACCCAGTGTTTTATCGAGGGAAGTTATAATAACTTTTTCTCTACCTCGAGGAGATGCGACCAGTTAACCCTTATACTGCTGGAACCGACTTCATACTTATGCAAACAGGTTAGGTCCAGGCCAGCCGCCAAGTGAATTGGCGGCTGGCCTGGGATTTAACCTATTTGCTACACTGAGTATCTTTCCCCAACAAAACTTATCAAATATTTTAGACTTTTTGAGAACAGACGACACAAACATCTATTTTTAGAAAATTACCCAGCATTCTAAGGATTAAAAGGAAGACATCACAGTTATTATGTTGTGAGACATCCAACCTTTGTGGATGATTGGTTCCGCCGTTGATGAGGCGTGTTTAGGGCCATCCTTTATTTATGATGAATCGAGCGTGAAAAACAAACTGAAATGAAAGAGAATTATCGATTGTACACAATATATTTGTATTTTAACACATTTTAATTGGACAAAATGTAACTTTTGTGCAATCTATAATTTATATTTAAATAGTTTCCACGAACAAGTATGAACTGTAGTTGATGCGATATAAAGCCTACCGCGTGAATAGAAAGGGAGGTACGGATAATTTCCATTCATCTTAATTCTAGAACTTAGGGGATGACACCATTGTAGTTGATAAACACAGGTTATTGAACTTGAAATGAAAAAAAGATTTTTCTCCATTGCTGACTCGTAAAAACGACTTTAGTGAGTGCCGACAATATAGGATTCACCGAACAGAGATTGAAAACTGTTACACTCAAAATTGTTCGATTTGGCCTCTCATCTAGACTGTTGTTTAGCCCTTTTTCAGCGCTATCGAAAAGGTCAATATTACAACTAAACCAGTCTGACCTAGTCTAATAGAACCTGGTCTTACACCAAATATTCCTTAAAATTGACAAAAACGAAAAGAAAAAACAACCTGTATGCTAGTAAATGTATAATAAAAATTAACCAACATCAATCTAATTTTTCAAAGATGCAAATTGTCACGTGTTATACATTTGTTAAAGAAAGAAATATATAGCAATGTTATTGTAAATGGCCGTTTTAGACAAGCATGCGTATATATGATTGAAAAACGAATAGGAGCTGTTCGGCGCAAAAAACTTGGGCTCGAGGACCTTCTGTAGTAAAGGTGGCTTTTTGTGTATATATAGGAATAAATCAAAGAGACAAGTTCTTCCTAATTGTTATATGCACTTCAAGATACATGAAACTAAAACATGACACGATAACGGAATCAGCATGCATGCTTCCGGCATAAACGGTCTCGGGACAACTTTTTGTACCGACCATTGCATCAATGTGTACTCTGTCACTCCTTATCTCAAAACCAAACAATAACGACATTTGATCAGTTTTTGCAGAAGACTCTGGAATGTTTTCTGGAATGTTTTCTGCCCTATCAGAAGATGTTTTTTTTTTTTTAATTTCATCACATTTCGAAATGTCATCTGCAAACTCTTTCAGTTTGGGAAAGTCGAAAATTTGGCGTTTGGTAAAGGGTTAAATGGTTGACACAATTTTGAAATGTCTCGCTAAAGTAGTGCCATTAAATTTTAACATTTTATAAATATAATCATATCAAGAAACCGGCTGTTCCAACGGCTTACGTTTTCGGCGTCAGTACGAAATTGATTGAATGTTTTCTAAGTGTTAATTCAGATAGTATTGACCTAATATGGACAAATCTGGGTTGCCAAACTAATACCATATTCCCGTTCCGGTTATTACCTTACCTACACTTACCTGAATCCATCTATACACGTTATGGCTGATAAATACCTGACAGTTCGTGTTTTAAGCTGTTTTCATATATAGTTTTCCTGACAAAACGCTTTGCAATGATTTTTTCATTTTCTCAAATAAAGAATCATGAATAGGTGTACAAACCAACAATGATAGAAGCGGCATAAAGCTTCAATTGGTCGAATTCTGATACTGGCTTTATGTAGAACTATGGTTTGGACAACTCTAGGTTTCTAGCTCAATCTCGCCACACCTTAACTTGTTAAGTAAACATTTTAGATACAATTTTATTTAGAAGTAGATTTCATCACTATGTACTCGCAGCGACCTTTAGACGAGATATCTTGCTAGACAAAACCCTTTCACCGAGTCTCTCTCTTTATAAAGATCAACAACTGTTAAGTGTTCAAGCTGAAGGGCCTTTAGTATTTCTCATTAAATTGAAAGTTGATTGTTACAAATATCATTGCAACATCGAATGGCAACGGTTTTGTTTATTTAACATTATTAAATTTATGAATGTGTTTACATTATTGATGTTGTGATATAACAACAAACCTTTCGTAAGAGAACGAGAAATTGCTGGGTGTGTTCAGGAATGGTATACTAGAGAAGGATATTGAACTAAATCACAACATTTTTAGTTATTTTAACATATTATGTGAAATTACCGCTTTTATTTCATTCATATCATCTTTTATCGATCCGAGTTCTAATTTTTAAAAAAGTATATGTAAGGTTACAAAAATAGCTAAGAAGAGGGCCAACCGCTTATGTTGAAGTAACTTGTGGCCCAATTCAATTGCATTTGCTTTTTTGCCTTTTCACATCTTCTTTGAAAACATGTATATCTGTTGTTGTAAATATACCATGTACATCATGTAGAATGAATACTATAAAATACTTAACAGAATCTCGACCATAGTCCAAATATAGGGGAAACATGTAACTAAACATACACATAATACATTGAAATCATCATCCGCCAGTATTGAATGGGGATATTTCTATTGTCCCCGAATTAAATCATCATAACTCTTACATTTGGCATATGCACATTAATATTCAGTCAATTGAAAATAAATAAACAGACTAAGTTAAGCAAAGAGTTAACTAGGTCGTGCCTTATCGTTTAGTCGAAGTTTGATCACGATAGTCAAGGAAATGTGGTCCGATTCCTCCTATCAGGGTTGACTCTGTTACAAATTCAACAAGGACAAGCTGACCTTCACGTTCAGTGTTCACCGCCGCGTCAGAGAAGAAGGGATCTGCGCTACCTTCCGATCAAAAAGGAAAATGTTTGCGGATAGTTCGCGAATTTACGTAAATCGAAAGATTCTACGACAATATGAATGTTTTTTTTTTGCAAACGGAAGTTAAGTTTGTCTCTCGAATAATAAAAAGGCTAACCTTAACGATGGACTTTGTTTTCTTTCGCAATGAAGTTAGAATTAATGAACTTCGATTGTTTGGTTTGAGACCACAAAAAATCTGAGATGTTTGTTGTCATAAATACTAAAATCGACTTTTGACAACAATTTAGCTTCGCGACCATTTTTCGTACACAGACAAAATCGTACCTCAGTGTAATCTGTGGTCGTTATAAACTGGCAATCATCATGATGGACTAGTGATTATTTCACTGCTTCTTAGAATATTTGCATTGAATGTGTAAAGAATACATAGAAATTCATGATGAAATTGAAATTAATGCATTATGGTTGTTCTAGTTTTACATTTACACCAGGATAAATGTAAGACATCAGTTGTCGTATATCTAAAAGGAGGTTACTTCGACAATGTTGTAGCGTCAGGACCATGTTCGCACACAGTTATTTTCGTACATTAGTTTGTTGTTGTTATTGCTTTATCTATCTCCTTAAGGAGAGCGAATGTTTGCGAAGAGTTATCCATTCACTAGTAGTTTTCCCAAGACAAATTTTTCGCCATGAACGATTTTCCTTGTTAAACACAAGGCTGGTGTAGCGATAAGCGTCAAGGACTCGTGACCGGCTCCCTCGGGCTCGATCCCCGATAACGGCATATTGCTCATATTGTAGAGAGTTCTAGAGCATTATACCAGGTCTAAGGTTTCATATGAAGTGTGAATAAGGGAACTAGTTCAACGATATTAGTAAACAATTCAGACACCACCCCCCTCCCCCAGGTTTTAAGTAGTCATGTCTTATGTTATGAACAATACTTCGGAAATGCAGGAAAAGCCCCCATTTCATTTATTAAACCAAAAAGGTTCACGGGAGACCCCCAAATCCCCTTTACTGTATGGCGACTATTTCCCCTCCAGTGCCCACCTTCTGCCTTGGTAAAACAATGACCCTGGCTAAGGCACTGGTGATAAAAGCGATAACATACAGTAAAAAGTGAGTTCTTTTACAATAGAAATTAAACATCAGAATTCATTCGATGTCCTTTTTAACAGTAGTCGTGTTAGCTATGTTGTAATTTCTATATACTAAGGGAGATAATTTTCCTGTTTGTGGTGTTTTCCATAAAATGGGTTTCCTCCCTTATATGCTATGATAACTAGAAACATCATGAATGTTTGTTGACTGTTGAGCCATTGAAGGTTTTTACTGCAATAGCAGGAACTGATTTATTTATATATTCGCAGAACATCAATTATCCAGTCACATTTGCTTCGCGTTAAAAAGCTCCCATTTAGATCATAACGTCTGGGGTGTGTGACATGATTGCTCGTTTGACCAAATGAGCTTTAATTTGCGAAGCAATCAGGTTTTGAAACGAAATGTGTACAAAATGTATAAATTTACAAAAAAAGCATCTATTTATGAACTGACCACCATTGTAAGAATGTCATTAAGTAATAAAACGACATAAGAAATAATTTCAACATCACTTCCTTCGACAAATCCCTGGCTACAAGCGTCCTATAAGTAATAAAGCATAAACGAGAAATAAATGTACGCCCGGCGACCCAATTAAATAGCCAATGTTGTTTATGCCGTGTAGCAAAAAAATAACCATAACAATTATGGTAATCGAACCATAATGTCTCTTCACATTGTCACAACTGGCGGCGAGATAAAATCTGTCGGAACTAGCCCACAAATCAGCACGAGAACTAGTTTAGTATCAAGACAGGAGCCACTGAGAGTGAATCTTATAAGCTTCACAAATCTGGTGAGATAGTCTATACTTATATTGAATCGCCCCGTGTATATAGGTGGTGGAGAGAGACGCCAATCATTCCTTCCGTAAAGGGCTAATCGAACCTTGAAGAATCTTTAATGTTCCGTATGGGAGACTTATCAAACTACAAATAAAATAGCACTTAGATTTGAATCAATGCAAGTAAGGGCTGTGTGATGTGTTATAATGACATTATATGTTAAGTGAAATGTGTATAACGTCTAGAATAGTTCAATTTTGAATAGATGTATTCGTAAACTTCTGTTGTAAACACATGTTCGTCATTCGACCATATCAATATCAGTAGAAAAATAAAAGGAAATTAATTTTATAAAAATCACTTTGTAAACAATGGACTCACTGATTTCTTATACACATACTTTCAGATCTGAACTGACAACAAACGCAGATAGTATGAAGAATTGACATGTATGGACACAATACCAAGGAAGTTTAACATCAGCGGTCGTGATTTATCCTTCACCATGTGTACTGTCGTTATGATTTTACGGCACAAGATCGTTCTTGCTAAATCATTAGACTCAACATCATTTCTTGCCATGATTAGTAGAAGCCACAGTGAACATTAACGATTAAAGACTCCTTTGTGAAAAAATACAGACCCACTCAAAAAGAAGATATAAATGAAGTTGTAAGAAACAAATATGGAAGCAAGAAAGGTAGCACAAACATAGGTACATTAAGAGATAAAGTAAATGGAAAATTGACGTTATAGTATAGAAAAAGTGAAAGTATTGGATATGTGTAGGTGTTCAATTTCATCGTCAAAACCTGTTATAACATTTCATTGTAAAACTACAAATATGGATGTGTTCTATCCCTCGTCAGAATTAATTCGACGACTGACGAAATTGCCCGTGACAAGCAGCACCTCCTGCTCTCATTGTTGTTTCTTAATTAGTCTGCACCAGGTGCGTCAGAGGAAGGTTTTATGAAGGAATGAGCTAGCCGGAACAGTTTTCATCCAACAGTCACAGGGAGGTCTCGTACACTCCAGAAAGAAAGATTAACGAAACAACACTAATAATAACTTGTCCGTGAGATAATCAATTTGGATAAAGCATTTCTACTGGAAGAAATGTATGGAATGGAATTTCCGCCACCTGGGCTATTGTCTTTTAAGACATCGCAAATTATATATTTGTTTGATGAAATTATTATCACAATATGAATATGACAAAAGACATTACAGTTTTTGTTAAGTACTTATGATTACTAAGATTTTATGACAATTCAAATTGTAGAATTCTTCTGGTCTATTGAATTTACTACCAGTCTTTATTATCAAAATCTCAATTCAAATTTGATAGAAAGAAAAAACATGTTATATTCAAAAGGCAAATGTTTGCATCTTCATAACAAGGTCTTCACTTCATTTGAAAACAAATGAAAGCCAGGTATTCTGTTATAACTGACAAATATCAGAGTGGCTGACATATCTAACATGTTCCTGAAGAAGAAGTAGTTGTCGTTCTTAAAGTCGGCAAATTCGCGTGCTTTATCTATCGTTTAGTATTTTTTATGACCCTAGAATGACATACATGGCTTATTTGCATAGCTACATGAAAGAGCGAAATCATAGATAAGCGACTCAGGTAAACCCAAACGGTAAATTTCGAACTGCTGCGTGTGTTTCACAAGCTAATCAGGTGTATCTTTTCGGGATTTTAATTGTAAGAATTAACCAAAATCCCATATGTAAAGGATAACCGCTGTGCCTTCTGTATAATCCCGAAAAAACATCAGATGAGTTTGTCTTCCAAACTTGGACCACGAGTACAACTCCTATAGGCATGATATCAACCCGCCAAGCCATGTCTTATTCATTAAGGCAGTTTATCGTGGTCTAACTTAATCTGAATGATCCAGACGTAGATATTTCATTCTACGTCTGGATGCGTTCGATGTAAAAGCGCGTCAATCGGATATAGATTATTAACGGTAGTGCATGTCGGGTAATATGTAGAAAGGGGGCGGAGTTAAAATGATAGGTAAATTCTGGCGGGAATAAAATATTGGCTCCTTTTTCGTTTGGTAGAATAGATCTATTTTAATTAAAAACGAGATGCCCTTTACCTCATATGAATTTTGTCAATTGCCAAAGTATTGCAACGGTTGATTTCAATTGAATACGTAGATATTCATTCATTTAGTAAAAATATTTGTGAATGACGTAAAACATATATTTGTTCGAGGGGGCACTTCTCCGGCAGGGCACTTATCCGTGATCCAATATATACATATCAAGGGAAATATGTATCTGTTTAAATCTATTGCGAAAATCTAGAAAATACACAAACCATCAAAGAATTTTTTATGGAAACTTTTGCCAACAAAAATGCCTTTGGCTTATCATTTCTTAGTAGACGAATCTATGGGCAAATTGATCTCAATATGATATTTTCTTGAATTATAGAAATCAGCAATATAGGTCTAATCCGAAATATAATTCTAGAAACTATTTCAAAGTATATTATTTGCAGGTTGGGCGAGCGCGAAGGGAAACAAACCAGAGACATAGTGACATCTATGTCTCTCAAACAAATTATTCAAAAATCTATCGATATGATCAGCTTCGGGCATGTTATAAAGTGGGAGTACATCTTTCGGATTGTTGGTCTAAATATCAAACGCTTAGTTTTATGACTCCAGACAAGACGACGTGCGTCAAACGCAGACACTAATCCAGACACCGTCGTACATCACAAAACACGTGCCTTATCCTTTATCTTGTCAATAGCATCATCGTTTTGCCCTCAAAGAATACGCATTTAACATAGACTTTATTTCTAAAGTATATTGATATCAACCAAATTCACAATTTTAAGATTTGGGAGCAAGTTTCTTCTGAATATTTCTTATGTTTGCAGCGAAAAGGTAGGCTTCAAAACCAAATTCTTTTTGCCAATATAGTTTACTTTCTCGATATAGTGAATATTTATTTTGTATTTTACCTAATCGATTAGTTTGTGTGTTTAATTGCAGTTTGAATTTCAGAATGGTAACGACCTTGTCTGGGAAACTGAAGGGTAACTAAATGTTGAAAGCTGACAAAACTGATGATGTTGGATCGGTCGTTATTGTCAATATTTTTTAGAAAATTAAAATGGTACGGGAAAAGGTATTGCCCAATGCTTTCATGCATGGAATGAGTCGGACAAACCGATTTTATTTTGATTATGAATAGATTGGTTAATGAACTATTTGTTTAATGGTGCATCAATATCCACGGTTATTTAGCGCATATATAACAATAGGTGACTATCTTTTTTTTTGTAAATAACTTCTTTATTTTTGATAACATACTTTTATAACTCGACCTGTAATGTTAAATTTCTTTTTTTTATTTTTTATTTTTTTTATTGGTCAACAAACTGTTTGTTTAAATTGGACCAGTAAAACATTTAGAAAAAAAGATAAAAAAAAAAATTCAAAATATGCACTACAACCATAACCCAATGTATCATTTCATAAGTATAGATATGAACATAAAGATATACGCGTTCAATTTGAGACCGTTTGGGGTGCCATATCACAACTGATTCAAGTGTAGGTACTCATAAATGTTATGAATGTTTCGCCACTTTTAAACCTACTTACATTTTCAATTTGCCACTTATGAATTGTGGTAGTGACGGAAAATTATTAGGACATTCGTATTGATCAAACCAAGAGAAAGCTTCCCTGTCCCTCTTCAAATCTTGAAAAATGTGCGGAACATTAATGAATTTTACTTAGATACGATTAAGTGGCTATCCAAGTTCAACAACATTAACAATGGCATTTCAGTGAACAATTACGGTTTCAAGTAGCTAAGAATTAGATTCAAGGAAATAGACTTGAGAAAGACTTCTTGACAATCGATAACCCAAACGGCCTAGTTTTGTCTACTTCTTTGTGGCCTTGATGCCTTATTCAAATGTATCACGATTTTGGGGTTGTTTCTCTCAGTATATAAAGACATCTACGCGAACCAATGATAAATTTACATTCAACACAATTAGAAATCTTAATGTATCACACATAAAATGGTTCCGAAATACTTCGGACGTACCTGTATATCTTTCACGATGACCGTAAAGGTGGCCGAATTCTATTCGGATTCTATTCGGACACCTTTACAGTCATCGTGATTTACGTCCGAAATATTGTGGGTTTTTTTCCTTTGAATTGTCATACAACAACCCATTTATTCAAATTAAATTACAATAACATTTACACATCATATAAATATATATACAGTATAGTGTTTTCTAAAATTGGCATTTGACATAATCAAATTTGTTCTCAAGTCTAAAATAGCATTAAGAAGGAGTTGAGTAGACGAAGAAGAAGAGAATAGGAAGGGAGGAAGAAAATGATGGTGACTATCTTTTTATTAAGACAAATATTCACAAAGGATTGTTTTCGAAATAAGTGTGGCGAAGCAAATCGCTTCAAACCAAAAATGTTGATATTGTTTTAATCAATTTAATCAGGGAGGCGTTGATTTTCATTTTTAGCATCGTTGTATGGAGTTGACAAACAGTCCGAATGAATGTTGAGTTTACCTATGTTATGTAAGAGATGTTTTATCAAAATTGAATCTAAAGTGTCGTTTCCTTCGACAATGGATTTCATCAAATGACTCTGCTTTGGTTTACAAACGAATTCATATTTCCCGTCGATCAAATGTTAACAATCGTTCATGTTTTTGTTTTTTCTGTAAATCACCGGAAATGGATGCAAAAAGCAATCTTATTGGTCAACCCCACCTTCTTTCTGATTGGTGCCCATATTTTTTCTCGTCGCCGATTTGACCCCTCACTCACAGAGGGGGAATGCTGACGCGTTTTTATCGCAGGGCGCCTCCAAGCTGTCACGCAGTTACAGCTTGGATCATCCGAGTTAGGTCTAACTGTGGTTGTACTTTCGCAGGTAGATATCTATGCAAATAATCATGTCATTGAACGCAATGAACGGTCAGTATAAGTATACGGGTGTTGTTCTACTATCGCACCGGTTGGGGAGCAGCTATACATTATTGTCTCCCATTACTTCGCGCTAAAATGTAAGAATGTGATTTAGAAGTCTAACGTTCTCGTTTAAATCTAACAATTGTAATTAAGAAGATAAAACAAAAAGGTTTAAAACAATGAAAACGCTGTGGAACATTAAGACTTGAAAAGAGCACAATAGCATATTCATTCTAATATTAGGATAACGATTAGGAAGATAACAACTGAATTAGATCTATACAAATTATCAATCAACAAGAACAAATAAAAGTAAAAATTATAATTGTCATAAAGGACAATAGCCCAGATGGCGGAAATTCCCGTCCATAGAACTGCTCACAAAAATCGATTTCTCCTCTGTATCACAAAAGACGAACAACCCAGAATGGTGCATTACTAAGGCTGTTTCTTTTTACTTTCTAAGATACTTTTAATTTGACAGGGAGTCAATTGTGTATTATTTCCATATCGATACTTTCATCGAATGAAATTTATCTAATCAACTTACTCATAATGCTAACCCTATACACACGTTTTTATTTACTTGACGTAAACATATCGACCAAGTCAAACAGTGCTGGAATAAGTCCGTCTGTCCTACGCCTACCCTCTTGTCGTGTCTTATCATCTCTACTTCATTCTATATCACGACACCGTCTGGTAGTAGGCACCATTGTCTCACTTGTTTTGCTTATATCAAACAGTATACCCGAACAGTTCTATCCTTCAGATCCAATTCTAAGTGAACGAATAATAAGTAATAAGGAAGCAGTCTTCGCGAGTGAATCTAACAAGTTTTGGATTTCCGTCACAATCAATGAAGAATAAATAAGTTATAACGTTTGAAGGTGAAAGACTAAATTCCTAGATTCGCTTCGTTCGTTTCAAAATTTGAAGAGATATTCAAATACGAGTATGACCTATGTTGATTAGCAAAGAACCGATGACATCATAAACATACTTTGATTCAATTTATTTACACACATTTACGTCAACATTTCTGATTACATGATTTCATTTGAAAAATAAGAAATTTGGAAAAAATTCATACAAAATCACAATTTCATATCAGCTCCATCCTTTATATATTTGTTTTTGATTTTCTATCACATTGATCTAATGTCCCTTCATTCAAACATCACTCTTTAGAATCATTAGAATTAGGTATCATTAGAAGCATCACAACGATTTATCAAAGGCAAAGATTTAAAAAGCATGTTTTTTTTTCAGTTCAAGCACCTTCTCCTTATATAGTATTTGTATTCTGACAATTCATCCTCTTTAATGACCTGGACCTTGAATTTAACGAGCACGGCATTTCAGTTCGACACAGTCAATCTCTTCGTGTAATTGATTAATACAAGTTCCGTTCCATCCGAATTTCTGTAAAAACAATCCAAAAATGATAATTCTCAATACGTGATCCGTTTCCCGTTTCATATCCTCGCTGTAAATGTACACAGTGAGTACCCATCATCGTTATACGTTCCAATCGCCAAACAACCGTCTGTCTGTCTGTACGATATGCAGATTGGATTCAATACTCCGTCGTCCTTGTTTGACAAGACGCGTTGTTTGCGTCCATCCGCGGAGATGATGTGTACATTATTGGAGTGAATTCCACAAACCATTGCGTTACCTTCTCCATCCAGCATGAGTCCGGTTGGCCCCTTCAAATCGCCGTCTTTGTATCTGTATACGATGTCACCCTGCTGATTCAAACAGGTAACGGAATGGTCAGTCCGGTCAGTAACGATAACTCTTTGTCCGTCCCTAGTTACTTTCACACACCACGGATCTGTAAACTTGTACTGTGTTCCATCGTAACCCAGCCTTCTCTGTATATTGCCCGCCTTGTCTAAAATCCTCACTTCACCGTTACCTGGATCATCATCACAAGTGACGTATATCTCATCGTTGTGGAAATCAACCCCTGTGCACCCACGTCCAACTTTGATTGTATCCCTCATCTCCATCTTTGGTATGACCTCGACAAATTGTATTTGGGCGGTCCGGCCAAGAGATACCAATACCTCTGTATTCGAGACGGGACACACATCTATTGCCCTCATCGCCAGCTGTGATATCTGTCGAAATTTCTCATCCAGCAACTTCAGGCCATCATCAAAACAGGCTAGAACAACTTGACCATCAGGTAGAAATGCAATTGACCGTACACTGATACTTCCAACATGATGCTGTTTTACATTCCGTACAGACACGTTTAGACAGGAAACATAACGCTGCCAACGACGAACTTTAAGCTTCCCCAGGGATTTAACTTGTCCCAAACTAACAGAAAACAATTCATCCGGCTTAAAGTCTAAGTCAAGTCCTGCGATCTCTTTTTCAATCTGTTTACTCGTATCGTCGTATTCTTGTATGACATTTTCGGCTTTCTTGATACCAACAAACATAGCGTCCGTGTGCTGTGTTTCTCCACATTCTTTCAATATCTTCGTGTTTTCAATGATCTGCTTTAACATGTCGTTAGCTATTGTTAGATGATCTTCTATTTCTTTACTGATCTTACTTTCAACTTCCTTTACTTGGGCTTTCATGTTCTTTTCGAGACCGTCTAGGATAGCGTTGACGTCTTTCCGAACTTTGTCGATTTCATCCATGCAATGTTTTATCTTATTTTTGAGTTCTTTCTTGTCTTCTTTCCTTTCCTTTTCGAGTCCGGTGTATGTCTTCTCCAACTCGGTTAATTTGCCGTGTATCTTGCTTAATTCAAGACTTGTTTCTGGTCTTGAAGCATGTTTCTTTATATCAGCCTTGTTACACGCTCTGTGGTATATGGTCTCGCATGTTAAACAGAAAACAGCGCCATGGTCCTTGCAGAAACGAGACACCAGCATTTGATGCTTATCACAGATCATAATCGATGGAATCCGTTGAAAGCCGCCGATTATAATCGCCTCAAATTGAGCTCCCGTTACTAGCTTGTGATCCTTTGTCCTTTTGGACGCTTGGTGTCCTTTTTCACAAGCCAGGCAGAGGGCCTCTTTACATAGATTGCAGTAGGATACAGCCCGTGACTGGGTGTTCTTGGTCTTGCAAACGTCACATGCAATGTCACAATCGTCTGATTGCACGTTGAAGGATGAATATCCAGACGTCATGATTATTTTTATTGGATTTGATCCTGAAAATGAGGAGAAACTGACACCTTATAATGTATGAACAGTTTGTATGTAGATGAACTTACTTGCCGATGATTGTGTTCATATCATCCAACCGATTAATTACCCCAGTCGTGCTGTTAAAGATAAGGAGAACGTACTGGGACATATATATCTGTATATTTTCAAATAGAGTATACACGTGTTTGCTGCATTATAAAACAGACTACTTTTAACAACAATTATGTTAAAGTGACCATCTCACAGATTGCGTTTAAGAGTAATATACGTTTAAAGGGTTATTCAAACAAATCAATTTGCGTCGTTGAATATTATAAATGAATAACCATTCTATACTTGATTATTTTACAAGTGCTAGAAACATGATAATATAAGCATTCAACCATTTCAGTGCTTGGACGAAAGAACAAATAAACAATTATGGTTTTGCCTGCCGTCACAATGTGCTGGCGTCATGTGTCGACCTATTTAATATTCTGGGCCACGGACGCTATTACCAACTTCGATCATTAAACAGGAAGGAAATAATCAAAATTGTGTTACAAAATAAACTGTTGAAATATATTTTGTTTATAACTGCAAGATAAATATGCCATATCATTACCAATTTGTTATAACATGGGTTAAGAAAATTATCAGTATTTAGTTTTGTATAACTAAATATATTTGATATTTTTTATTTTAAGAATGTATATTTGCTTTTGGAAAATACTTGCCACCAAACGGCATCATGTGAATTCTAAAGACAACTTAAGGACAATGTCATGGCCGAAATTCGATAATGGGTGGGTGGGGTACGAATTTCTCATATTGAAGTAATTGGATAAATGTAACACATTTATCATTCATGGAGATGTTAAAAATGCTTTCTTAAAGATGTTAGAATAGAAAAATGAACTTGATACATGAAATAGAAAGAATAATCCATGTTTTATTCATCATTTTTTGGTACAAGATTTCAAAGAACTGGATGCACAAATATGTATATAATTACATGCAAAACCATGCTAAGAGTTCCATTTAGATACACCGAGACTTAACTTTAGAATTTAATTTGTATTCCTTTATTTTTGATGCAAGGTACTGACATGTACACAATAACTTTCATTTTCCAAAGGCTCACTTTACACAAAAATGTAGTACCAATAAATAAGTATGGTGGCCACTAATCGCTAAAATTCATTAAAGTTTACACATATAATAATTTGAAAAAAATTGTAACTGAAACAAAAACTTAAGTTGTTGATATCTATATGATGTTTGTAATGATATTGTGTTAAGTTGAATGGTTTCATATTGAGAAAAAAAATTATTTATCAACATACACCTTTTTCAATTAGCCTTCATAACATACAATTTAATCTTATTCCTTAAAAAGATTAACAATGCACTTTTTTTGAAACGCGTCAAGAGATGTCAATAACTAGGTCAGTTGGTCAACACTGCTTTTATGTTGTGCTACGTTTATTTACCAATCGTCATTAAATATAGCCATGGATCTATACATGGTTGGAACATTTTTCATTTTCCTTCTTGGTCCAAGAACTAGGTCACTATATCAAATTATAAGGTAACTCTTTGTTCACTAAGGAATGCATGAAGGCTAATTTGTGTCAAAATTGGTGAACATGTTTAGTTCAACGAAATCATGATCAATTTTGAAAACGGGTTTCATAGAATAAGAAAAATAACTATTCAAATTTCTGATACATACTATGGTAATGTATGCAGTGTCAATATGGCCCTCTCATGTGCATTTGTAATTTATGAATAAGTTGGTCGGTCATGGAAGCTTGATGCTATATCTAGCATTCAAAAACATAAACAAAAGTATATTGTGGGGGCGGGGGCGGCATGTGGGCTTTGCGAAAAAGGGAAAGAAAACCCCTTAGGTAAACTCATTTTCAAGGGAAACCTGCATGACTTTAAAGAAAATCGCGAGAATCTGTTATTTACTGAAAAAAAGGCCCTCGATTGATCCATAAAAACAAACAGTTCAGCAAGATCAGTCTGCGTTCAACTCTATCCAACAAAGAAAACGTGGTACTACATAAACACCATATTATAATTCCATCAGCATAAGGTTTAGGTATCACGAACTGCATGGGCAAAACAAACTTTACTCTGGCATGTAGATTAAATTCGGATAGCATGTTTATAGACCATAAACCCAATTCACTGCGAAGATAGTTTCTAATTGACAGGAAGAAGGCTTTATTCCAAGTTGTTTTTTAAATATTCAACCACCAACCACTTATTATGTGCGTTATTGGTCACTGATTGTCGTTTAACAGATTTTGAATTGACAGCTTTTCGCCGGGAATGGTATTTTGCGATGTCAACAAATAGGGTGAAACGGCTAAAAAAAGTCCGTCATCAAATTCGCTTGGTAGTTGAAGGTCTAATCATTTTCTTCTTACAAATATACTAAAAGCTTTTAAGTCCAACTCCGGCTAAAAACCATGCAAAACCTGCAGAAAGTGATTTATCGTATGTCAAAAAATCTAATGAAGTTGTGTTTTTCGGATAGATAACACCCTAAAAATAAGCAAACTCAGATTTTTTCTTCAACATGGTCAATGGATTAGAAGAAACTTATTTTGAGATGAAAATAAGCTTCCTTTTAAAATAATATGTAAAGTATTTTGCTCATATTGTGCTGTTATGTCCAAAATTATTCACCTGTGTTATACTACTAAATATGACATATTATATTTCAAGATCATTTCCCTTAAATAATGTTCATATCTTAATTCTTAAGCCAAATTGTCTAACTAAGTATTTCCTCATTCATGTTTGTCTTATTTTATTTGGATTTAACATTATGTCAACAGTTTTTTAGTCATATAATCATATTGGGATACTCGACTCATCATTGATGCAATTTGATGGAGGGAGGTCCCTTACTTTACCTTTACCCCCATCAGGGCCGGTCAAGATAAATAAAACCATCCCTAATTCCATTACTCGGCAAGAGTCAAGCACTCATGAGAATTCAAATATATCGTTACCACGACTTTAACAGATATGGAGAGGGTTTGGTTAATTTAAGAGGCTTATAGCAAATATTCCTTTTCACATTAATCTTTAAAGGAAACATATATGCACTAGTTGTTTGTTTATGTATAAAAAAGAACTTATCTGCTTTATAAGATGCAATAGAGTTTGATTGTAACTTACTTTGGTTTTTTTTTATTTCTTTAGGGTTGTGCCCAAGTGGCTCCATGAACATATTATCTACAAGCAATGGTGAGACCCTCCTCTGATGACAGAAATGTGTTCCTTATATTAAAGTCAACTAGACTAAGTAGGAATGGCTGTTTGTGTAGGTGGGTGAGTATTTATTTCAAGTTTTTAAATTATGAAGTATATTGAAAAATTTAATAATCCATAACACCAAAAACCTGATGAATTCTTGTTACCACCTAATGATAAGGGTCCTGATTGGTTTAGTGGTTAAGGTGCTGGTGTTAGTACTTGGGGATCCCTTGTTCAAGGCCCAACATTAGCTAGATCCCTAGCCTAATACTAATGAATCCAGGTGAGCTGTAACATGACGGAAAAATTGTTGACACAATATTTTTCTCTATATAAACAAACAAACAAACAAACAAACAAACCACTTAACAATGATGGTTGTATGAAATAATGTGTAAGAATTTCTGAATTCATATCTATAGTCATACCAAATAAAGCCATATTTGAGTTCTCCCAGTTGGTCTTGAAGACAATCATGCAGTCCATTTACATAAGGTTGATTTTCTATGATAGATTATTTTGATTTACAAAAACACAATGTACTTTACATTCCATGCTGAAATTATTCAGCATTTGTCTTCACTTTAACTGAGTCTAAAATATGTTATTAATCTTATATTGACTTACTTATTTACCCATCCTTTTTATATCTTATTCAGAAATAACTTGAAAGACAAGACAGACTAACCCTGACCAATGCTTTCTTAAACAAAGCTTATCTTCTAGTGTTAAGTGATAAGTTAATTCTACCAAATTTTGTATTCTCTCATTATCATTATGAATGGTAAAAATGAGATATTTTCGGCTTGTCCACAATATGATGATGACAAAAAAAACTTTATCTTATCTTCATCAAATGTTACGAAATTCTTTTTTTTTTTAAATCAATCAGTATTTACTCAAAATATAAGTGTTATGCCCCTTGAATGATAAAACATTGACATTTTATCCTATAGAAGCAGTTTTGAGACAAACGATTTCTTCATATATGTTGCTGTAATTTCCAAAATGAATATCAAAGAATATTTTATTTTGGTAAATTAAAGCAAGTCTATCGCCCCTGTTATTTACATATTGGAAAAGGTCCAACCAGGAAGGTGTTGTTTTCTTCATGTTTCCATAGCAACATAATTGTATTGCACTATGTTTTCTAAGATGAGCTCAGTAATCAATCTAAAAGAGTTCAAATGCATTTTGTGAAAAGTCCAGATAGCTTTACTGGAGTGAAAAATATTGAATCACAGTCGCTCAAATTTGTCATTTGATGCTTTCTACAGTACTTCTTCCTTATGAGTTGTGGTCAGATATGAAACACAAATCTCTATTTGCTTAATTTTTCAGTTTGAACATGTTTTTATGTCTTTATATGTGTTTCATTTCTGAGTTAGGTGCATCAAGAAAAAAATCAAGACAAGAAAATGCCATTTTTGAATTATTTCATTTTTTGTTGGTTTCCATAGCAACACATTTTAAATGATTTTCTCAAATTGTAAACCATTTTATATATTGAAGTATCATCTTTTTGGTATTAAAAGTTTGTTTGCCAAATTAAAATTGAATTTTTTTGCCTTTTATAGTTAAAATAGAATGATTTTAGGTGGAATGACTATTTCTTTTCTTGTTGCTAGGGTACTTATTCCTTTTTGAGATATCTCAACAAAGAGGAAAAAACATGCGATTTTTTTTTACATGATTTTGATAGAGGAGATGTCCTTTAACTGTTTTCATAATATGAGCTTTCTGTATTAGGTTGGTCTTGAGAGAAAATGTAAAATGAAATATGTCAATTTTCCAGAAATACTTAAAAATAAAAAAAATAAAAAACCAGCTGAATCTTGAAATGACCTCTGTATAATAGTATAAAGTAGAGCAGCAACATTTATAGAAATTTCTTTCCACTAAATGATATTCTTGGAAACTGCAAACTTATCTATTTCCTACATCTTATGTATGCATTTTTAATGTGAAAATGACCCCAAATCCCTGATTCATTTACCATTTCTTGCTAAGAAATGGCCAAAATAAAATCTTCCGTTGCCATGGCAGCTGTCACAATAATTATGAAATATTCAGCCAAACATAGTTTGTCATAAGTCCTATACATCTGGCTAAAAATTTTGCAATTCTGTCACCATGGATAAATCACCTTTTGCATGGTTCTTATAAATAGTCCAAAAACAAGTTCATCATTCATAATTTTGCGAAAATAGCCCATCTTCAAACAACCATGCCGTTTCGCGCATTTGTACAAATCGTCTAACTCGCCTTTCATTTCCGTTTTGATTTTTTTACATCTTATTTCGACTTTACACACTGGTCAAAAAGCCCGAATATACATAATCGAAGCAAGATAAGCACGATCGATCAATAGGCTCGCTTTTGAAGGCGAAAAAGTATTCTTTCATAATTGTCCTACTGAAAAGCATGACACGAAGCGATTACCTTTTGAACACAGTTTTTCTAACGTCAAGTACAAGGCAAGATAAAGGATGCAAATTTTGAGGATGGATTGTTCATGCTTCTTTACACATCAACTTATTTCTCATTTATTTGGAAATTTAACACTCGGCTGCTCTTCATCGAGGTTGGCTCTTTATCATTCTGTTAAGTTTGTCATCTAAAGCTTATCGTAATTTGAGAAAAGCTGTCCCAAAAATTGGAAAGGTTTTTCGTCTGCTGCGCTCTTACTATATGCCAAAAACACCCGACGAGGTTCATTTGACATTTGACAATGCTTTTTTTTCATAAATAATAACATTTCTAAGTTGCCACGGCTTGTCCTTATGCTTTTTTGCATGTTCATATTTGGGAGTGTTGATAATCTTTTTCGGCCATGACATAGTCCTTAATATTTATGTTTTTGATGAAGAAAAAGAATCGAAATGATTAATTACTTTCAGTTACAAACAGAGAAGTGTCAGGAGAAACAGCAATCATCCCAACCAACAATTCATTCAGAACTTCTCATTTTCTGTATACTTTTGTGTGTTTTTTTTTTATTTTGATTGTTGATTTTGATCTTTATGAAACATTTGTATAATGTCTACCGTAACCTACAAAGCTGAATCGCTAACAACACAAATAACTGTATGATTCGGTTAACCCTTTCCCAAACACCAACTTCTAGACTGTCCCAAATTGAAAGAGTTTGCAGGCTACATTTCAAAATGTGATGAAATTGAAAATTGATCTTCTGATAGGTCAGAAAACAGTATGGGAAAAGGAGAAATTGTTCATTAAGAGCAATTTCTCCCTTTCCCACAATGTTTTCCAGAGTCGTATGCAACAATCATGTCAAATTTCGTTATTGTTTGGTAATGGGCAAAATAAACATCGTTCAAGTTGGATGCTCATGGTTTTGTCAAAAGAGGGCCTTCTCCAGTGGATCAAGATACCAAATCCGACTTTAATCTGGGGATACCTGCTAGGTCACATTTACAAAGTATGCATTTTTCCGTGATAGTTTTAAAAAGATGACATTCAGGATTTTATACCTTTGGTCCAACAACAAATGCACTTTCTCATACATCGCGTTCATATTTGTTCTATGGAGGTTTGAACTTTTATAAACATTGACTCTCTTTAGTATTTATCACTTAGCATCGGTATATTATTTCTAATCAGCAAAGCATTTTTTTTGTTTTGATTACGGACGTTTCATTTTAGAATGTACAGGACGAAAGTTCGACACTAAAAATGTTTCTTTTCTTGACTTCCTTCTTATCTTGGTCTACTCAATAGTCAAAAATATCATAAAGCACATCTGACCTTAAATTTGAGCAAATTTTGCCCATTTTAACATCCTGGTTTAAGTTCAATATGGCACTATGCTACGCAAAACCTGCTCTATTGATCAGATTGAAACTCCACACATAAGTTAAGTGTCATCTTGCAATTTCGATGACAAAAGCTGCTAATCCTGACTTTGATTTAAAGCAAAGTATGCCCCCATATATACTAAGAAATACTTGGCTAAAGTTTTGTAAATAATGTTCTAACTCAACAACTACTCTACTGATCAGATTGAAACTTCACATATGTGTTAAGGATAATATTTTGAGGCTTAACCAAACCTTTTAGCTTTGACTTTGATCTTAAACACGCCTTTTGTACTGCGTGCAAGCTTGTATCTCTTCAATACTGCAGTGGTCGGATTGAAATCTCAAAGGGTGTTTGTATAATAATACATCTAGAAGGTCCCTGACCAAGTCCCTTCCTTTTTGGCTTTGATATGAAGCAAAATATGCCCCCTTAAATACTTCGAAACACTAGGTAACCTTTTAACATGCAATTTTCTAACTCAACAACTACTCTAGTAATTAGATACAACTTCATATATATGTCTAGGATCATACTCTGAGGCCCCTGACAAAACCCTAAAGCTCTCATTTTGATATACAGAACCCCTTCTATAATAAGCCAATAGTATTTAAAGTTTTGTATCTCATCAAATACTATAGAAAACAGATTGAAACATCAAAGAGATGTTTGATCATTATATAAGGTCCCTGACCAAGTCCCATACTTTTTGGACTTAGTTTTAATCAAATAATTACCGTTCATAACGATTCTAAGAATGAGGCGTTGCTTAGACATTGTTTACCATGTTATCACATACAAAACGAAATCGAAATAGCATGTCGATTTGATTACAAAATCATTTTTTATGTACCATCGAGTTAATGTAAATTTAAAATGAAGATCCATTGAAATCATCAGACGAACTTCCTACTTAAACAACTTACCTTTCAACGTTACGTAATTATAAACATCATCGCAAATGGAATACACATATAATCAAATCTCTTCTTTCGCTCCTTTGTGGTAAGATTTCCCCCTCATTGCAAGATAACGGTATCGAAACCACCTTATAAGGAAGAAAACACTTCAATACTTCATTGATACTTTAATAGCTGAAATAAAAGATTCGTCTGCTTATGATAAAAGGGTTTATTTGGTAGCTTGTTTGTCACATAATGATGTTGTTAAATTTCCTTTAACTCTTTTCTTGTCTTTTCTTGACCACAACCAGGAATTTGTCCTATTTAAACGGAACTTACACTCTTTAGTAGTAATGTTCTCAGCTTTACCAATAAAACGTTTGAGTAAACCCAAAATAGTGAAGTGTAATTTGCTCTTCTAGAAATTATCTTCCTTAAAGTGCATTCGGAAATAGAAGCTTATGATTGCCCGGGCCGTCAATGTACAGCCCCTTAACACGATTAACAACAAAATATACAATAATATTATACGCCAAAAAACAAACAACCTCCGATCCTTTTAAATCTAATGAAGTTTCCACGAATGCCTTGCGATGAAGATATTCCATTTAGTTAGAGTTTCCAAACGTTTTATCCGATTCATGTCTTATTCTTTAACGTTCTGCTAACGAGCATCAACCCTTATAACAGTGTTTTTTGCCATGGCAAAATACTTTGACAGTAATATGTAACGAACTTGTTGGATCCCTTAAAGATGTACATGTATCTAGACGTATACGCAATGCATATAAACAGAAAACAATTCATAAAAGAAACTCCCAGGAGTCAACAGTTTTTTCAGGTTATAGAGCTATTTTCAAATCTTTTAATAATATGTTTATTTGTCTATGACACACTGTTTAAAATAAAAGTCTAAAATATTTTCATCATTTTGACTTTCAAGTCGTTCGTTTATGACAATAGGTCCTTATTTCCTAAATACAAGTGAACATCTGTACTAAGCTTATTCTGACATTAAACTTAACTGCCGGACCAAAAAGTATTCCTTATGCCAGAGTCAAGTGATTAATATCATATCGGTTTGAATCCATTGGCAGTCGGTATGTTATATTTAGTGACACACTGGTCAAGGTTTTGCATTTTTCGCCATAGGGAATTTCGTGACCAGCCTGTAGCAAAAGGGAATATCAGACGGTTATTGATTGGAATGGAAATTAGAATAAAAAAGACAAGGACAAGTAAAAACGATCCTACCTCCCACTTGGAATTTATGACGGATGAACGGACACCATCATGTTTCAGAAAACAGTTGACTATAAGACTGAAAAAATCGAGTTAGAATTAAAAACAAATATATTTTAATATCGGAGAGAACAAGCAATTAGTAAAAGAGTTGAACTGTTATATGCTCTAAGTGTAAAAGCATTTGATGTGCCGTTTGCTTTCACTTTAAATTCGGAGCGAAGGTTGGCAGCCGAAGTATCCTTGAAACATTACTTTGTATCAAGTAATAACCAACACACGTTATTGACTTATCAAGGGAATACATTCTTTTTCACAACATTTTCGACAACCTTTTTCTGTACATCGTGAGTAAATAAGATCTTTGTAAAGATATATTTGAATCCCTCATATGCTTCATAAAATATCATTAGGGATTGTATTAAACTTTGACTTCATTAATATTGTTTGTTAAGTGAATGCGTTTGATATACTTATGAGCTGAAGTGAATTGATATGATCGACCGAATACTTTTATCCGGTTTTCCCGGATTTAGATTAGATATAATGCATAATTAGATACAATTATATGCACAAATCTATATAAATATAAATCAACCTGATTTTTGCTTGTTTAGATTTTGCTTAAAGGCTCATTATAACCATGGTTCATCGAGGGGAGAGTGAAGAAAAAAAACATACACAAAGGAATTACAAAATGAGAGTATATAGAAAGAAAACAAAAGAGAATGGCTGTAAATAGTAGAAAATACAAAAAGGTGCATGATGTATATAGAAATCTAGGTTAACTGTGGGCCATTATGGCTGGTTCTGTATCATATATCTTACAGCTGTCCAGTTTTCAGTTTCTGAATGAATTAACCTGGTTTCCTTGTAAATATCCAAGGCCAATTGCAGACTGTGCTTAATACCAATGATAGAAGGTATGACATTTTTCAATTTGAATGTGTATACAAAACGTTTAAAATATATAGAAAATATAGAAATATAGAAAAAAAAGGTCAATCGTGTGGTCGTTATTACATATTCCTAGCAATATATCATCGCTTGTTACGTGAAGGTTCTGGTATTTTCCATTTAATGTATTTATAACATGTAATATTAAGGGTTTAACGTGTATACAATCATAGAATAGGTGTTGAAGTGTTTCCTCACATATGTGACAGAGGGTGCATGTTTGGCTATCTTTAATGTGCATTTTATATAGTAAATGGTTTGTTGGGAGTATCCTATGTAAAAGTTTTATCTACATTCATTGTACATATGTATCTTTAGATATGCTCAAAGTCCTGGGGCCCGTTTCATTAACGATCTTAAGTGCGAATTCGCTCTTAAGTCAGATTTTCTCTCTCAGGCGCGTTTCATCAATTTTCGCTCTTAGAAGTTACGAGCGAAAAACGCTCTTAACTCTAAGAGAGGTCCGGGGCTGTCTTAAGTGCGATGATGTCACAGAATGGCGTTCATTTTTCTAAGATTTTGAAAGATTTTATTTCATTCAGAACTAGATATTTACACTGTTTATAAATGATCTAGAATTATAAAAACATGAATTATTCCATTCGCTCATGTACATTATCGATTTTAAACAATGATACGCGCGACAATATGTACTCGTTCAGCTCTAAACAAGTTGTAAATATGCGAAGCGAGGGCCCCAAGAAATGTCAAGTCACGGTTTACCGGTATCACGCATTTTATGTTCAGCCAGGTCGGTGTTGGAAAATCATCATGCAACCAAATTTTTTCTATGTATTTTTTTTCCTTTTTATGCCTAATGTTTATGATAACCCGTAAATGTTATGTATTAAATGACAAATATTTTGAATCAAGGTTTAAACTATTTGAAAGGACGGTTAGGATATGCCTAAATTCCGGTACAATGCGGTAAAGTTTACGTTATGCCGGCCATTTCGGTAAATATGAGATAGTTGCGAGCGTTTTGATTTTGCTCCTAACTTATGATCGTCATAAGCAGTTGCGATTGTTTGATGAAACGCACATAAGAACTGTCGTAAGTGTGGTTTTAATCGCTCTTAGCTTAGTGCACTTAAGACATTTAATGAAACGGTGCCCTGGTGTATATTTTCTTCCAGTCTTTGTTTAAATTAGGGTAGGTAGAATGCCATTGTGTTTGACTTGTTGGTACTTCCTTATTTTACTGAGTATCCCATAGACATGTTTATTTGTGTCTGAACTAGATAAAATTAGGAAAAAATATGGAGGGGTTATGATTTCTTTCCAAGTATCTCAAAATTCTTATTGGCTGTAGTAGTGTTCAAAAAGGATGTTAATGCATTTCTTAAACAATAGTAATGTATGGAATTTAAAGTATTGCCTGTTCTCGAATTTATCTCATCAATAGTTTTAAAGGTGCCATTTTTGTTAAGGATGTCTATAATTAGTCTTTAACCTTTTTGATAAAAGTCGTGATAATACACTGGTTTTGAATTCACTTTGATTTTATCGTTATAGAATAGTGGCATATAGAGGATTTGATTCCAAACATTGGCATTATATTCAACCTATATGACAAATACGCCTTAAGAACATCCACCGAGAAGTTATTTTTTATTGTTAAAATTAGTCGTTTGCAGTATGATTTACCATAATTTTTATCATATGAATGTTAAAAAGACTGTAAACCAGTTGATAGTACACTCAAACTTGTGTTAAGAGGCCAGCCTATGGGACAGAGTAAATTGGCTGTTTAAGACAGGTTGGCTGCTTAACACAAATTGATTAACACTATAAATCTAACAATGATACTTTCTGTAGTGGTTATTTAAGACAGGTTGGCTGCTTAAAAGGGTGATTGCTTAACACAAGTTAGACTGTATGTTTTATTGCTGTATAGAACAATATTCTTAATCCATTTGATCTTCATGCTATATATATAATGTTTGATGTCTGTCACTTTAAGACCACATTCTTCATATTGTTTTGTGCAGACGCTATTCTTAGTTTTAGGTCTTCCATCCCATATGAAATTCAGAAATGTGTTATTTAATTCTTTAATAAAGTCATTCTTAGGATTAAGAATACTTATAAAAAGATTAGGATTAAAACTACTTATAAAAAGATGAGTAAACAGTGGGATTAAAACAGATTTAACTACAGTTATTCTTCAAATGGGTTTCAATCTACGTCTCCTCCAGTATGAAATCATTTATTCTTATATCATCTGCTTTTGCATTAAAGTTTTAGCTTTCCATTTTATTTAGATCAACGTCATATACAACACCTAATAATTTAAACTGTGTTTCACCCCATTCAGTTTTTATTGAGCGTGTGCTGTATTTCAGCGAACCTATCCAAATGATCTTAGTTTTTTCAAAATTTACATTTTAACTTGATATTTGCGAGAAATGGTTAAGTGTGTTTAAAACGGTATTTAGACATTCTTCTGATCCATCTAAAAGAAGTGAGGTATCATCTTCAAATTGTGAAATTATGTATTCCTCTTCATTTATTTTTATCCCTTTTATATCTTTACAAGTTTTTATCTTGATTACTTAGTATCTTAACCATAATAAAAAATCTAATAAAAAAACATTGAGCTGAAAACATACTTCAGTATTGTGTAGAAAGAGATGAATCCATAGTTTAAACATTTTTCCAAATTAAAAAAAAATCATTTAAATCTTATTCTTAATGGAAAAAAAATCAAACTTTAAAAATATACATAATGGTCCTATTTAGTGCCAAGCCTTGACAAGTATACATGATTTTTCATATGTCGTAATGTAATATTTATATAAACCGCATTAACAACAATATTGTAGATCGTTTTGTTTTTGTTAACTGTACGATTTTAATGTCACAATGTGTTATACTGATTAACACCGCCAAAGACCTGCGACATCACGTCTATAACCGGTTTATTTACCAATCAGAATCAACAATGTCATGTTTTATTATAGTACCATCTCTTGATCAGCGATTGTCCGTTACGCCGAAACCTAGCTCGACCATTCTAATGTTGGTATTGATGTATTCTTACTTGTTGGGGTAATTGTCTCTTGGGCTGCTTTCTATGTGAACACGTATTGGACTCAAGATCGTGTTTAATGCCGTGTCAACAGTTTTTTCAGTAATATAAAAGGCTTTCCCAGTTTCACTAGTTCTAGGCTAGGAATCTTAATCATATTAACAAAAGGCATCCCGATGTAACCAGTGATAACGGAATGACTCGATCCCATGACCTACAGATTCTTAGTCCACCATATTAACCACTGTGCTACACATTACCTTCTAGCTATTAATGGTATCAAACCATAGAGTCCAGCACAAGTTCCGGATGTCATGTGTTCAATACATAGACCCGGGCATGCCAAATTAATGTTGGTACTAGGAGCCTTCTTTCAGGGCACTTTGGATGATGTGAAAAGTATCTTAACTAAGATTGTCGGTCTATGGTGGGAACATATTGTAACGTTCGTTGAACGTTTATGCAAATTAGGAACCCAATGCATTGTTTGAGAGAACATGCCGGTATATATATAGACAACACAACCGCTCATTGTACGACAGTGTTTTTCACTGATCGGATGTGTTTGTGTCTTTGAGAGGTCCATATGCTCGGTTCGTTACAATATGAAGATCTGGTGTTGAATCTAAAAGCACTGACAACTAAAGTTAATACTAAAAGGGCGTTCATTCATAAAGCAAACATGAGTTTCTAATGTTATATTTGCTTATTATTGTCTTTTTTTGCGTAGTAACGGCTAGTTACAATTCTAAACCATTTTTCGATGCGAAGGCCAAGTGTTACAGTAGGATATATATAAGGGGAGGTAATCAATTATAGAATTATAGTAATTATTAAGAATTATTTCCCTTGTGTAGAATTGTGGTATTTAATCATTTGAAACCTCTCTGCCTTTTAACTAGGATATGTCCAGCTGTTAATATTGATAAGAATGAAACTTCTGCGTCTTGATTGTTCAGGTTATTTTCCTACCATATATTTGATTATTAAGTGTATTTTATGGCTAACTTAAGTTTGAATAGACTTGAAGAAAATCAACGTATTTGTGTTCGAAAAGTAAAAAAAGATGGTTTTTAAGATAGGCTTATGAGGCAAAAGAAAGATATTGTTTACACTACTTGTTTTTTGTAATTCACCGACCAGTTATAAATTCATTTTCATTTTCAGATCATGTAATCCATCTGCAGAATGATTTGCACGAGGAGCAAGATTGATCTTGAGATGTAAATTATAAAACAAATGAAATAATAACTACTATCACGTCATTTTGGCTCAATAAACATCGGATGGGATTGGATTATGGTTAAAGGTCGTCTTCAACAGTAGTTTAGTCATACAACTGTAGGCAGTGTATATATCCATGGTCCTGGTACTGCTTCACTATAATTACACAATATACCCAAGGCTGCTGGCTGCTGTCCCATGTGAACAGAGTTGAAAAGCTGGGAGAAACAAATATAACATCGCAACGATTTCGTGAAGTTGTACGAACAAATTTCTGGACTTGCCGGGATTTCATACTCGAAACCCCTGTATACCAAGTCGAACAACCTACTGGCTCAGTTATTCAGTTTTGACAAGTTAGCTAAGAAAACATTGTTTACAAAGCAATCAGTCTTAAAGCACAGGACTTTTGTATTTCTAAAAGGACTCGCTGCTATGAACCACATAGCCAAACGGAATTAATGCACCGAGTTTTCGGTTTCTTTCCTTGCCCACTTTCTCTGTCAGAACAAAGGTATAGAGTTAGTGTTGTGTACGGAAGTTTTCAGCCTCGAGCTGGGACCTGACCAAACGAAGGCTGAATGACAAAGTTGGTAACGATATATGAATTTATTGCCTCCATTTTTGACAGAAGAATAAATTAAGATACACAACGTAAGATATTTACAAGTACGTTAACATAATAATTGGGTAATATTCTGTAACCAATTTAAAAGGTTAAATGATTTTCAATGATCCTAAAATGTAACATGCAATAAATGTTTTCAAGAGATTTGCTCACCTAATTGAAAATGCCGGGCACTAATCGATTTCTATATATGTCACAAGCATGAATATGATAACCTCGAATATAGCTAGACGGAAAACCATGGCATCCAAAGGAGGACAAAACCAATTCAGCTCGATTTGAATATCATAACGTAACTTAGGATTATCAACATAAGGACATTCAAATAGCTTACATTAAAATGCGCTGACATTGACGGCTTACATCCAGGTGCTACTTACACGAGGAGAACAATTTCTTGCCAGGAATTCCATGACAACCACTGAGCTTAGGGGGCTTCTTTGCGACCTTCAAAAGTTCGAATCACAGAGGTTCTCTTTATAGAAATGCCTGAATATCCGGAAATTTTCGGACGCGTTTATTCTGTCTCCAAGCATTTTTTTCAAAGGAGAATATCGCACTTACAAATGTAGTTATTTCCAAGATTCTTTTATAAGGAATACACCTGGCATTTTGAACAGGTCTAAGAACTCCATTAATAAGAATCTTCACAATATCAGAAATAAGATCGAGTTTCTTTATTGCACACACTTCGTTTTGTTGAAGTCTCAGGAGAAACAGTGTGTAACATATAAATACATAAGTAAGGTGATGATCGACAAAGAATACCTAAAGGGAAGCTAGGTTTCTTTCGCACAATTTAAGCCCGTGAAGAAGTTATTTCACCTTCCACCATGTCCACCTGCGTAAGATGAGGCGGTCACTGGGATTTCTTTTTTAAAAAAAAAAGTGATGTGCAACTTCCATATTTTTATCCGGTTTGTTCTGAAATATCATTCAAAACTTCACATCCGTATAAACGTACGGGGAACTAGGCAAAATCTATATGGCTTTATGGCTGTACTCTGATTTGGTCCAGCGCTTCCGGTTATCACGTTCTTTATAGACAGGTATCTGTCTCTAATTGTCTGTTGCAATTTGTTAACATCGAACGTGTGTTTTCCAGACTAGGACTTACTCGGACAACCAATACTGCAATTCTATTTCGATATATACGTCATAGCCAATCGGACTTGACGAGGACGGGCTTTTGTCTTAATATTTGTACGAGTCCGTCTCTGAAATAACTGCAGAATTATTTAGGGCGGTCATAACAAAGAGCTATTAAGCTTAAAAGGTGTGTTTGTACAAATTCTCTGCCAGACACACATTGAGAAAAAAGGTAGAGTTTCCGAGTTGTGTGTGAAAAGTTTTAGGCTCGAGCTGGGACCTTGTCATATCAAAGAGCTGAGTGACAAATCTGGGAATGGGTTTCTACATTGGTTTCCTTGTCAATAATTGATATACGAGTTATTTAATATTTCTTTAAAGGCAAACGTTCATAACACGGAAAAGACAAGGAATGTTTTATAACAACTACTTGTTCACAAATGGGACAATATAAAATGTCGCTGAAGAAATATGGTATTGCATTGCGATTAAGTATAAGGAAAAGTAGCTTCTGAACGCAAAATTGAAGCGAAAGGTTTCAGATGAATTGTATTATCTCTACTTGATTCTATCACCCGATACCGTCTGGTACTCCCCTGGTCACTAGTGACTGATTCACTTGCTTCGCTTATATCAAACAAAAGAGCATCAGTTGCGGATTCGAGAGGGGTAGTTGGGGGCCTCTGAAATTGCCATAGCAACGTGTTTTTGTTTCAGCTTTTTTTTCAACTTACTCACTTCGCTCGCAAAAGACGAAATTTATAGTTGAGTGCCACATCGTCGGCGCCCAAATAAGATCCCTGCATTAAATTGTCTTATTCGTTTTTCGCTGCCATTACCTTAGATGATTGATGCTTTCGGTTTTATATTATATAAAAAAAATCATAAAATCCCAGAGATGATTCGACGATCGCAAAACAAGCGAAAGACTTTGGATGTCTTCTTTTCAAGAGCTGATCGTATGAACATGCGGCATGTATCTCATCTTCATGTTTCTTTAGGTTACAATCAACTAGGTCTATATTGTATATGAACCTAATAGCAGTGTTGTAGCTTGTAGAAGGAATCACTGCATGAAAGGCCCATTCAAAGACATCACCCACTCCAAGTTAATTTAATAACATCTACACAGGGGAAAGATTCTTTAAAAAGTTGAGTCCAAATCGTTTCAGTTTTCTGTATGATTTAATTATAATAATAATCAATGTTTGTGTTGTAAAAGGATGCCAAACTGCATAGCGACAGCGCAGAATGAATATTTATATTCAGTTGAATTGTTCATTGTACGTTCACGTCTAGCTCATTCGGTCACGCATTAGGCATACGACCTAGAAACCTCCGGTTCAAACCCAGCCTGAACATTTTGTCCTTCGAGCAAAAACTGTACAGGTACGGTCCACGAGCATTCAAGATTACTAATTTCATAAAAGAGATCAGGAAAAATATCTGAACATCTTAGAAAGGCAGTAGCTTCATGGACCCGTGGCCAAGGCTTTGTCCTTAATCCACCTGGAGTCCAAGCTGTCCCAAATGCCGAGTTTATTTCTGCGCCCCTAAACAAAAATACTGGATCCGCTCCTGCCAACAGTTTTTTTTATCCACAATGGCCACATTCTTTGGGAACGATTACAACAGTAGACCTTCACCTGCATTGTTTTAGAAGCTATAAATAGCCAATTTCTGGTTTCCACCGATAACATCGCCTTTATCACTCCTATGCGTAAGCGTGCTAAGACCATTCAACTGTGATGTGTCTGAAAAAAATAATTGTTATAGTTTCACAGTTTTTAGGCGTTTTATCGGTTGTAAAGTTCACAAAGGTGTCCGACTGTATTTTTTAAAAAGCTCCTAAAATGTTTTAATCAAGTCCATAAGGTATTCTCTTTCGGTAATGAATATGCGCTTTACATGATTCGTATTTTCCAGTTAGTATCTTATGAAACAGTAAAGTACCGCATTGGTTTGACTTAATGGTCTCTGGTACCGAGGGTCCCGAGTTCGACCCCCGAAAGTGGCGAGAGGAAAATGTCAGAATTAGGCCAGATATCGGCATAAGTACTGGTCATGTATCAGGGAAGCAGTAATCATGAGTGCATCTAATATGTTTCAGGCTTCCGCCACAATCAATGTAGAATAAATAAGTTTAAAGGTTTAAAGGTGACGGATAACGAAGCTTTGGTTCAAATACGCATATGACCTAGGTTGAATAACAAGGAACCGATGTCCTGTCAAATAGCCTTTAATTTAATTTATTTACAAAAATCTATTGAACCATTTACAAAGACATTTCTGATTACATGGTATAATTTGAATTTATACAAAATCACAATATCAAATCATGATACCGATTCTGTTCTTGATAAAGTTGTGGTTTATTACATACTAGATTGCTCTAATGTTCCTTTCTTTAAAGGTCATATCTATTTTAGAATCCGACGAAATGTTTAGTTAACACCACACTATTAGCAGCGAAGTGTTTTAATCGTCATAGGCAATCTCTCTTTGTTGTTGATTTCTGCGACAACAATCCAATAATATTTATTCTCAACACCTGATATGGTGAGCGAGAAGGAATGCCATTCAAACGCTCGTCAACCGTATCATATTCTCCCTGTAAATGTATACAGTGAATATCTATTAGTGTTATACATTCCCACCGCAAAACCACTGTCTTGTTGTCTGTACGATGTACAGGACGGATACGCCAATCTGTTGTCCTTTTTAAACAAGACCTTTTGTTTTCGTTTATCCGCTGAGATGACGTGTACATTATTGGAGTGATATCCACAAACCATTGAGTAACCTTCTCCATACAGCATGAGTCCGGTTGGCCCCTTCAGATCGCCGTCCGTGTATCTGTATACGACGCGACCCTACTGATTTAAACAGGTAACAGAATGGTCAAAACAGTCAGTAACGATAACTCTTTGTCCGTCCTTTGTTATCTTCACACCGAACGGCGTGTTAAACCTTTACTGTGTTCCATCGTAACCCATCCTTCTCTGTAAATTACCCACCCTGTCTAAAACCCTCACTTTACCGTTACCTGGATCATCATCACAAGTGACGTATATTTCGTCGTTGTGGAAATCTACTCCCGTACAGATTCGCCCCACTTTTATTGTTGCCTTAATCTCCGTCATTGGTTTGATCTCGACAAATTATATTTGGACGGATCTTTCAAGAGATACCAATACCTCTGTATTCGAGACGAGACACGCACGTATTGCCCTCATTGCCAGCTGTGATATCGGTAGAAATTTCTCATCCAGCAACTTCAGGCCATCTTCTCCACATGCTAGAACAACTTGACCATCAGGTAGAAATACGATAGACTGGACACGGATACTTCCAACATGATGCCGTTTTACATTTCGTACAGACACGTCTAGACAGGAAGCATAACGCTGCCAACGACGAACTTCAAGCTTCCCCAGGGATTTAACTTGTCCCATGCTAAGATAAAACAATTCATCCGGCTTAAAGCCTAAGTCAAGTCCAGCGATCTCTTTTTCAATCTGTTTACTTGTATCGTCGTATTCTTGTATGACCTTTTCGGCTTTCTTGATATCAACAAACATGGCGTCAGTGTGCTGTGTTTCTCCACATTCTTTCAACATCTTCGTGTTCTCAATGATCTGCTTTAACTTGTCTTTAGCTGTCGTTAGATGATCTTCTATTTCTTCACTGATCTTGCTTTCATGTTCTTTTCGAGACAGTCTAGGATAGCGTTGACGTCTTTCCGAACTTTGTCGATTTCATCCATGCAATCTTTCATTTTGGTTGCAAGCTCTTTTTTATCTTTTATCCTTTCCTTTTCTATTCCGGTGTATTTCTTCTCTAACTGTGTAAATTTGTCTTGTAGTTTTTTTAATTCCAGAGTTGTTTCTGGTCTTGAAGCAAGTTTCTTTATATAATTAGTGTTACACGCTCTATGGTTGATGGTCTCGCATGTTGGACAGAAAACAGCGCCATGGTCCTTGCAGAAACGAGACACAAGCAATTGATGCTGACCACATATCATAATCGATGGAATCTGTTGAAAGCCGCCGATTGAAACCGCCTCAAATTGGGCTCCCGTAACTAGCTTGTGATCCTTTGTCCATTTGGACGCTCGGTGTACGTTTTCACAAGCCAAACAGAAGGTCTCTGTACATATATTGCAGTAGGATACGGCCCGTGACTCGATCTTCTTGACCTTGCAAATGTCGCATGTAATTTCGCAATCTTCTGATTGCAGATTGACGGATAAATATCCAGACGCCATTTTGGTTATAAGCTTTGATCCTGAAAATGAGGACAGATTTACATTTAATCATGTATAAAAAGTTTGTATAGATCTTTTTTTTGTTGCCGATGATTGTGTTAATAATATCCATCCTATTCATTAAACCAGTCATATGTAAAAATATGGCGAATGTACTAGAGCATACATATCTGTAGATTTTTAAAAGGGCAGCTACCTCGGTGGATACGAATCAACGGAACATATAGTATCAGACAGAAACACATACTTCGATTACCTTCATGTATTTAACAAAGTACAGGACATGTATACATGGTACACTCTTATATTAAAACAACTGGTTCAAATATGTTAGGATACTTGGATACTGTATATGAATTACATTTCCTTTAAACATTGAAGCAGCTGTACGGTTGTTTGAGGCGTACAGGAAAGTAGCACATTGAAAGGGAAATTTGTTGATATCAAAGTATTGAGAGCTTGTATACAATGAATGAATAAACATCCGGTTTCAAAGCCGTTGAAACGGTTTTAACACTCATTGCGTACCGTCTGTACATTCTTAGATACATTTGGAATCAACGTTACGTTCATTAACCATTTCTCACCATTACAGTTGTTTGAAAATTTGTTTAATACAGTGTAGGTGGAGGGCCTTCCTCTAAGTTGGTATAACTTGTGGCCCAACCCCATTTCCATGTATAATAAGGGAAATAAAATATGCTTAAACGAACCATTTCTTATAAACGTTATACCGCATTACAAAGACTTATCGTTTCAACGATATTTCCTTTTAAATTGCAAATTATCTTATGCATGAACAAGCACCTGTAATGATGCGTTATGTTCTGAATAGTGCATGAGTTCACGAAACAAATTCTAAGCATGTTCGCTACATAGTAAAACGGACATGCAAGGGAAAAAACAGAACAAAAACTATTCCGACTATTTACAACCGCGTGTTTAATGATTGTACTATCTAACATGTTGTGGTTATAAGTAACACATCTTAAAGACGTTATCTAAAGCAGTTATCGTCCCTGAATATTATGAATATTCACCTGTTTAAAATAAATTAATTAAGCATCCAGCTCTTTCAGTGCTTTGACGGAAAATGAATAATCATTAGATTGCTTGCCGGCACACCTTTCTAGCGTCATGTGTCAACCTATGCTGTATTCTGGCCCCGGACATTTTTTCCACACTTCGATCGATTCATATAAAGGGAATAATTGATGATACGTTACATGATACACCTTTTAAACATATCTTATCCATATTTGCATTTTGTAGATATTTGCCATTACACTTCATCATGTGAATTCTAAAGATAACTGAATACCTATGGGTTCTTTTAGATAAAGAATCGCGAAGAAATACTGTTAGTTACAAACAGAGAAGTGTCAGGATAAATTTAAATTATCTCTATCAGTTACTCAATCAGAATGCATCACTTTCTGTGTATGTGCGTGTATCTTGATTTGGATTTTCATAATTGAAGTTTATATTTATGAAACATTTTATGCCGTCTACCATAACCTTCAAAGCTGAATCATTTACAGCACGAATAATTGCAAATTTTATATAAACACCGTTTCAAATTAATTGATATTGTCTTATTTCAACGGGATATTACTTTTCATCTAATTTTCGAAAAATACGAAATTTGCGTACTCTCTAGACATGCTGGTTTATTGTGTTCATTCTACATTATATCAAAGCATTATTTCGTTTGATCAGTTTCGATGAGGTAAATCCTTCTGGGCCTTTCCATTTACATGATACTTTGGAACTGTTGGTAACGGATTGTCCTTTTTAGTCAATTTTTTTATTGAATGCCGGATGTACTTCACTTTTATACATGATGTACTACCGTTTGAGGTATATGTTCTATGTTATATTTCATATGCGACAGTAAATGATTATGTACCGATTCTACCTTTAAGATTAACGATTTTGATCAAAAGGGTAATGTTTGCGTCACATGTAAAGGGTGATCAGGGTTTGGTCAATAGAGGGCCTATTCAATTGGATTTTGATCAAGTTACTTTAAAGGTCATATGTACAGGTTGGGTTTATTTCATAAAATTAAAATATGAAGTAAAAGAATCACATTGAAATTATTTGCAACATTTTAGCATAACGCATTACGTCATAAATCACCGTCATAGCGCACCGATTAATAAAAGTTCGTATGACTTACTTCCCTTTGCTGTGACGTCACTCGTGATCCACTGAATGCGCCATGTAAAGGGCATGAAGAGCGATCGCTGGTTAGAATTGGTGTTTTTCTTCAAATAAACGATCCTAAAAGTCATTGTTTGGATTGACAGCGCATTTTCTTCATTGAATATGATTCATTATATAAGAATATCAATTTGAAAAAAGATAAATTAATAACTTAACCCGTGAATTTGCATGGATTTGTCATTGCGTAAACCTGTTCATATGAAAGGATCGGCTTGAAATTTTGACGATTTTCCTTGAAATAAATGATTCTTAAGTCATTGTTTGGATTGACAGTGAATTTTCTATACTGGATATTTTTCATATTATAAGAACATCCATTTGAAAAAAATAAATTAGTGACTTAACGCATGAATTTTCAAGGATATGTCAATGCGTTCATATGAAAGGAACGGATTGAAATTGGGACGATTTTCCTCGAAATAGCAATCCTTAAGTCAATGTTTGGATTGACAGTGCATTTTCTTTATTGAATATGTTTCATATTATAAGAATATTCTTCTGAAAAAAAAGGAAGTGACGTAACGCGTCACTTTGAAAGGATTTGTAAATGTTTTCATATGTAAGAATCGGCTTGAAATTTTGACGATATTTGTGAAAACAGCTATTTTTAATAATATTTGTTGGAAAAAAAACACGAGTACTTTTTCGTCAATGATCGTGTATTAGCATTAAGGTTTTAATTGAGTAGTAAACAAAGCCATAGATCTGAATAAACGAATTGTCTTAAAACCGTACATCGTAAAACTATTAACTGTCAAATTCACGCTGCATTGTCTTATCAATACATGAAATGAAACGGGGGAAGATCATAAATTGCGAACAAACAAACCGTATTATAACCCAACTTACTTGTGATACGAAGGTTATCCTTTAACTCACATTTTCACCACACATCGACTTACTTGTGATACGAAGGTTATCCTTTAACTCACATTTTCATCACACATCCAAATTTCAAAACTAAACACTGGCACATTCAAGGGTATTTGTTAAAATCATCCGGCAACTTTCCAGTAACTCCCACCACCAGTAAGAGATCTATGATTTCGAAATGATTCCGATGTCGTCTTTCTAGATCAACTGTTTTGGCTTAAGAATTGTTCTTCATATTCACTTTACATTTATGTTCGTTTTCTCTCGTGTAAGTAGCCTTGACATATTGAGCATTTAATTTTCGGACAGGTTTAATAATTAACAGCTAAAACAAAAAAAAAATCGTCATAGTTTATTTTATTAACAACCTTAAATTAACATATTTGAATTTATTTTTTATGATTTTGGAATTTAAATATCAATTTGACAAAACTTGATTTTGATGTTAAAACGTTTTTTTGTTGAAAACATAGAGTTAATACCGTTTTGGTGAATACTGATTATCATGTACTGATTGAAGTGTCAAACTATTCTAATAGAAAAGACAACATGTTCACTTCTTTGACTATCATAACGACAAAGTATCAGACGTAAGTCACATTGAGAGATAAATATGTTCTGACACCTTATCAATCCAAACATCCTGTAAGAGTTTGGTCTTAATTGGTTATATCTTAACAATGGATTTTTTAGATAAATTTAATTGCCGCGCATTGAAAGTGTGAGATTTGCCGCTTGTTATTTCATGTCTGGAATAGCAGAGCGTGTCAGACCTGTTAATTAACAACAGAGATATTTAAGAGATTAACGCCAGAGGCTATCTTTCGCCTAAACAATAAAGGACTTGAGACTTGAAACATACTGTGCAAATGTGGCAGATTGGTGTTAATTTGCATCACGACCCTTAATCCTTGTAATGTCCGATGTTTGTTGATTGACCCTTTGTATGTGAGGTAACTGACAATAATCAAATGAATTGTAAACAAAGAGATTATGTTCAAATGTGTAAATTATATATTTAGTGATCTTATTACTAAATTATCAATATAAATTTGTAATAATCATGTTTGAACACCTGCATTTCAGTGTGAAATACATCCTTTTCTTGAATTTATCTACATTTACTCAATGCAAATTCTATATAAAGATCTAGCAAGACTACACGAGGCTCTAACACACCAAACTAACAGTCAGGAATTGTTTCAATCACGAACATCAGTTCACCACAGTGTTAATTTTGAAAAATATTTTCCTTTACCTGAGATCATGTGGGAATCAGCGTAACAAAAGGAATTCAGGCTTAAATTATCATTAGCAACTTGGTACATTGGGTAATAAAACAACGACTTTTGATAGATATTTGGGGTCATTCCGAAATACAATGTACACATTCGCGCGTCACACCAATGTCTTGACACATGATTGTATGCTTTATCGGTTGATTGGTTTTTGAAAGTGAGATTAGCTTTGTCTGGTTGGCATGCATGTAAAAATATAAATGTAATAACTATGAGCCTATGTGCTTAATGTTGAAATAATAAAAACAAAAAAGATTAATTGACAGTCTTGAAACCAATACATCAAGGTTAAGTGAATGTTGTCGGTGTGTTTCAAATAAGGGAAATATAACGGTTACTCAATAAGCAGAATGAATTTGAAGCGTCTTCACCTGTATAAATTACTTTGAATTGAGTCCGATCATTTAAAGATCAATAAAATCAATTCTCTGGAAACGCCTAACAGTGCGTAAACTTGCCGTCTTCGAAGTGAAAGTAACACAGCCTACTGTTCTTGTTTGGGGAATATATCTTTTGCTTATTTGTAAAGTAAACACGGTCCAGTTTACTTATCGAAACTTTTGCAGCTTTTATGTTCGTCGGAAAACGTGAGAAACTCGCATCCCTGCTAATTAGAGTAATTAGAGTACAGCAAATTCTTTTCTAGAATATCCATTTATTGTGATGGTATGTTGATTTAGTATGTTTTCTTGATAATGAAAATTGTTGATACGTCGTTAAACATCCAAATATTGTATGTTTTCTCTTCTTTTCTTATCATATGTGTGCAATTATACAATGTGGAATTTTTCAACCACGATACCAATTCTTTTATATTTAGATCTTGCAAGATTTTATCTCATTTTAAACTACTGAAATGTGACTCGGGATCAATTTAGACTAGCGCCAAACCAGGAGGTAAATGTCGCTTGTCTAAATGTGATCTGGATCAATACATTACACCAATCTGCAACTAACTTATTCACGAAGATGAGAGTATGATGTTTTACAGTGATGTATTCTAATAAACAGTTGAAATCAACATTAAATCCCAAACAAACAACAAAGAATTAAGTGTAGATAACATTTTTTCTTATATTGGGGTTCTTTACAACGGAGTAGTCTTCCTTGTTAATATGTTGTTCACATGTTTAAGTGTATATACATGGTTGTTTTTGTTGGTACATCTTTTGTTCTTTGATAACTGTACACTGTAAACAAATCTTTATCTTATATGAGATGAAATAATGTATCTCACAACAGGAAAGCTTCAAATATTTTCTACTTTCTTAGCAATGAACGACTAAGAATACGTTAAATTTGGCCTACCTTGCTATTGACTTGTTTTTGTAATTTAAATGATATATGCCTGTACTTTTCGGCATGAAGCCTTTATACCATAATAAATTATCAATCTATATCCGTTTTATCTATGTATTTGAATAAGCTCTTTAACATCATGAGCTCTTCTGCTGATCCATGTATTTTTGTCATGTACAAGTTTGTATTGCTATATAACATGTTATGTTTATTATGCAATAAAATATAGTTATAGTTAAAAAAAAAAATTCTCGATAGGGCGGCCTTTTTACTTTAATACGATACGTTCTTCATCCGATTTACGATATCTGATTTGCGATGCACGTAAGGAACTTAAGACGAGTTGCATGTATCACTCGCTTATCTACAATAAAAATGGCGTGCTCCCCCCAGCCCCACCCCGACAAAATCGTTTTTTCATTCATAAACTGTAGACCTAGACATTGCGGTTTGAGTGACAATACCAAATATAAAGTTTGTCTTAGTTAACATTAAATATTGATTTTTTTAATTATTTCAAAAATGTCCGATTGATAAATAAAAAGTTAACATAACTGTAGCTATTTGTTCTTTCCTTCTTAGAAACCCCTTTTCAGCATTAAAATGATGAACTATAAAGTTTCTCAATTCAGATTAATCGAGTCCATCGGCGAGGGAACGCAGATATTCAATATCATTATACTTTTCAAATTTATCCTTTTTTTCTAATTCTCACAATCTACTATGCATCATAACACATTGGATTGAATGCGGTGAATGTTATTCTGTCTTCATGTATCAAATGCGTCACGTGTCTCACCCAGGCATTGTTTGACAAGCGGATAACAATCAGCGGATTAATTTGTGGATTTTCGATATGCTGTTTACATATCTCAGCTCTTGATATGATATCTAATCTACGAAACACGTTTTTCGTTTATAGAACAGAACAGAACATTTTTTATTAGAACTTAAGCATATAAGCTCATTGTTCTTAACATACAATTAACTACATAACAATGAAAATAGTGTCATTTCATATATACAATTCAACGCATTGCTCTGAAATAAGAAAACAAAAGTTCTAATTTACTTTTATCAGAAATCATGATGACGAAGTGTATAAATATCCATCGATGCCTGTGCTAAACTAAAAATTTAACTAAGCTTAAATATTGACTTAAGACATCAATGATGGTTTTAATTCTACAAAGTTGTGTATGAAAGTGTTAAAAACGTTTTCAATTATCCTAAAACATATCTAGTTATCATTTCTTGACATAAACTGATTTCTACTTTGTAAGGCATTTGTACAAAACAGTGCAAGGTTTGTCAGTATTTTGATGTTTAGAGAATTAAGCAGACAAATACATTTTTGCATATTTGGTCGTTCAATGAAACATTTTTCAATATAGTGCAATCTTAATCTTTTGAAATAAGGGCAAATTAAAATTGATATTCGTCCTCAATATCAATTGATTTACAAAGTTCTCATATTCAATTATTCAAGTTTATTCCCCTATGTCTACCACTTTCTATAGATACGTTATGGGAAGATAATCTTATTTTTGCTATCATACTTCTTAGTGACCTTTTCCCTATCAGATCTAGGTACTCTGCTCTAGAAAAGTTAGACGTTACTACTTTGTAAAGACGTAAGGAAGAATACTGCTGAATTCTACTTTGACATTCGTTTATATACAAATCTCGAAGTCTATTTGTAGATACTGGAATAAATGCATTTAATGCCACTGATTCTGAGAATAGCCAAAGTCTGTGAAGCCTGAAGAGTTTAGCAAATGTTTAACCTTATTCTATTTCAATTCGACGACGATGGTGTTCAATTATTGCAGATAGAATACAATTTGGAGGTTTAGAGCTGTGTAGTTTAAGCCAACACTTAACAATGCGAATGTGTCTGTTTAAAGTAAGAGGGAATCTCCCTAACTCAGAGTACAAATATAGTGTATTCGTTGACATTTTGACATAAAGTAGCCATTTACAAAATTTTCTATGTACACGTTCAATATTTTCGGCTTTAATGAAGACCAATGCTTCACAACTGTATCCTAAAATTGATGAAACAAATGCATAAAACAAATTAATCATAATATAAACAGGTACCTCCATATTCTTGGAAATACTAAATAAAGAACCCATTGCTCGTAATGCCTTGCCAGCGAGCGTTTTGGTGGCGTGTACAAATGACCCACCGCTGGAAAAAAACAACACCAAGATAATTAAAAGTACTAACAATTTCTATTTCTTTCCCATCGATAGACCATTTGCACTCGCCACCTAGTTGACCCCACTTCCGAAAAACTACAATTTTTGTTTTATCAATATTTATAGACAAATTCCATTTTAAACAATATTCATTAAGATCGTCCAACGATTTCTGTAACCCGTTGGCTGTTTCTAATAAAAGGGCTGCGTCGTCTGCAAACATCAGTAAATATATATTTAAATGTTCCATGGTGATCCCAGGGGTAGATTTTTTTGCAGATGTAACTTAATGTCATTTAAGAGGAGGGAAAACATCAATGGCGAAGTAATCTCCCCTTGCAAGAGGCCAACATCGCTCTTAAGAAAGTCCGAAATTGACCCCATGTGCGACCCCTTATTAGCGATATGCTTCTGTAATTTGAGGGATCCGAGGAATCACTCTTTTTATGGATTGGAATGATAAGTCCCGAGGACCAACTTTTAGGGAAAACACCTGAGGATAAAATATGATTAAAAACTATTTCAAAAGAACGACATGTAAGATCAACGCTTTCTTTCAAGTATTCATATAAAATGTTATCTATATGTTCACCATTCAATTCGATACGATCCGTTACTTTCATTTTGTCTGATACGATGTGATGCGATATGATACATTATGGTCACGTTTATGATCTGATACGTTACGATACGATATAAACGATATACGCTGATTCGGGAACTCATACGATGGCACAACTGTACATAGAAACGTAATCACAAATTGTATACTTTTGTCGACATAGCTTATAATATGAAAAGAATATCCAATTCTTAATAAAGGTGACACATTATATATTGAAGTCGTTAACATGAAAATTAACACTACACGATTTTGCCCGATTTCTCGAAGAAATGGAGTGTATACTACGAAAGACAATGGTTCGAAACTTTTCAGATGTGTTCAAGGATAAACCGTTACTATAAATAAACAGGCGTGACAACGTGATTTAAATAATCTTTACAAAGATAAAATAACAATGTTCTTTTTAGATAAAACCCTAACCCTAACCCTGCATATAGAGTATTGCTTCTTATTAAACTCATTTTATCTTTAGTTTAAGAAAAATATGGAACTTATGGATAAGAGTGAACAAAGTTAAGATGAATATTGAATATGGTCCAAGTTTCATTCCGAAGTTTTGGTTTATATATATCACTGTCCGATAATGTCTCACACAAAAGATAAATACCCTACTATGCTTGACAACACCTCTTTACACGGTGTTGAATTCAAAACCAATAACATTCCTCAGTGTGTCGTCGGATAAGGATTATAAAATTGTAATGGTCAATTGAATAACCTCTTTAATAACGTCCATAATCATGTAAACGTTTAAAATGAAGAAGGATCTGTGCTCCTGTATTTATTGACCTCTGTGGTTTGAGACCAATCACTGTTGGTTCAATCATCGATGGTGGCTAATTAGATCATTTGGGATTGTAATTCGGAAATACAATATTCCCTAGCCTGGATGAAAATGAGAAATGATACAGCGTTGTAACCGAAAAATGGTTTGAAAGCAAGTAAAGGTCACTTGTTTTAAAAGAATATGTCATCTTGTACATATATTTAACATTCATAATATATCCTTTATAGATGTATGTTAGTTTAAACATATTTTATTCAATGAAAAAAACACCAATATATACATTACAAACAATTTTGTGAAACGGATTGGAACGAAAGCTAAAAGCTTATAAGGTTCCTCTCCTTAATGGCGACACGCAGGTCGTTTACAATATAATAATGTTAATTATTATTTGCGTATTGATGTTAATTATCTTGCCAAAGGACTTTCCGACGTAACAATGGGTATTTGAGGGACTCGGACCCAGAACCCACAAGTTCTTATTCCTTAACCACTGGGTCACATCCTACTCTTAAACTATTTGAATGGTATTGTTAGAGTCCAGCTTGAGTGTGGGAAGTCACGGGTTCAATACCTTAACCCGACCATGGCAAGTAATAATGGTACTAATAGCTTCCCTTCAATGCACTTTCGATGATGTGAAAAGTATTATGACTGAGAAAGTCAATCTTATATGGAAACGTGTGAATATCTGGTTTTGGATCAAGGGAAAACCAATTCAACTGAAAACGAAGACTGCTGAAACGGCGTCAATCATTATTGCAAAAAATGTTTCGAATGATTATCTTGGCGTATACATAGTACATACCATACACAGTAACGGTTTAATAACATTTAACAGTTCTTATTCGATGATTTGTCTTAAAAAGACTTTCTCGAATATTGTACTTTTTATCGTTGTAGGTCCCTTTATGTAATACATACTTAGGGAGGTAATCATTTGTAAACAATTGAAGTTTTTTATCAAGAGTTATGTCCCTTGTGTATAACTGAGATTTCGGGTGAGTGCAGATTTAATTTTCTTTTAACACGGACATTTCCAGCCGCTTACACTCATCTAAGTTAAATATACACGTCTGTGTTGTTTGCGGGTATTTTACCGTGACACATTTGATACATATTATGTTGATTTTACAGCTAGTTTCGGTTCGACCATGCGTGCAAAAGAGTCAACATATTTAAGTCATAAAAATGTTGAACGATTAACACTAAACTTCATTGTACCAGCCAAGCTGTTTAACGTAGGGTTTAGTAACACAAAATACAAATGTTCGGACTCCTTGGATCTCACAGTTAGTCGATTCAATAGAGACGCACTAATCTTGATATTGTGAAACCCATGTGTAATGTGATCGCTATTTTAGTTAAGCTTGAGGACCTGAATAGGTGATTGTTCTGAATGAGAAGCTGAATGAACCTTCGTATTGCTTGTGAATGAACTGAATGACATCTTGTATCACATTATTTCTGATCGTTAAACTTCGGATTGTTTTGGGTTATAGTTTAATGTCGTTTTCAACTGTAGTTTCGTCACATAATGCAGTTTGTGAACCTACGAGTATATATGGTCCGGGTCACTCTTATCACACAACATTCATTTCAAGCTTCCGGTACGATTCTCCCATTAATAATCGCTAATTTGATTTCGAACAGGCTTAGAAACAGTCAACGTATTTGAGTTCGCATACTTTTATATTTTACTTTGAACAGTGGCTTAAGAAGGAAAAGAAACTATTGGTCTACGCTTCTTTTTTTTTCTTTTTTTTTTGCAGTTTGCCTTTCTTTCACATTTGTTTTCATTTTAGGATTCTGTAATCTGTATGTAGAATGTCGACTATTTATGCTTCACTTTGGCATACGTAAAAAAGATTGTTATGCATTAGTGGCGATATATCCCTTAGTGTTGATTATAGATAAACTAAACCGACAACTGTAATCACGTCATTTCGGCTCGATACATTTCGAATTGGATTGGATTTAAGGTCGTTTTCAACAGTAGTTAGGTCAAACAACTGTATTCAGTGTGTGCATCCATGGTCCTTGTATTGCTTCACTATAATTACCCAATATCCCTTTAAAGCTGCTGGCTGCTTTCCCATCCTTGTGAACAAAGTTGATAAGTGATGAGAAACGACAATATCACATCGCAGTGATTTTATTCAGTGTTTGGGCCTAGCCGGATGGTATAACTCAAGACCGCTGTATACCAAGTAAGACAAGCTACCGGGTCAGTTATTCAGTTTCAGTGCTTTAAGCAAAGGGAAGGTTGTTTCAGAGCCACAAGTCTTTAAGCACAGGACTCCTGTAGGTCAAGGCCAAGTGGGGCCAGCTGCTTTGAAATGTTCAGTCAGATGGAATTTAACGCGCAAGTGTCGGCTTCTTTGTTTGCCTATTTTCTCCATCAGAACAAAGGTAAAATACTTGTTTTTTTTGTGTGGATGGTTTCAGCCTCGAGACGGGACCTGCTCATAACAAAGAGGTGAGTGGCAAAACTGGTGATAATATATACTTTTATTGCCTCCATTTTTTATGATTTACATTCTTGGTTATATATCATACACTGATAAGAAACAAACAAGACAGAAAAAAAAGATACACAATGTTAAATATTTACAAGTACGTTAACACAATTCTCGCCGTGTTGAATAACATTGCACACGAGCTGATCGTTTGACCCCCTGCAAGGTATTGTCCATTCACGAGTCATTTCCCAAAATGCGTCGAAGTTTGTACTTGTTGGTGTTCCTTAGCAAGTGAAATAGGAACAAACACAAACAGAATTCAAAACATTATCTAAAAAAAATGGCCAAACAAAAGCACAACAGTTTATATAATCTTTATAATCGGGTAATATTCTGTAACCGATTTATAAGATTAATTGATTTTTAATGAGCCTAAAATGTAGCATGCATTAAATGTTTTTCTCAAAAAATGCGGGCACTTAATAATGCTTGGTACTGCACAATTTCTATATATGTCACTAGCATGAATATGAAAACCTGGAATCTAGCTAGACGTGAAATCATGTCAGCTAAATGATGACAGAACGAATTCAGCTCGATTTGAGGATCATAACGAAATTTAACATTATCAACATAAGGATATTCGAATACCTTACAATAAAAAGCGTGCTGACATGGATGGCTTACACCAAGGTGGCTTGCTTCGTGGGCGAGAACAACAATGTTTGTGAGGAGTTTCACGATGATCTGTAAGCCTAGGTATAAGTTTATGACTTTCCAAAAGTTCGTTTCACAGAGGTTCTCTTCGAAATATTGTCTAAATATTCTAAAGCGTCTGATACGTTTATACTTTCCGAGAATATCGCACTATCATATGTAGTCTTTTCCAAGATTCTATTATAGGGAATACACCTGGCATTTTGAACTGATCACTACATTATAAGAATACAATTAGTGAAGTCTTCACAATATCCGTAATGAATCCGAGTTTCTGTCGTGTACACAATCGTATTGGTGAAGTTTCAGGAGAAATAGTGTGTAACATATGAAGTAAGGTGATGTTCGACAAAGAACATCCAAAACAACTGTTATCTGAAATTCATATAGGCATGTAAAGAAGTAACTCTAGACAGACATATCACCATGTCTGCTTGTGCAAGATGAAACAGTCCTTGAGCTCGTTTTTTTAAAAACAACATTGATGTGCAACATCCATATTTTTTCTAATTTGTTTTTCAAAAGTCATTCCAATGTTCACATCCATATAACGCACGTGGAAGTAATTTTCATCTGTATATGTTAAAGGCTGTACTCGGATTTGGTCACAGCGTTTCTGATCGATAAACTTCGGATTGTTTTGGATTATGGTTCAACGTCGTTTTTAACTGTATTTTAGTCATATAGATTTAGTTAATGTCTGTTCTCGGATTTGGTCCAACGCTTCCAGTTATCATGTTCATCACATGGAATTTAGAAAAGCTGCTTGATAAACATGGGACAATGGGCAAGTCAATGTAAAATAATGTTGAAACAAGTCTGTCTGCTTTTTGAATTGCGGTATAGTATTTCATGAAAGTATCTTTTGATCGTAAAGTTCATTGGAAATGTTTCAATATATCTGAGTATGTAAAGATAGTGTGCAATGGATCACAAAACCTTTCCGGCGCTTTTGAATATCAACACGCATTCAATAATGCATAAAGTCTTGAAATACTTGAATATATACCGTTTAACTTTAAATGGCTATTCTTTAGTGAATCGTTTATATGTACAGTATAATATAACAGTTGTTATACAGTTTTAAGAAATGAATCCTAATTTTCAAGTGAACAAGCAGCTAAAACGAGGAATCTACCTATGCTAGTGTTTAATTTCGGCACAGACGATCTCATTTGTAGTCAAATCATTCCTGTTCTCCTAATCTATCATTTTCCTCAAAAACAGTTCAATAACAAATAGTCTAAACATATTTGTATATCTATTGAGGAATATACTTCCAACAAACACTATCCGTTTCATATCCTCGCTGAAAATGTACATAGTGAGTACCCATCAGTGTTATACGTTCCCACCGCCAAACAACCGTCTGTCTGTCTGTATGACATGGATAATGGATTCAATATTCCATCGCCCTCATTCAACAAGACCCTTTGTTTGCGTCCATCCACAGAGATGATGTGTACATTATTGGAGTCAATTCCACAAACCATTGCGTTACCTTCTCCATCCAGCATTAGTCCGATTGGCGCCTTCAGATCGCCGTCCGTGTATCTGTATACGACGTCACCCTGCTGATTCATACAGGTAACAGAATGGTCAAAATAGTCAGTAACGATAACTCTTTGTCCGTCCTTTGTTACCTTCACACCGAAGGGCAACGTAAACATGTACTGTGTTCCATCGTAACCCAGCCTTCTCTGTATATTTCCCGTCCTGTTTAATACCCTCAATTCACCGTTACCTGGATTATCATGGCATGTGACGTATATCATGTCGTTGTGGAAATCTACCTCTGTACAACGACGTCCAACTTTGATTGTATCCTTTATCCTCATCTTGGGTATGACCTCGACAAACTGTATTTGGGCGTCCTGTCCAAGAGATACCAATACCTCTGTATTCGAGACGAGGCACGCACGTATTGCCCTCATCGCCAGCTGTGATATCTGTCGAAATTTCTCATCCAGCAACTTTAGGCCATCTTCAAAACAGGCTAGAACAACTTGACCATCAGGTAGAAATACGACAGAGTTGACATTGGTCCTTCCAACATGATGCCGTTGTACATCTCCAACAGAGAGGTTCAGACAAATCATATAACGCTGCCAACGACGAACATTAAGCTTCCCCAGGGATTTTAACTGTCCCATACTGACAGAAAATAAATCATCCGGCTTGAAGTCTATGCGTAGTTCAGCGATCTCTTTTTCAATCTGTTTACTTAAATCGTCGTATTCTTGTATGACCTTCTCAGCTTTGTTGATACCAACAAACATGGCAACAGTTTGCTGTGTTTCTCCACATTCTTTCAATATCTTCTTGTTCTCCATGATCTGTTTTAGCATGTCTTTAGCTATTGTTAAATGATCCTCTATTTCTTTACTGATCTTCCTTTCAACTTCCTGGACTTGGGCTTTCATGCTCTTTTCGAGACCGTCTAGGATAGCGTTGACGCCTTTTCGAACTTTGTCGATTTCATCCATGCAATCTTTCATTTTGGTTGCAAGCTCTTTCTTATCTTTTATCCTTTCCTTTTCTATTCCGGTGTATTTCTTCTCCAACTCGGTTAAATTGTCGTGTATCTTGCTTAATTCAAGACTTGTTTTTGTCTTGAAGCATGTTTCTTTATATCGTCAGTGTTACACGATCTATGGCTGATGGTCTCGCATGTTGGACAGAAAACATCGCCATGGTCCTTGCAGAAACGAGACACCAGCATTTGATGCTTATCACAGATCATAATAGATGGAATCCGTCGAGAGCCGCCGATTGAAATCGCCTCAAATTGGGCTCCCGTTACTAGCTTGTGATCCTTTGTCCGTTTGGACGCTTGATGTCCTTTTTCACAAGCCGGACAGAAGGTCTCTTTACATAGATTGCAGTAGGATACGGCCCATGACTGGATGTTCTTGGCCTTGCACTCGTCGCATGCAATGTCGCAATCTTCTGATTGCAGGTAGACTGATGAATATCCAGACGCCATGTTTCATTGGCTTTGATCCTGAAAATGAAGAGAGATTTAAACTTTATCATGAACGAGAAGTTTATAGAGATCTTCTTATGTTGCCGATGATTGGATTCATAATATCCAATATCTTTATATGCCCAGTCATCCGTTAAACATATGGCGAATGTACTTCAGCAAACCTGCATACGTCTCTGCAGATTTTCAAAAGGGCAATTACCTCCGTGGATTCGAATCAATGAAACAGACAGAAACACATATTGTGATAACATAACACTCTTAAAGTCATGTAAAATGTAACAAGGTAAAGTTTATACATACGGTGCTGTAAACAATGAAAACCTTTAAAACTACTGGTTCACAGACGTTAGGACTTAGATATTAGAATTGTATTTCTTTAAAACTTTTAAGAAGCTGTACTGCCGTATGATGCGTATAGGAAAATAGCCATTGGACTTCAAACGAGTTGGTATCAAACTATTGGGAGCTTGTATACAATGGATGAATAAACATCCGGAGTCAAAGGCGTTACAAAGATGTTAAAATACATTGCATACTATCTGTACATACTTAGATATTAAAACATTTAGAACCAATTTTACGTTGACTAGCCATTGTTCATAAATGTTATACTGTTTCAACGACATTTCAGTTTAAATTACAAGTTAACTCATGCATAAACAAGCACCTTTAATAAGAATATATTTTCTGAATAGCACAGTAATTCAAGAAATGAAACCTTAGCAAGTTTGCTACTTTGTAAAACGTAGACATACAAAGGCAAAAACTGAACAAAGCTATTCCGACTAATCATAGCAGCGTGTATGATCTCACAGGTTGTGTTTATAAGTAACATATCTTAAAGACGTTATCAAAAACAGTTCTCGTCACTGAATACTAGGAATAAATAACATATTACCAAAAAATTAAGCATTCAGTCATTTCAGTGCTTGGACGGAAAAGCTAATAAATATTCATTAGATTGCCTGCCGACACACCTTTCTAACGTCATGTGTTGATCTATTCCGTATTCTGTGCGCCGGACGCTTTTGCACATTTCGATCGATTCACATGAAGAGGATAATCAATGGCTCGATACAAAATAAACCGTTTACACATATTTCGTTATTATTTGCTTTGTGTACATACTTTGCCAATATACGGCATCATATGAATTTTAAAGACAACTGAATACATATGGGTTTTTGAGATAAAGAATCGCAAAGACCTTTAGCTACAAACAAAGAGGTGTCAGGATAAACTTAAATTATCTCTACCAACAACTCAATAAAAATATCTCACTTTCTGTACACGTGCGTGTATTTTGTTTTTGACTTTGATAGTTTAATTTCATGATTATGAAACATCCCTATACCGTCTTCCATAATCTTCAAAGTTGGATCATACACAACACGAATAGCTGTAGATTTAATATAATCACCGTTCCAATTAAATTGAAAAGTATTATTTCAAAGGGGTACTTCTTCTCATCTATTATTCTAATACAATTCTGAAATTTTGCATTTTTGCATTCTCTCAAAACATGCCGGTTTTTTGTCTTAATTCTACATTTTACCAACGCATTATTTCGTGCCATCGGTTCTGTTGGGGTAAATGAAAAATATCTGGGCCTTTCTATTCATGTGGTATTTAGGAACTGTCGGTAACGAATTGCCCATTTTAGTTTAAATTGTTAATGCATTCCGGGTGTATTTCACTTCTATACATGATACACTACCGTTAGAGATATTGTTATATATTGTATATTTAATGGTCATGTTTATGTACTCATGCTACCTGTATGACTTACGAGTGTCCATTTTAGTTTAAATTGTTAATGCATTCCGGGAGTATTTCACTTCTATACATGATACACTACCGTTAGAGATACTGTTATATATTGTATATTTAATGGTCATGTTTATGTACTCATGCTACCTGTATGACTTACGAGTGTCCATTTTAGTTTAAATTGTTAATGCATCCCGGGAGTATTTCACTTCTATACATGATACACTACCGTTAGAGATACTGTTATATATTGTATATTTAATGGTCATGTTTATGTACTCATGTTACCTGCATGACTAATGATTGTCCATTTTAGTTTAAATTGTTAATGCATCCCGGGAGTATTTCACTTCTATACATGATACACTACCGTTAGAGATACTGTTATTATTGTATATTTAATGGTCATGTTTATGTACTCATGTTACCTGCATGACTAACGATTGTCCATTTTAGTTTAAATTGTTAATGCATCCCGGGAGTATTTCACTTCTATACATGATACACTACCGTTAGAGATACTGTTATATATTGTATATTTAATGGCCATGTTTATGTACTCATGCTACCTGCATGACTAATGATTGTCCATTTTAGTTTAAATTGTTAATGCATCCCGGGAGTATTTCACTTCTATACATGATACACTACCGTTAGAGATACTGTTATATATTGTATATTTAATGGTCATGTTTATGTACTCATGTTACCTGCATGACTAACGATTGTCCATTTTAGTTTAAATTGTTAATGCATCCCGGGAGTATTTCACTTCTATACATGATAAACTACCGTTAGAGATACTGTTATATATTGTATATTTAATGGTCATGTTTATGTACTCATGCTACCTGCATGACTAACGATTGTCCATTTTAGTTAAATTGTTAATGCATCCCGGGTGTATTTCACTTCTATACATGATACACTACCGTTAGAGATACTGTTATATATTGTATATTTAATGGTCATGTTTATGTACTCATGTTACCTGCATGACTAACGATTGTCCATTTTAGTTTAAATTGTTAATGCATCCCGGGAGTATTTCACTTCTATACATGATACACTACCGTTAGAGATACTGTTATATATTGTATATTTAACGGTCATGTTTATGTACTCATTCTACCTGTATGACTAACGAGTGTCCATTTAAGTCTAAATTGTTAATGCATCCCGGGTATATTTCACTTCTATACATGATACACTACCGTTAGAGATACTGTTATATAGTGTATATTTAATGGTCATGTTTACGTACTCATGCTATCTGCATGACTAACGATTGTCCCTTTTTGTTTAAATTGTTAATGCATCCCGGGAGTATTTCACTTCTATACATGATACACTTCCGTTAGAGATACTGTTATATATTGTATATTTAATGGTCATGTTTATGTACTCATTCTACCTGTATGACTAACGATTTCCCATTTTAGTTTAAATTGTTAATGCATCCCGGGTATATTTCACTTCTATACATGATACACTACCGTTAGAGATACTGTTATATAGTGTATATTTAATGGTCATGTTTATGTACTCATGCTACCTGCATGACTAACACTTGTCCATTTTAGTTTAAATTGTTAATGCATCCCGGGAGTATTTCACTTCTATACATGATACACTTCCGTTAGAGATACTGTTATATAGTGTATATTTAATGGTCATGTTTATGTACTCATGCTACCTGCATGACTAACACTTGTCCATTTTAGTTTAAATTGTTAATGCATCCCGGGAGTATTTCACTTCTATACATGATACACTTCCGTTAGAGATACTGTTATATAGTGTATATTTAATGGTCATGTTTATGTACTCATGCTACCTGCATGACTAACGATTGTCCATTTTAGCTTAAATTGTTAATGCATCCCGGGTATATTTCACTTCTATACATGATACACTACCGTTAGAGATACTGTTATATAGTGTATATTTAATGGTCATGTTTATGTACTCATGCTACCTGCATGACTAACGATTGTCCATTTTAGCTTAAATTGTTAATGCATCCCGGGTGTATTTCACTTCCATACATGATACACTACCGTTAGAGATACTGTTATATATTGTATATTTAATGGTCATGTTTATGTACCCATGCTACCTGCATGACTAACGATTGTCCATTTTAGTTTAAATTGTTAATGAATCCCGGGTGTATTTCACTTCCATACATGATACACTACCGTTAGAGATACTGTTATATATTGTATATTTAATGGTCATGTTTATGTACTCATGCTACCTGTATGACTAACGATTGCCCATTTTAGTTTAAATTGTTAATGCATCCCGGGAGTATTTCACTTCCATACATGATACCCTACCGTTAGAAATACTTTCATGTATTGTATATTTAATGGTCATGTTTATGTACTCATTCTACCTGTATGACTAACATTCTTTTTTTCAAAAAGGTTATGGTTTCGTTAAATGTAAAGGGTGATCGGTTTTGTCAATAGAGGGCCTATTCAATTGGATCAAGTTACTTTAATAGTATAGTCTGGTATTACATGTAATGAATAGATCACAAATATAGAATATACCCTTTACCATGTAAGTTTAAAATGAAGACCATCAGGATTAAACGAATACATTTATAAAAACGCGATTTTGTGTCCAGAAATAAAGAAAACCAGACTAACGGCATCAGCATCCGGTAGCAAATCAAAATATTTCTCAATATATATACATATATGGCTAGGTAAATTCACTAATGTATTTGATTCAAGCCAAATATCTAAATGACTTGAAAACTGTTAATGTTATTTAAAGAACTTATAAAAATGCATGTATGGGACCGTTCCGCGAAATCTCAAATACTCGACGGCGCATAGTTACTGTTGCTATGCTTCACAAGCTACTTCCAACATGGCGGCGTCAGTCTTTGCTACGGTAATCGAATCGCTTAAATTATTTCTCACGACTTCCGTGATTAATATTTATCTGTCATGACAACATTGCCGATCGCATCCTTAAGGTTACTCTAAACTACTTGTCCCAAACTTACATTTACAAAGTTAAGAAAAAAGGATTCTTAGATGCATAAAATCAGAGTCAGTGGAGATGTTAGAAATTACTGCGATAGAGTGACAGCTCATGATAAAAGTTCACAGCGTATTAGAGAGTCCTAGTATTCATTTGAAAAATGCTACATATCATTTAACTACTTGAATATTTCCTCTATAAAAGTAAGATGCTCAATTTGACCATGTTGTTGTATTTAATGTGATATGATTAGTGTTGATGGCAGAAGAAGCTAGCTTTATGTCATGTTGATTATAATATCAAATATTTTTGTCTATACTGATATGTATAATATCATATGAATACTGTGAATGTCCAGTAGTCTAGGTAGCATTGAGAAGTGCTGAGGTCTTTATCTTATGTTTGAACCGAAAAGTGGGTAAGAGTTGCAGTTTCTCATTAAATATAAGACAAATCACATTAGGATTTTCTATGAACCCCAAATTATATAGAAAATGTATCCAAATTCCAGGATATCATATGATCCTTAAAGATCATTATTTTCCAATTGCAATTTCTTATATCATGGGTCAAAATACCCCCTTCCCCCCATTTGGCATAAATCAAAGGCCAAAGGAAACCCCTGTATATACTGTTGGTACTAAACAGACTGTTCGTGGAGGGACATTTCTAATGAATTCCTACAATAAAGGGTTCAGGGAAGAAGAAAAGAAAAAAAAATCCCCAAATAACGCTCTTATCAGGACCTCTAGGTAACACGATGTTACTAAATGTGTTAGTTCTTCCATATGACCAGGGACATAAAATGAAAATCATATTTTATGTTAAAACATCTGTTTTATTTTTAATACGTTCAACGAAAGCAGTTAGTTGTGTAGTACCTGAACTTGATAAAACACAATTTTTATTTGCATTAATCACTCAAATCACCCTGATTAGCATATAGTTTTAACAAAAGTTCTATTACTCAATATTTATAAATCTTAACCCTTAATATTTATGAGGGAGAATATCTATCTATTTCTTAAAGGTAAAATATAGGCATTTTCATAATTTTTTACAGGTACATGAGTTGTAAAAAGAATGAATGCAAGATACCTACAGCAACTGACAGAACTTTACTGATAGGCATAATTTAATGCTTGTATTTCACGTACATTTTTTGTATAGATATACGTAATATATGTATTAATTAATACACAATCTTAATAATTCACAGTTAAGTTGACTTGTGCTAAGTGTTGAATCACATGACCTCTCTCAATGTTGGTTCAAATCTCACTAAGGTTAGATACGGATTTTCATGGAACAGTCTCCTGGTTGACTTGGAAAAAATGGTTCTTGACAAGCCCTTCAGGCAAATGGAATTTACCCTACTTGGTGAACTGTTCAGGCAGTTAGAATTGGAATCTTCTGGCACCTTTAATGGGTCTGGAAGCCTTAAATGTACACACTTTCACACCTTTGAACATATCACTGTGTTGACTTGATATTATCAAATTTAATCTGCTTGTGGTATGTACGACAAAAACTACTTTGTTATAGTTTTTTAGGGCTTGGAAAAGGATATAATCGTATCAACTGCCTCTTTTGATCTATTCTGGATATCCACTATCTACTAAACACCCATCGCGTGCAAATCTACGTGCCATTATCGACATTTCTTTCCTACCAACTTCCTTTTCGATTCGTCGCTAAAGAACCGCTTGAAAAGCATAGCAACAGACTATGATATAGTGAATGTAAAGCTTTATTCTGATTGGTCGAAAATCCGGCATTTGGGACGGTCAATTAATACACATTTCCATTAAAGTTTTACGAGCAAGTTTGCCCCCATTAACTCATGTGAGGAGTAGATCGATCTTAACTCACGTATTTCGGTGATTATGATAAGTCTATGACAAAATTATAAACTATTGCTTGGACTTAAATAGAATCATTCCTCCTTTTGGTATTAAGAAAATCATGAATAGAGGTTTGCGTGGAAGTTTCTGCACATTTCCATTAAAGTTTTACGAGTTACAAGTTTGCCCCCATTAACTCATGTGAGGAGTAGATCGATCTTAACTCACGTATTTCGGTGATTATGATAAGTCTATGACAAAATTATAAACTATTGCTTGGACTTAAATAGAATCATTCCTCCTTTTGGTATTAAGAAAATCATGAATAGAGGTTTGCGTGGAAGTTTCTGCGACATCTACTGCTGTTACGAATGGATAGTAACTTTAGTTGTTTTGGTAATAATTCAAAGTCACTAACAAAGAACAAAAACGGTTACTTATGATTTTAATTGAATCATACACCCATCTTTTACTCAGGAAATCGCTGTGTACAATATTTACGTTTGTAAGGAATAGATTTACATTTTACAAAACAAACGCGTTTTGGTTATGACTCAAGGTAACTGACCTAGTCCCATACCTCTGTTTCGATCTTAAGTATATACTGTCCCTTTTTCGTTTTAAAGAATTGCTTAACATTGTGTGGAAAACTGATATCTCCAAGCTTCTTTAAAAATGGATTTTAACTACATGTATGTGTTTGGGGTCATACATTAAGATTACCAAAGAAGTTCCATAATTCTGGTATAAAACTTAGACTAAGAATGCGTTTTTGTACTGAGAAGACCTTGGTTAAAATGTCTGTGTGTTACTTCATATTTCAAACACAATCTTATGTTCACTGTTGTATGTCTCTTCAATATGTTGTCGAGCTCGATGTTTCATGGACAGCTCTCGTTTGTGTATAATTCTTTGCCATGTTGAAGCTTTGAGACTGTAAGCGGAACTTATGTAGCCCATGTCGTTACTATAAATACACAGGCTTGAAAACGTCAGTAAAAGAATATTAATGAAGATAGAATAAAACATGAAGGTTAAAACGTTTTCTTTTAAATGAAATTCTTCAGATGTATTTTAAACTCATTTTATCTTTAGTTGGGGGGAAATATATCTAACTTATGGATAACGTTGAGCAAATCTTAATATGTATATTGAATATGGTCCAAGTTGAATCTTGGCCTATATCAATGTCATATATTGTTTCACGCAAGAGAACAATACCCTATTATGCTCGCCAATTCATGCCTAAACGGTTATATTATATTGAAAGCCCATAACATTCCACAGTGTGTCGTCGATTAAATCGAAAAGGTTATACCTTCAGCTTGGGACAAACTGAGTTATGTCGTTTTTGAAAGAGATTGTTGTTAATAGATATGGAATATAAAGGAGTAATAGCCAATTAATACGACCTCTTTTATAATGTCAAAATCATGTTAACGTTTAAAACGATGCGGGATCTGTACAATGTGTTGCTTGGCGTCTTAGATTTGAGACCAATCTCATATGGTTCAAATCCCAATGGCGGCTAATAATTTCATTTTGGAGTATTCTTTGAAAAGTCAATGTTCCATAGCCTAGTACTCGGTGCATGAAAATTTGAAATGATACCAAGATGTAACCGAATAAAGGTTTAGAAAAATGTATATGAATTCTTTTGTTTATTTTTGTCATTTCGTATGAATCTAACAGTAGCAATGGATCCTATAAGGATGTATGTGCCTTAACCCTGTCAACATTAACAACAATAATGGGTTAAATGACATCGATATTTACATTAAGATGACATCAACATTAACAACAATAATGGGTTAAATGACATCCTTATCAATGTTCACAGTAAGATGACATCAACATTAACAACAATAATGGGTTTAATGACATCCTTATCGATGTTTACAGTAAGATGACATCAACATTAACAACACTAATGGGTTAAATGACATCCTTATCGATGTTTACAGTAATATAACAGTTGTGATTCATTCAAGGACTAGACCATACGCTTTTTGATACAACCGTCTGCTTTCCGATATAAACACCATTGATCAGGTGTGAGATAACAATATGTTATTATGAGGTATATAACCATTTTGTCGACTCCAATGTTTGGCGTTGCTAAGGCCATGTTTACCATGTCACTGCATGAAAGGGTGAAACCGAAACAAAACGTCGATTTGATTACAAAAGCATTTTTCATTTAGCATCAAGTAAATTCAAAATATGTGATCTCCCAAATTGATTAGATGAAATACGGACTAAAACCACTTACCTATCAATGAAACGTTCAGATAAACATTGTGATAAACTAAATCAACGTAAGATCGAATCTTCTCACTTCTTTGGGGTGCGAATTCCACCTAGCTACTAAATAAGGTGATCTAAACAACATTGAAAGGACGAATAGATTTTATTGATACTATAAATAGCGGACATAAACGAAAACTCGTTTTACAGGTAGACATATCGTCTGCTAATGACGTAATGGTTTATTTGATTGGCTTGTTCGGTGTTTTATAGCGTTTTTTACGAGCGTTCAGTTAATTTGGAGTGTTCTCTTGATCCAAACCACCATCGTTTTCGAACTCACCATCTATAGTAGTTATGATATCCCCTTAAACAATAAATAGTTGTAGTTAGTCAACGGTAGTAAAGCCTAATTTATTTTTCGAGCAGCTGATCCACTTCCATGCACGTTATGTTTTCATTCGGAAGAAATGGGCCAAGTTTGTGTTTTTACCGAGGCCTTGCATATACATGATCGGATAACCGATTTCCGTTTTATTGTTATTTAAGAAGAAAGGGAAGAAGAAGAAGAAGAAGGAAGAAGAAGGAGGAGGAGGAGGAGGAGGAGGAGGAGGAGGAGGAAGAAGAAGAAGAAGAAGAAGAAGAAGAAGAAGAAGAAGAAGAAGAAGAAGAAGGAGGAGAAGAAGGAAGAAGGAGGAGGAGGAGGAGGAGGAGGAGGAGGAGGAGGAGGAGGAAGAAGAAGAAGAAGAAGAAGAAGAAGAAGAAGAAGAAGAAGAAGAAGAAGAAGAAGAAGAAGAAGAAGAAGAAGAAGAAGAAGAAGAAGAAGAAGAAGAACAAGAAGAACAAGAAGAACAAGAAGAACAAGAAGAACAAGAAGAAGAAGAAGAACAAGAAGAAGAAGAAGAAGAAGAAGAAGAAGAAGAAGAAGAAGAAGAAGAAGAAGAAGAAGAAGAAGAACAAGAACAAGAACAAGAACAAGAAGAACAAGAAGAACAAGAAGAACAAGAAGAACAAGAAGAACAAGAAGAACAAGAAGAACAAGAAGAACAAGAAGAACAAGAAGAACAAGAAGAACAAGAACAAGAAGAACAAGAAGAACAAGAAGAACAAGAAGAACAAGAAGAAGAACAAGAAGAAGAACAAGAAGAACAAGAAGAAGAACAAGAAGAACAAGAAGAAGAAGAAGAAGAAGAAGAAGAAGAAGAAGAAGAAGAAGAAGAAGAAAAAGAAGAAGAAGAAGAAGAACAAGAACAAGAACAAGAACAAGAAGAACAAGAACAAGAAGAACAAGAAGAACAAGAACAAGAACAAGAACAAGAACTAGAACAAGAACAAGAAGAAGAAGAGGAAGAAGAAGAAGAAGAAGAAGAAGAAGAAGAAGAAGAAGAAGAAGAAGAAGAAGAAGAAGAAGAAGAAGAACAAGAAGAAGAAGAACAAGAAGAACAAGAAGAACAAGAAGAACAAGAAGAACAAGAAGAACAAGAAGAACAAGAAGAACAAGAAGAACAAGAAGAACAAGAAGAACAAGAACAAGAACAAGAACAAGAACAAGAACAAGAACAAGAACAAGAACAAGAACAAGAACAAGAACAAGAACAAGAACAAGAACAAGAACAAGAACAAGACCAAGAACAAGAACAAGAACAAGAACAAGAACAAGAACAAGAACAAGAACAAGAACAAGAACAAGAGGAGGTTAAAAACATTTATCTCATCACAAAGTCATTGAAGGTGATTACAGCTAAATGTGCTGCATATATCAAGAACGCCTTTTTGCAGTATCATAATTAAACCGTCGGATAAGGTCAACAGAGTATTACCCCTTGTAAAGGAAAATATATAAACGCTCTGATAGGATTACCAATAAATTAGTTGGAACATTGAACTGAACATTTGTCTTTCTGATGTCCTTGTTTACGTCGCCTCGTGGTACATGATTTCAAATGTGACACAATGACCATGTATTCCCTGGAAATGAACCAAATGAAGAACTTTATTATACTTAAAAGCTTTGGTCATATATTTTTTACATTTTTCCTGGGAAGAAAATTTGATTTTAAAAATCTACCTTTTGGTTCTCTTTAGCGCCAAAGCGTCTTTATGATTATCACCGTCAGAAAGCGGTGACAGCATGTATATAACCGGTTTAATGGCCAATCAGGATCGAGAATTTGACTTTTCATCATAATACCATCTTCTGATACGAGATTGTTTGTTACGCTTAATCCATACAGTAGTCTAGGCCCCGACCATTATAATGTTGGTTTATATATCCTCTTACCTACTGGGTAAATGTCTCAAGTTGGCCCCTTTTTATGTCAACACTATGAATGTGGCTTTAATACCATGCCAATAATTATTCTGTTAAATCATATATTTCCTTTATTCGCTAGTTCTAGGCTAGGACTCCTAATTGTCTTGTCAAAAGACACCCCGACGTAATCTAAGGAATTCGTGGGACTCAAACCTGGGACCCATGAGTTCCTAGTCTACCACTTTAACCACTTGGCAACACAGGACCCTTAACGTCCCCGGTTGCAAAATATTTGTTTTTCGGAACTTACGAAAGTAAAGGAATACACATTTATTTAATATTCAATCAATTAAATACCAGCTATCTTTGGGCGTAATTTCTTTTTTATACAAATCCGGTGACAAGGCTACTTGACCTATATAAAGCTTGCATATATTTCAAGCTATAGACAACTGGCCCGTGATATTCAGAATACACTCTGAAAGCAAACATCTACGTTCTTGCACATCACATGAAGTGTTCACATCGAACTAGCCGGAATAACATACGGATGACCATGTAGAACTTACACAGAAGGAACAACATGATATACGGGTAGCTAATTAACATATAGTGGATGTAACATCCATTTAGTGATAACGTGGGGGTTTTCTGTCAATAACGCCATTTATAGCTACTGCATTTTTATGAATATTTGTTTGGAGCATAGCTGAATACCATACGCAAAATCCACATTTTACCATTATATTTCTATTCTATGACGTCCGGGAATTTTAAGCTATAGGAATGTTATAAAAAAGAGTCCATCGCGAGTTTTGGAGGTCACGGGTTAAATGACTAGACCCGGTCATGCCAATGTAAGAATGACACTAATAGCTTCTCTTCAGGGCACTTTGGATAATGTTAAACGTATCGTAACTAAGAAAGTCAATCTAAGATAGAAAATATGAGGATCTTGTTTTGGATCAAGTTAGCACTAAACAAGATGTTGTGTGGCGTCGATTATATAGGTAAAATACTTTTTCAAACGGCTGGTTATATTAGCTTAGTAGTGTCGCAATATGCGTAGTTATGGATAATCGCAATTTTAAACCCTTTTTCGATGCGAAGTCTTGCGTGTTTCAGGCGGATATGTATCAGGGGAGGTAATCAATTATCAAAAAGTAGTAATTCTTAAGAAGTTATTTCCCTTGAGTGGGATTGAGATCTTTGGCCTCTTCAACTTCGTTTTCCTTTAAACTTATATATTTCAAGTCTTTCATATTGATTATTTCTACGTGTTGATTGTTTGGGTTGTATTCTCGTGATATATTTGATATTTATAATGTGGATTTTATGGCACATTTGAGTTCGAAATATTTTTGAACGATAAGCACTATACTTCAATGTACCAGTCAAGCTGTTGAACATTTGATTGAGTAGCCCAAAAGTTAAATAGTTCGACTTCTCGATTTCGCAGGTGACCGATTCCTCTAATACGCATTTATTAGATCGTTAGACTGTATGTAAAACGTCCGCATTTTACTTAAACTTGAGTACTTAAACATGTGATTGTTTTTCATGAGAATGTAGCCGTGCCTTGTGTTGCGTATGAATGAACTGAAACGACAGCTATTTCCATGTCGTTTAGTTTAAACATATTTTATTGTAAAATTGTTTACAATAGGATTGGGACGAAAGCTTTAAGCTTATAAAGTCCCTCTCCTTAACAACATGACAAATAACATACCGTAAAATGTATCCCACATGGCATAAAATTTACAACTACAGTGTGTATGTGTATGTGTGGCACATTCCGTGCGTAAATGCGTGTGTGCGTGCGTATGTGCGTGCGTGAGTGAGTGCGTGTTGAGTGAGTGAGTGGGTGAGTGAGTGGGTGAGTGAGTGAGTGAGTGAGTGAGTGAGAGAAATAGGAGAGAGAGAAAGAGAGAGAGAGAGAGAGAGAGAGAGAGAGAGAGAGAGAGAGAGAGAGAGAGAGAGAGAGAGAGAGAGAGAGAGAGAGAGAGAGAGAGAGAGAGAGAGAGAGAGAGAGAGAGAGAGAGAGAGAGAGAGAGAGAGAGAGAGAGAGAGAGAGAGAGAGAGAGAGAGAGAGAGAGAGAGAGAGAGAGAGAGAGAGAGAGAGAGAGAGAGAGAGAGAGAGAGAGAGAGAGAGAGAGAGAGAGAGAGAGAGAGAGAGAGAGAGAGAGAGAGAGAGAGAGAGAGAGAGAGAGAGAGAGAGAGAGAGAGAGAGAGAGAGAGAGAGAGAGAGAGAGAGAGAGAGAGAGAGAGAGAGAGAGAGAGAGAGAGAGAGAGAGAGAGAGAGAGAGAGAGAGAGAGAGAGAGAGAGAGAGAGAGAGAGAGAGAGAGAGAGAGAGAGAGAGAGAGAGAGAGAGAGAGAGAGAGAGAGAGAGAGAGAGAGAGAGAGAGAGAGAGAGAGAGAGAGAGAGAGAGAGAGAGAGAGAGAGAGAGATGGACTTACAAAGAACTATTCACTAAGTGAATCTTTTGCTATTCTTTATAAAAGTTTGAACATTAATAAAAATGTCTTTATTTGAATGAAAAGGGAGTGAATTGTGGCCAAAAAGGAGTGTTCCTATATCTATGGCTACCCCAAAGTTCGCTATTGATTGGAAAAGGTCGATCCTGATATCATGATAAGACGGACATTCAAAGAAATAATGATAAGTTGTCTCCAAAGCACCACAAACACACAAAGGTGAATCTACAATATTTTTTACGAATAAATGATGCTTTAGAGAACTACAATTGTTTCGTAACCTGGTATGTAGAGTTTGAAGTCGCCTCTGACCGACAGAAAAAAGTTTATTTGGGATAGGCTTATCAAGATTAAGAAAACTTTTGAATCGAGAAATGGACCCAGAATCCTTAATAGCTTGGGGAATTGTATTCCATTCATCTATAGTCGAAGGAAGGAAGGAGTTTTTGTAAAGATTTGTTCTACATGTTACATTGCGTAGATTATTTGCGTTACGTAAATTATAGTTATTAAGACTACCTATTCGTTCAGGAATAATATTTGACAAATAATTTGGGACAAGACCGTTGTACATTTTATAGAACAATATAAGTTTATGTTTTCGTCGACGCTCGCTAAGTAGCTCCCATCCACATTCATTGTTTAAATCAGTTATTGACACTAGCTTCGTACAACCGGTAACAATTCTAGCCACCTCATTTTGGATTTTATCAAGTTCATACTTTTGAAGTTGATTTATGTTGTCCCAAACTACGTCACCGTACTCTAAAATCGGTCTTATAAATGAAAAGTATATCACTTGTAATGACTCCCTGTCAAGAATATTCTTAAAACGTCTCATAATGTATACCCTTTTCCAGGCTTTCTCTATAGACTTTTTAATATGAAGAACCCAAGAACCATCGTTACAAAATTGGAATCCTAAATGCTTATGTGTTATTACGCTTGGAATAGAAATATTTGACATAAAAAGATCTGGGTGATTAGGTCGTCTGCTTTTTTTCGAAACAACAAGTGATTCAGATTTCGAAGGATTAAAAGAAACAAGCCATCTTTCAGACCAAATTTTGATCCTATCAATATCTCTTTGTAAAATGTTTCCTGCATTCTCAGGATTATCTACGATTAAGGACAAACTGGTGTCGTCCGCAAAAAGATTAATGCCAGACTCAATATCGTCAACAATATCATTAATAAAAACTAGAAAAAGTAGAGGTCCAAGTATAGATCCCTGGGGAACTCCAGCATTTGTATATTGAACATTAGATTGACCTCCAGGTAAGACAACCTTTTGGCACCTATCGGAAAGATAATTGGTGAACCAGTCTAAAAGCTTCCCGGATATTCCTGATTGTTTCAATTTAAATATTAACCCCTTATGCCACACTTTATCAAACGCTTTGCTAATATCAAAAAAATATAAATCTTATTTCCATTCCATTGTCTAAAGCGTTGCATAATTTATTATAAAGATATGCTACTTGGTTTACAGTTGAATCACCAGGCCTAAACCCTGATTGAAGTGGAGTAAAAAAATCAGCTTCATTTAAATAGTTAAAAACGTGTTTGAAAACAATCCTTTCGAATGCCTTTTCCATTGTATTTAATAGGGAGACAGGTCTATAATTATTTGGAAGTGAAGCATCTCCACTTTTAAAGATTGGACACACATTAGATGTTTTCCATGAGGATGGCAAAGCACAAGTTTCAAGAGAAAAATTGAACAAATGACAAAGAGGGTCGGCAAGCTGACTTGCACATTCTCGTAATATGATGTTGTTGATGCCGTCTGGCCCTGAAGCTTTACCGGTATTTAAGCTCATAAGAACATCGTTTACCTCAGAGACATTTATTTCAATTGAACTTAATGATCCCCTTCCATTTGTTATGTTAATCTGTGGTAAATTATGACCTGTATCATTTAAGCTTGATTGAGAGACAAAAAAATCATTTAGGAGACTGGCTTTTTCATTAACATTAGTTACTAAACTATTTGAGTTAACATCATACAAAGGCGGTATAGCAAGGCCAGAGGTTGGTTTAATGAACGATTTTAACGTTTTCCACCAGTCACGGGATGAAACAGACCCAGAGCATAATTTTTCAGACAGGTTATCAATATATTTCTGTTTGCTTGTCCTTACCATATCAACTACTTCATTCCTAACCGTTCTAAATCGCGCCCAACTGTTGGGGGTTCCTGAAAGTTTCGCTTTTTTATATAATCTTTTCCGATGCCTGATTTTTCGTTTGATTTGACAAGATATCCAAGGTGGTTCATATGATCTGACTGTAACTACTTTATGTGGAATTGTATTGTCGATTCCTTCTTTAACAATGTTTGTAATGTTTTGGGAATAAATATCGATATTGTTTGATTGTATTGTATTCCAATTAACATTATTGAAAAAGTCTCTTAATGCATTATAATTTCCAATATCGTATTTCCAAATTGTACGTTTGACCGAATTTCTTTTGGGTTTTAGATAATTGAATACACCGAAAATAGGACAATGGTATCGTACGCTATTGTCGAGGCATGGTTCTCCTACACTGGAACATAATACAGAATCTTTATTAGTGACAAAAAGTAGATCAATTAAAGTAGAGGAATTTTCCGTAAAATGTGTTGGTTCTTCAATCAGCTGTGACAAGTTATATTGGTTACAGAGTGAATCAATCTTCCTAAATGGAGAATCAACCAGCTGGTTGAGATTAAAATCGCCCGTAATTATAACGTCCGAAATATTAGTATCCATAGCAAGACCAATTGAACCTTCTATTAAATTAGTGTATAGAACATTTGAATTAGGAGGTCTATAAAATACGCCATACAGAACTGTTCTCATATTATCTAACTTTATCTGAATCCAAATGCATTCAAGACCGTCAAGTTCCAAGTCAATTCGTCTTTTATAAGAAATTGAATCTTTGATATAGACCATAACGCCTCCATGACTATCAGTCGTCCGGTCCTTCCTTTCAGGAGGGAAAAAAGAGGCGAACATAAGATCATGTGAAGAACAATTTTCATTTAGCCACGTTTCGCTAAAGGATATAATATCAAACTGAGAGAATTCAGTAAATAATACATCAACCTTATTTCTGATACTTTGCACATTATAGTGAACGGTTGACAAGTGGTTAGGAAGGTTAAGAAAATTATACAGGTCGTTTGAGTTACATGAATCTGTTTCGGTTTCATACGGTGTTGGGCCAGGGTTTTTATGAACGTCCCCAGAAAGCAAAATTAAGATAAAAATCCAAATTCCTAAGTCTAAGAAAATTGTATTGACGAATCGAAAAATTAGCCAGTTAGTAAATTCCAAATTTGACCAATGAGTTTGACTTATTATTGATTTCTGTCCATGATTAGACATAATGAATTCCCTTTTCATCTTTCCTGCAAGAGCGAAAGAATACAAATACGTTATAGATGTTTGCAGATGAAGCATTATCAGCATGACTAACAAAAGGCAGAAGCGATGTTTAAATTGATATTTGGGCCCTATCACATAAAAGGTTTTAAGTCTTTTCATCATTAGAAAGGATTACAAACAAAGATAAGGTGAATAGGGCCAAATTTAAATTGCGCGTAAAGAATAAGAATTCATTTTTAAGTCCAAAGACGAAGAAGAGAAGAAGAAGAAGAAGAAGAAGAAGAAGAAGAAGACATATAGAGGAGAACTATATTTCATATAAGAGATATGAAATATGAAATACATTATAACATTCATGATTAATGCATGAACGCCGAGTAGAGAAGTGAGAGTTTTCGATACTTTTATGAGATTAAATGTGATGAGATTTGTAGTTAATACTATTTCCATTTTTTCTTAAAGAAAAAAGATAAATATAAAGGGAGCAAACTAATATCAATGTATATCCCATTAGGATATACGTGTATTCATGTACAAAAAAAGAACACATTTTGTGAAAAGGAGAAACTACCCAATTTGAGCAATTTCTCCCTCTCACACAATGAACTCTAATCTATCAGATCAATTGTACGACACAATTTGATGGCATTTTATGGTTTATAATGTTTCCCTTATTCATAATGCAATTAGTAAAAAGAGAACAAACTTATATCAATGTAAATAGCCATAGAAATCAAGAATACATTTTGTGAAATGGAGAACTACCCAAAATGAGCAGTTCCTCCCTTTCGCACAATGGATTATAATCTAACAGATCAATTGTGAGATATAATTTGATAGGATTATATGGTTTATACTATTTCCCTTATTCATAATGCGATGAATATAAAAAGAACAAACTTTTATCAATGTAAATTACATTCAAATCAAGAATACATTTTGTGAAAAGGAGGAAACCACCCAAAATGAGCAATATCTCCACCTCACACAATGGACTCTACTCTACATGTTTATCAGGAATAAAGTCTGCGAAAAGGAAAAACTACTCATAATGAGCAATGTCTCCTCTCCGCACAATGAATTCCACTCTTTTAGATCAATATATTCCAACTTAATGAAACTTTAACTTGTCGTCTGCAATATTTTCTTAATTATGATTGACAACATTCTGCCGTATGGTAAATGGATTAAGAATATACAAATACATAAAAGTGCCTTATACCAACACGTTTGCAATATGTTCTACCACTAAGCACTTTAACAGTAACCTGATTCAGTAATGCATCAGCTTTGTCATACAGTAAAAACACACATTTCCTAAATAAGCATATTCACGTGAGCAATTTTACCCTTACCAATCGACAACTTTTCTCCATTTCAACATGAATAATTGAAAGTCAAAACATTTATAACATTTGCAGATGCTTTGACTTTAAAAAATCATTTGATGTAAATTGTTTTGAGACAAGGAAAAGTCCCCCATGCCTAGCCAAACAAAGAAACACTTCCATGCTAATCAAAACAAGGAAATACCTCCCACGTTCAGCCAAACAAGGAAAAATCCCCCATGTATTGCTATTTCCCAAAATCACAAATAAAAATTTCGGGAAATAATATGGTAAGAATAACGGACGCTCTTTTCATCAGAAGACACTCTCCTGTGTTGTGAGATTAGTGCGCAGACGTCAAATAAATCAACTTCATTGAGCATTTGTTGTTACTGGAAAGGAGAGATCCCTCTTGACGAGCAATATTTCCTTTCCCTCACAACTAGTTGTGTCTTCTAAAATATTAGGCCAAATAGGTCGAAAAAGACTTTGTGTCTTGGACAAATAAAAGGGGAACCTGTCATTTTGGAAACTATAACCATACTATTAATGTCTGAACCAAAACTGCAATGATATCGAGAATTTAAAATACACTTTAAGACTTCTCCAGAAAGATTATTTAAAGAAATTGAGACAATGCTCAATGTGAGCAATTACTCACTAACCACAACTACATATCACATTTTAAGTCCTTACTCCATAGATACTCACTTTAACGCATCTATAGCAAATAGCTTAAGAAACCATTGAGACGAAAGGAAAAATCGCTCAAAACGAGCAATTTCTACTTTTGTCACAATGTTTTCTGCTCAATTTAGAAAGGAAAATTCTGTTTTTCACAATTTGAAATTGCTGTCTGCTTGCTCTTTCAATTTGGCACCAGTCGAAAAATTCAAAGTGGACTAATGGGTTAATTACAATTTCTATCGTAGTACCTTCTACATATTTCCGCAATTTAATCTCAATATTTTCGTAAGCAATCAACTTATGAAGCTTGATCAAACTCACCATTTCTTAAATGGAATATCTTTCAACATTATTGAAATAATGACAATGTATATACATGTAAGACCCAATGTAACGTTATTATTAACTATAGTCTATTTAAAGCTACATTTTAGCAAACAGTTCGACCACAAAAATCATCCATGTTCAATCAATCGCGACCGTCTCACGTGGAAATACACGCGAAACACCCCCGCTCTTGAAAATCCACGGCTCGTGCCTCAGACAATTTATTTATAGACCTAGATGACCATGTTTAGATAAAGGGGAACGACTCAAAGATTTCTCGAAAACCCCTCTGTTGTTGGCACCCATAAAATAAGTCTAAATAAGACAAATCATCATAGCCACAAGAGAATTTAATTTCCCCTCACAGAAAACTCGCGTTCTCTCAAACGACACTGGTTGTAAATTAGTAAACCCTCTATCGAATCATGATCTAATTAGGCCGTCCAAAATGACTCTTTCCAGAAAGACACGATTACAAAGTAGAGACCATTTCCATGTCGTTTCTGATCAATACACGTGCGATTTTTTTACATGAGAATATAGCCGTGCATTGTGTTGCGTATGAATGAACATAAACGACAGCTATTTCCATGTCGTTTCTGATCAATACACATGCGATTGTTTTACATGAGAATATAGCCGTGCATTGTGTTGCGTATAAATGAACTGAAACGACAGCTATTTCCATGTCGTTTCTGATCGATACATGTGCGATTGTTTTACATGAGAATCTAGCCGTGCATTGTGTTGCGTATGAATGAACTGAAACGACAGCTAATTTCATGTCGTTTCTGATCGATACATGTGCGATTGTTTTACATGAGAATCTAGCCGTGCATTGTGTTGCGTATGAATGAACAGAAACGACAGCCTTTTCCATGTCGTTTCTGATCGATACATGTGCGATTGTTTTACATGAGAATCTAGCCGTGCCTTGTGTTGCGTATGAATGAACAGAAACGACAGCTATTTCCATGTCGTTTCTGATCGATACACGTGCGATTGTTTTACATGAGAATCTAGCCGTGCCTTGGGTCGCGTATGAATGAACAGAAACGACAGCTTTTTCCATGTCGTTTCTGATAGATACACGTGCGCTTGTTTTGGCGGAAATGGTCGAACGTTGATTTCAACTGTAGTTTAGTCAGACAATTGCAGTCAGTGAACCTATCTGCGGTACTTGTAATTCTTATCGCACAATATTCATTCCAAGCTGTCGGCTCCTTCCCACATTAACATAGCTAATTGGATTTCGTTTAGTCTGGAACAAATCAACATGTCCCATTGAACATATTTGAGTCCGTAAAGTGTTTAAAATCAACAATGTATACTATTGTACCAGAAGAGCTTTCACACTTTATCCTTTTTGAAGCCGTTGGCTGCTTTCCGATGTGAATACAATTGATAAGTGGTAAAAAACGAAATTTGATTACCAAACAATATACAAGTATACTTAAACGCCAGACCTTTGTGTACCATGACAGACAAGCTACTGGCTCAGATACTCTGTTCCAACGCGTTAAGTTTAGTAAATATTGTAAACCAGGTAATAAATATCTAAACGCCAGACCTTTGTATACCATGACGGACAAGCTACTGATTCAGATATTCTGTTCCAACGCATTAAATTTAGTAGATATTGTTAACCAAGTAACCAGTCTTTAAGCACCGGACTCCTGCACGTAAAGAAGGGTCTGTTTCCTATGGAATGTTTGGGCAAATTGAATTGCCCGTGTCTTTGTTTGACTATTTTCTCTGTCAGAGTAAAGGTAAAAGGCTTGTTTTGTATGTGGGAGATTTCAGGCTCGAGCCGGGAACTGATCATAACAAAGAGCTGATTGGCAAAGCTGGTAAAATATACAGATATGAATTGATTACCTTCTTTTATTAAATATGTACATTCATGGTTAAACAAAAAACAATAATAAACAGGACAGAAGAACAAAATGAAATAAAACAATGTTGACTATGTACAAGGACGTTAATAAAATTTTCGTCGCGTAAAGCAGCCTTGCATACGAGATGGTGGTTTAAACCTCTGCATGGTATTGTCCTTATATCACAAGCTAGAAAAAATCACCAACAGTTTATACTTTATAATTCTGTATACTTCTATACACGATTTATGAGGTAATTACCTTTAAAAAATATAAAATGTATCGCTCATTTAGCATTCAATGTTCCTAACGAAATGTGATAACTAACTTATTTAAAATCAATGTGCACTGGTCAATATCTGTATTTATCACAAGCATGAATAGACGTAAAAAATGTCACCAAAAAACTTTTAGATCATAAAGAAATTGAAAAGTATCAACACAAAGACATTTGAATACATTACATAAATAAATATGCTAGCACCGTTGGCTTAAATCCAGGTGGTTTGCTACGTAGGCAAGTATTTCAAATGTGTGCCAGGAATTTCACGACAGTCAGTGAGCTTTGGTGTTTCTTAGCGACCTAGCAAAAGTCAGGTTTCGCTGTCAAAGTATAAAGAAATAATCTGATGCGTTGATGCTTCCTTTCCAGGCATTCCTTTCATAGCAGAATATCGCACTATATTATGTAGTCGTTTTCAAGATTCTTTTAAAGGAAATACACGTGGCATTTTGCACTGATCTAAGTACATTATTGGATTGCAGTTAGTTAGACTCTTTCCAATATCCGTAATGAATTCGAGTTTGTGTTTTTGTACACACTTCGTATTGGTGAAGTCTCAGGAGATACAGTGTGTTACATACAGAGAAATGTGATGTATTACAAAGAAAACCGAACATTAGCCTTTCTCCAAAACAATGTGATTCTGTAAAGAAGTTATTTCAAAATACTTGCCACAATGTCAGTGTGCTTAGGTAAGACAGTCATTGGACTCGTTTCAAACAAAAAAGATCTGAGACTTCCATACGCGTTTCTTGTTTGTTTCTGAAATATCAGTTTTATTAAAAGTCAAATATGTATAAAACGAAGAGAAAGGAAAGTTTTATTAAAGATGTTTTTGCACATTGGAAATGTTTCAATATTCCTGAATGTGTACAGATGCAATGAGATTCAAAACCTTTCGATTTTTTAAAATCGTAACACGCATTCATTGCATAAGCACTTGAACTACTTCAATAAGTACCGTTTTATCTTCAAATGCCTATTCTTTAGTGGATCGTTTATATGTACAATATATCAGTTGATAATCCGTTAAAAGAAATGAATCCTAATATTCAAGTGAACAAGCATCTTAAACGAGAATTCTACCTCGGACATTCTATGATAGTGTTTTATTTCGGCATAGACGATCTAATTTCGTAATCAATTAATTCCTATTCTCCTAGTCAATCGAATTATTTTTAAACAGTTAAATAACAGATAGTCTAGATATATGTATATACTAATGAGGAATGTAATACAAACACATGACGCTCGTATTACATCCTCGCTGTAAATGTACACAGTGAGTATCCACCATCGTTATACGTTCCCACCGCCAAACAACCTTCTGTCTGTCTGTACGATATGCAGAGTAGGGTCGATAATCCTTCGTCCTCGTTCAACAAGACCCTTTGTTTGCGTCCATCCGCGGAGATGACGTGTACATCGTTGGGGTTAAATCCACAAACCATTGCGTTACCTTCTCCATCCAGTATGAGTCCATCAGATCGCCGTCTTTGTATCTGTATACGACGTCACCCTGTTTATTCATACAGGTAACGGAATGGTCAGTCCAGTCAGTAACGATAACTCTTTGTCCGTCCCTTGTTACATTCACACACCACGGATCTGTTATCTTGTACCGTGTTCCATCGTAACCAACCCTTCACTGTATGACGCTCACCTTGTTTAATACCGTTACCTGGACCATCATGACATGTGACATATATCTCGTCGTTGTGGAAATCAACCCCTGTCCACCCACGTCCAACTTTGATTGTATCCTTTATCTTCATCTTTGGTACGACCTCGACAAACTGTATTTGGGCGTGCCTTCCCAGTGATACCAATACCTCTGCATCCGAGACGAGACACGCATCTATTGCCCTCATCGTCAGCTGTGAAATCTGTCGAAAATTCTCATCCAGCAACTTTAGGTCATCTTCAAAACAGGCTTGAACAACTTGACCATTAGGTAGAAATGCAATTGACCTTACACTGATACTTCCAACATGATGCCGTTTTACATTCCGTACAGACACGTTTAGACAGGAAACATTACGCTACTAACGACGAACTTTAAGCTTCCCCAGGGATTTAACTTGTTCCCATACTAACAGAAAACAATCCATCCGGCTTAAAGTCTAAGTCAAGTTCAGCGATCTCCTTTTCAATCTGTTAACTTGTATCGTCGTATTCTTGAATGACCTTTTTGGCTTTCTTGATACCAACAAACATGGTGTCAGTTTGCTGTGTTTCTCCACATTCTTTCAACATCTTTGTGTTCTCGATGATCTGCTTTAACATGTCTTTAGCTATCGTTAGATGATCTTCTTTTTCTTTACTAATCTTACTTTCAACTTCCTTGACTTGGGCTTTCATTTTCTTTTCGAAATCGCCTAAGATAGCGTTGACGTCTTTCCGAACTCTGTCGATTTCATCCATGCATTCTTTGATCTTATTTTTGAGTTCTTTCTTGTCTTTTTTCCTTTCCTTTTCGAGTCCGGTATATTTCTTCTCCAACTCGGTTAATTTGCCGTGGATCTTGCTTAATTCCAGACTTTTTTCTGGTCTTGAAGCATGTTTCTTTATATCAGCCTTGTTACACGCTCTGTGGTATATGGTCTCGCATGTTGGACAGAAAACAGCGCCATGGTCCTTGCAGAAACGAGACACCAGCATTTGATGCTTATCACAGATCATAATTGATGGAATCCCTTGAAAACCGCCGATTGTAATCGCCTCAAATTAAGCTCCCGTTACTAGCTTGTGATCCTTTCTCCTTTTGGACACTCGGTGTCCTTTTTCACAAGCCAGGCAGAAGGTCTCTTTACATAGATTGCAGTAGGATACAGCCCGTGACTGGGTGTTCTTGGCCTTGCAAACGTCGCATGCAATGTCACAATTTTCTGATCCCAGGTTGTGGGATGAACGTCCTGACGCCATTCTTGCAAATGAGTTTTATTCCTGAAATCAAAGGGGCTGCATAATCCCACCTGGGGTTGAATTATATTATTTTTGATATTGTAGTTAATGGTATATTTTGATATAAAGATACAAGTAGATTAATTCTTACAGGATGTGAATGATAGTTTTAGTAGTATTGTTTTGCAAAGGGGAGATAGGAATTGTAAATAATTCTCCTAATTTCACGGAACTAAAAACATCTAAAATCTAATTTATGGATTCAATAAAACACACACCTTTTAACTTTCAGTCCACAAACTCTTTAGCACAAACAAGAACTTATGTCTTCTGTCGGGAAATATTATTTTATTTTTTTATCTAATTGTTTTACGGCCATATGAATCAAAATTTGTACAAAGACCATATGAAAAAAATGAAGCCTTTGGTGGCATACCACGGTCATATCAACAAAGGTGGGGCATGTAGTGCCATTATATAACCAGCATAACATTGGGTATGTCCTGACATCATATTATAATTGGCATGGTGACATCTCACGGTCATATTAATGAAAGTTGAATGAATAGTGGAATACCACGGTAGTATTCACTCAATTGAAGCATACCGTGGTACCCCATGATCATATAGCCAAGTTTAAAACATGGAATGGCACTCAACGGTCCTATGTATAGAGTGGGAGCTTGCAGCGGGACGCCTGGATCTATGAACCAAATAGTGTTGGGGTATGTATTGGTCATTTGCATTGCTTGGAAATATGCAATATTTATCTCACGACCGTATAAACAAAAGTGAAGCATATGGCGGCATTGCTCTGTCATAGTAATAGAACAAACGCCTGTGGTTGCAATCCTGACCAACCGATACTCATCTTCAAAGGCACATTTTCTCATCGTTTGTCTATTCCTTATGAGTTAATAAATTGATTTTTTAGCCACTTACCTGAGCTTCAACCTCTTATGGTAACATTATTTCAGAGTCCTCAAATGAACAAAATAGAAAATGTCTGGGGGGGGGGGTGAATCGGCACGTCATAAATGGTGTTATCTAATGAACCTTTGAACGACTTTTGTGATCTTCCATTTCAAGCTAAATTTAGCTCAAATATTGCTTGGTTTGATAACGTTTATAATATAGTCGGGTCGGGTCGTAAAGATAGGGTTAGTGTTATGTTTTTTCCTTTTTATACTCAACAAACTAGGGAAAATACTTGCGTATCTCCAAACCGATCGACATGGTTTCTTATATAATGTTAAATATTCATGTGACGCGTCATTGGAAGCGTCTCAGAGCAATATGGCTTATGTCCATAGCGAAATGAGAGGTACTTTTTACTCTTACTTTTGTCATTTTCTAGAGCAAGATGTTTAGTTAAACGCTACCTATGGCAACATACCTTCGTTAACATTGCTTAGCAAATTTATTTCTACGTGCGTGTATGGGTTTTGCCAACACAGAGCTTAGAGATGTGAGTTCAAACTCTTGGGCTTTTCTTAAATTACTGATGAGAAAATCAACTCCTGCAGACTTAACTTATCTCCAATTAAAGGCTCTTGTTAACAGATGGGGGGAAATTTGGGAGTTGAAAATGCATTTCTTATGAACTGCACAACATCAGTACTTGTATATGGTATGCACTAAAAAAAAGTCATTGACATCAACATAAGATCGTTTTTAATTCTTTAAAGCGAGTATACAGTGAATTAACATGTATTTTAATGTAAAGGCTTTTAAGATCTATGTACATAACTAGATAAATTGACGGATCCTGAATTAATTGTGCTTTCAATAGCTACTTTTAATCTCATATCAAACAACAATAAATAAGCTGTATTATTTCAACGACATTTCATTTTGACTTTTATATTGTCTCTTCTGTTAACAAGGGCTTACCCTCTTTAATGCATTGTTTCACGTACTGTTTTACCAGCGTCTTCCTTTTATTTTAACCATTTCCTTGAAAGTCCATTTCTTTAATCGCTTCCCTTCTATTTCATTGTTTTACTTTTATGATAATTGGTTGTTTTCCAGTTACAAAATCATAGAAAAAAAGCAATGAGAAGGATTCAAATAAGGGTTTTAATGAATTCAATGTGGTAGACAGTGTAAGTGCTCGCAAAACCTAATGAGTATCCGTACCAGTTTATGCAGATACACCAAAAGTATCTGGAAGGTTTATTAACATAAAAACAACATGAGTTCATACATTCAATACTTTATAATTCAATGTTTTTTTTAATTACTACACTCTGAACAATTTTTGTACTCCAGACCAATTTTTCTAATGTTTGTATGCGCCAAAAAACAATGAAAATTTATATGTATATTACAAATAAATGAAGATTTTTAAGAATTCCTTTCATAGAATTTTCTTATTTTCAGTACGTGAAGTAAAATTTAATATTGAAATACAAAATGCCAAAAAAGGTATATGTTGACGAGTTAGTTTTTCTGTAAAATGACAGTTCCCATAGTAACTGTATTTGAAAAACATTTTTAAAAACGATTAGAATAACTTTAAACTTGAAAAGTAGAAGATGCGGGCTTAATATGCATGAGAAATATATTATATTGTTTATAACCTTTTGAAGTTGTATGGATAATATGATTATTCTTTGAAAAACATTGCATACAGTTATCTTTATCCGAATAAAAACGTTTATCCGACTACTGTGCAAGTACCTCTTCGGTAACAGGCCTGGGTTACACGAAACATCTCAACTTGAGTACGTCCTCAATTATTGAGGTTCCTCAAATATTCCCTCAAATTCCGTTTCACGAACATTTTCTTCAAGTAAAATCTGAGATTTTTCCTCAAATATTTTAGGTAGGTAGGTACCTACCTCAAATCGATCCTCAACTACGTAATGTCAGTTTGATTGTCCGCAACCTTCAGGTTTGTGCGGTCTCTACACTATTTTATAGGAAAAATCCAGCTTTCCAAGTTAAAGATAGTTAGAAAATACAGTTTGGAGGACCAATGAAGAAGAACAACAAAATTACAAGCACACAAATGATAACATTGCGAGTCGAAAACGATCGGAATCGAACTTGAACTTAGCTACTCGTCGCACTTTGTTTTGGTTTCATTTTTCTTTGAAGTTGTAAACGCCACAGAGATAGCTTTAATTTCTGTTTTTGGAACTTATGTCAAAAGCAATATGGTAAGTAAAAGTGGGTATTAGATTGATTTTAAGGTTTCTTTCAGCAAGAAAGTGATGCCGTTAACAACGAGTTTTGATGCAAACTTCTTAGAATTTATTTGAAGTGGTCTCCCTTTAAAATTGCGCAATTTTAAATATGAAATATTAATAATCTAAAATTATGCATTAGTATGCAACATGTCACATTAGCGCCTGATGCTAGCGCACTGACTTCGCTTCTCTGCGAAGGCGATCTTTTTGCATTCATTTCATCAAGTGAGTTTACTTACATCCGAATATAGATATTTATAGAAACATACAACCAATACACTAACTGTTCTATGTTCATTCGTGTATGCATATTTAAAGTGCATACATTTCATAGCCGGGTGCTTTATAAGAACTTTTTTAAACCAACACAGGGCCATAACAAAGAATTGAACGGATCAATTTTTTTAGAAAACAACATCATTGTCAGTAAAAACTACTTGATTATGATATACTGGCAATTTTCATTCACTTATCTTAAAATCAACAATCATAAAACAATACACATTGGTAATATGGGTAAGAGATTTCAAAACAAAAGACTTCGTCTTCATCCCTCACAAGAAATTGCTAGTTTGGGCCGCTTAAGCACCGTAAAATCCTACTCAAATTGTTCCTCAGCTGAGGAGCCTCAAATTGAGGTTGAGATTTTACGTGAAACGCACAAGTTGAGAAATCTCAGCTGAATGAAAATCTGAGGTTGAGGACGTCCTCAAATTGAGATGTTTCGTGAAACCCAGGCCAGATTATTATATCACTTTGATGCGCAGATTAAGAGCGCAGAAAAAAACTACCGAGAACGTCCTCCGTTCATTTCAAGCATATTCTTCCTTGTATAGTATTTGTATCCTGCCAATTTGACGCCTTTGTCCAACTGGATTTTAACATCTAGGGGTACGGCATTTCAGTTCGACACAGTCAAACACTCCATGTAGTTGATTAATACAAGCTCCTTGATATCCAAATTTCTGCGACAACAATCCAATAACAGTTATTCTCAACACGATATATGTTGAGCAGTGAGGAATATAATGCAAGCACACATCATTCGAATCTTATCCTCGATGCAAATGTACACAGTGAGTACCCATCAGTGTTATACGTTCCCACCGCCAAGCAACCGTCTGTCTGTCTGTACGATATGCAGATTGCATTCGATATTCCGTCCTCCCTTTTCAACAAGACCCCTTGTTTGCGTCCATCCGCTGAAATGACGTGTACATTGTTTGACTGAAATCCACAGACCATAGAGTTACCTTCTCCATCTAGCATGAGTCCGGTTGGCTCATTCAAACCGCCGTCCGTGTATCTGTATACGACATGACCCTGCTGATTTAAACAGGTAACGGAATGGTCAGTCCGGACAGTAACGATAACTCTTTGTCCGTCCTTTGTAACCTTAACACCGAACGGCTTTTTAAAGCTGTACTGTGTTCCATCGTAACCCAGCCTTCTCTGTATGATGCCCGCCCTGTTTAATACCATCACTTCACCGTTACCTAGACTATCATGGCATGTGGCGTATATCTCGTCGTTGTGGAAATCTACCCCTGCACAAATTCGCCCAACTATGATTGTATCCTTTATCTTCATCTTTGGTATGACCTCGACAAACTGTATTTGGGCGGTCTGTTCAAGAGCTACCAATACTTCTGTTTTCGAGACGAGACACGCACCTATTGCCCTGATCGCCAGCTGAGACATCTGTCGAAATTTCTCATCCAGCAACTTTAGGCCATCTTCAAAACAGGCTAGAACAACTTGACCATCAGGTAGAAATACGATAGTGTGAACAAAGATACTTTTAACATGATGCTGTATCACATCTCCAACAGAGAGATTCAGACAAGTCATAATATAACGCTGCCAGCGACGAACATTAAGCTTCCCCAAAGATTTTAACTGTCCCATACTGTCAGAAAACAAATCATCCGGGTTGAAGTTAATTTCAAGTTCGGCGATCTCTTTTTCAATCTGTTTACTCGTATCGTCGAATTCTTGTACGACATTTTCGGCTTTTTTGATACCAACAAACATGGCGTCAGTTTGCTGTGTTTCTCCACATTCTTTCAACATCTTTGTGTTCTCAATGATCTGCTTTAACATGTCTTTAGCTATCGTTAGATGATCTTCTATTTCTTTACTGATCTTACTTTCAACTTCCTTGACTTGGACTTTCATGTTTTTTTCGAGACCGTCTAGGATAGCGTTGACGTCTTTCCGAACTTTGTCGATTTCATCCATGCAATCTTTCATTTTGGTTGCAAGCTCTTTTTTATCTTTTATCCTTTCCTTTTCTATTCCGGTGTATTTCTTCTCTAACTGTGTAAATTTGTCTTGTATTTTTTTTAATTCCAGAGTTGTTTCTGGTCTTGAAGCATGTTTTTTTATATAATCAGTGTTACACGCTCTATGGTATAAGGTCTCGCATGTTGGACAGAAAACAGCGCAATGAGCCTTGCAGAAACGAGACACCAGCATTTGATGCTTATCACAGATCATAATCGATGGAATCCGTTGAAAGCCGCCGATTGAAATCGCCTCAAATTGGGCTCCCGTTACTAGCTTGTGATCCTTTGTCCTTTTGGACGCTCGATGTCCTTTTTCACAAGCTGGACAATAGGTCTCTTTACATAGATTGCAGTAAGATACGGTCCGTGACTGGGTGTTCTTGGCCTTGCAAACGTCGCATGCAATGTCACAATCGTCTGATTGCAGGTTGACGGATGAATATCCAGACGCCATGATTTTTTATTGGATTTGATCCTGAAAATGAGGAAAAACTCACATCTGATAATGTATGAACAGTTTGTAGATGAACTTACTTGCCGATGATTGTGTTCATATCATCCAGCCGATTAATTACCCCAGTCATGCAGTTAAAAATACGGAGAACGTACTGGGGGAAATATATCTGTATATTTCCAAATGGAGTACACACGTGTTTGCTGCATTATAAAACAGACTACTTTTAACAACAAGTTTATTAAAGTGACCATCTCATAGTTTGCGTTTAAGAGTAATATACGTTTAAAGGGTTATTCCAATCAATTCGCGTCGTTGAATATTATGAATGAATAACCATTCTATACTTGATTATTTTACAAGTGCTAGAAACATGATAATATAAGCATTCAACCATTTCAGTGCTTGGACGGAAAAACAAATAAACAATTATGGTTTTGCTTGCCGTCACACCGTGCTAGCGTCATGTGTCGACCTGTTTCATGTTCTGGGCCACGGACGCTATTACCAACTTCGATCATTTAACAGTAAGGAAATAATCAACAATTTGTTACAAAATAAACTGTGGAAACATATTTTGTTTATAACTGCAAGATAAATATGCCATATCATTACCAAACTGTTATGACATGGGTTAAGAAAATTATCAGTATTTGGTTTTGTATGACTAAATATATTTGATAGTTTTTATCTTTAGAATGTATATTTGCTTTTGGAAAATATTTGCCTCAAAACGGCATCATGTGAATTCTAATTACAACTTAATATTAATGTTTTTGATAAAGAAAAAGAATCGAAATGATTAATTACTTTCAGTTACAAACAGTGAAGTGTCAGGAGAAACAGCAATTATCCCAACCAACAATTCATTCAGAATTCTCATTTTCTGTATACTTTCGTGTTTTTCATTTTTTTTTTATTTTTGATTGTTGATTTTGATCTTTATGAAACATTTGTATAATGTCTACTGTAACCTAAAAAAGCTGGATCGCTAACAACACAAATAACTGTATAATTCGGTTAACAATTTCCCAAACACCAACTTCTAGACTGTCTTAAATTGAAAGAGCTTGCAGGCTACATTTCAAAATGTGATGAAATTAAAAAATTATCTTCTGATAGGTCAGAAAACAGTATGGGAAAAGGAGAAATTGTTCGATAAGAGCAATTTCTCCCTTTCCCACAGTGTTTTCCAAAGTCATGTTAAATGTTGTTATTGTTTGGTAATTAAATAAACATCGTTCAAGTTGGATGCTCATAGTTTTGTCAAAAGAGGGCCTTTTCCATTGGATCAAGATACCAAATCCGACTTTAATCCGGGGATACCTGCTAGGTCACATTTACAAAGTATGCATTTTTCCGTGATAGTTTGAAAAAGATGACATTCAGGATTTTATACCTTTGGTCCAACAACAAATGCGCTTTCTCAAACATCGCGTTCATATTTTTTCTATGGAGGTTTGAATTTTTATAAACATTGATACTCTTAAGTATTTATCACTTAGCATCGGTATATTGTTTCTAATCAGCAAAGCATTTTTTTTTTGTTTTGATTACGGACGTTTCATTTTAGTACAGGATGTACAGGACGAAAGTTCGACACTAAAAATGTTTCTTTTCTTGACATCCTTCCTATCTTGGTCTACTAAATAGTAAAAAAAATCATAAAGCACATCTGACCTTAAATTTGAGCAAATTTTGCCCATTCTAGGCTTGAGCTATTCTACTCTGCCTGCGTCACATATGTGTGTGTTTCCTATTGAAGGAAAGGAATGTTTCATACAGTTGTTGCGGGTCAGTATGCATGTTTTCTTTCAAATTGCGGTTATTTAGGTTTAGATTTCAAGTAAATTATACCATCGGTGCTTATTCATCCTGGTTTAAGTACAATATGCCACTGTGTTACGCAAAACCTGCTCTAGTGATCAGATTGAAACTCCACACATAAGTTGCAATTTCGATGACAAAGGCTGCTAATCCTGGCTTTGATTTAAAGCAAAGTATGCCCCCATATATACTAAGAAATACTTGGCTAAAGTTTTGTAATCAATGTTCTAACTCAACAACTACTCTACTGATCAGATTGAAACTTCACATATGTATTAAGGATCATATTCTGAGGCTTGACCAAACCTTTTAGCTTTGACTTTGATCTTAAACACGCCTTTTGTACTGCGTGCAAGCTTGTATCTCTTCAATACTGCAGTGGTCGGATTGAAATCTCAAAGGGTGTCTGTATAATAAAACATGTAGAAGGTCCCTGACCAAGTGCCTTCCTTTTTGGCTTTGATATGAAGCAAAGTATGCCCCCGTAATTACTTTGAAACACTAGGTAACCTTTGTACAGCAATTTTCTAACTCAACAACTACTCTAGTAATAAGATTACAACTTCATAAATGTGTCTAGGATCATACTCCGAGGCCCCTGACAAAACCCTAAAGCTCTCATTTTGATCTACAGAACCCCTTCTATAATAAGCCTATAGTATTTAAAGTTTTGTATGGAAGTTTGTATCTCATCAAATACTATAGAGAACAGATTGAAACATCAAAGAGATGTTGGATCATAATATAAGGTCCCTGACCAAGTCCCATACTTTTTGGACTTAATTTTAATCAAATAATGACCGTTCATAACGATTCTAGGATTGAGGCGTTGCTTAGACATTGTTTACCATGTTATAAAAAAAACGAAATCGAAATAGCATGTCGATTTGATTATAAAATCATTTTTTATGTACCATCGAGTACTGTAAATTCAAAATGATGATCCAATGAAATCATCAGACGAACTTCTAACTTAAACAACTTACCTTTAAACGTTACGTATTTATAAACATCATCGCAAATGGAATACACATATAATCAAATCTCCTCGCTCCTTTGTGGTAAGATTTCCCCCTCATTGCAAGATAACGTTATCGAAACGACCTTATAAGGAGGAAAACACTTCAATACTTCATTAGATGAAATAAAAGATTCGTCTGCTTATACTAAAAGGGTTTATTTGGTAGCTTGTTTGTCACATAATGATGTCGTTAGATTTCCTTTAACTCTTTTCTTGTCTTTTCTTGACCATAACCAGGAATTTATCCTATTTAAACGGAACCCACATTCTTTAGTAGTAATGTTCTCAGCTTTACCAATAAAACGTTTGAGTAAACCCAAAATGGTGAAGTGTAATTTGCTCTTCTAGAAAATATCTTCCTTAAAGTGCATTCGGAAATACAAGCTTATGATTTCCCGGGCCGTCAATGTACAACCCCTTAACACGATTTACAACGAAATGTACAATTATATTATACGCCAAAAAACAAACAACCTCCAATCCTTTTAAATCTAATCAAGTTTCCACGAATGCCTTGCGATGAAGATATTCCATTTAGTTTCCACACGTTTTATTCGATTCATGTCTTAGTCTTCAACGTTCTGCTAACGAGCATCAACCCTATTAACAGTGTTTTTTTTGCCATGGCAAAAGACTTTGACAGTAATATGTAACGAACTTGTTGGATCCTTTAAAGATGTACATGTATCTAGACGTATACGCAATGCATATAAACAGAAAACAATGCATGAAAGAAACTCTCAAGAGTCAATAGTATTTCTTTTTTAGAGCCATTTTCAAATCGTTCTATAATATGTTTATTTGATTATGACATACTGTTAAAAATAAAAGTTTGAAATATTTTCATCATTTTGACTTTCAAGTCGTTCATTTGTGACAATAGGACCTTATTTCCTAAATACAAGTGAACAGCTGTACTAAGCTTATTCTGGCCTTCAACTTATTTGCCGGACCAAAAAAAAAAAAATCCTTATGCCAGAGTAAAGTGATTATGTCTTATAAGAAAATAATCCTTTCATAGAATTTTCTAAATCTTTGATACGTTATTTAAAATCTATTGTGAATTGAAAAATGCAGGTCGACAAGTTAGTTTTTTTCGTAAAATGACAGTTACCATGGTAACAGTTTGGGGCAAAAATGTCAAAATGACCATACCATCTTGAAAGGTAATAAAATGATTTCTGGAATGTTTATCAACACAAAAAATATGAATTCATATATTCAATACTTCATGATTCAATGTTCTTTTTGAATTGTTTCAATCTGAACAATTTTTGTAATTCAAATCAGTTTTTCAAATATTTGTATTCGTCAAAAAACAATGAAAATTGATATGTATATTACAAATAAATGAAGATATCTAAGAATTCCTTTCATAGAATTTTCTTATTTTTCAGTACGTGAAGTAAAATTTAATATTGAAATACAAAATGCCAAAAAAGGTATATGTTGACGAGTTAGTTTTTCTGTAAAATGACAGTTCCCATGGTAACTGTATTTGAAAAACATTTTTAAAAACGATTAGAATAACTCTGAACTTGAAAAGTAGAAGATGCGGGCTTAATATGCATGAGAAATATATTATATTGTTTATAACCTTTTGAAGTTGTATGGATAACATAATTAATCTTTGAAAAAAATTGCATATATAGTAAATTTCATCCGAATGAAAACGTGTATCCGACTACTATGCAAGTACCTCTTCGGTAACAGATTAAATTATCTCCCTCTGCTGAGCGGATGAAGGTATAGGTAAAGGTATGCGCATATGTATGTGAAGGTCGTGGCCATCCTCCTCCACACCGTACATACAATCGCTAGCCACTTAACTACTTAACTTATTAAACTAGAATAAATGAACGTAATGTTACTCTCCCCCATCACTGTACTTTATTTTGAAGTTGGAAACAAGAGCCGCATTTTTGCTACGACCGATTAAGGCCGCTATTTCCCAACTTCAAATACATGTATCTTGGTTTTGCTGGTTTAGATTTTGCTTACAGGCCTATTATAACCATGGTTCATCGAGGGGAGAGTGAAAAAAAACATACACAAAAGAATTACAAAATGAGAGTTTAAAGAAAGAAAACAAAAAATAATGGCTGTAAATAGTAGAAGATACAAAAAGTTGCATGATGTACATAGAAACCTAGGTTAACTGTGGGCAATTATGGCTGATTCTGTATCATATATCTTACAGCTGTCCATTTTTCAGTTTCTGAATGAATTAACCTGGTTTCCTTGTAAATATCCAAGACCAATTGCAGACTGTGCTTAATACCAATGATAGAAGGTATGACATTTTTCAGTTTGAATGTGTATACAAAACGTTTAAAATATAGAAAATATAGAAATAAAGAAAAAGAAGCTCAATTGTGTGGTCGTTATTACAGATTCCTAGCAATATATCATTGCTTGTTACGTGAAGGTTCTGGTATTTTCCATTTAATGTATTTATAACATGTAATATTAAGGGTTTAACGTACAATCAAAGAAAAGGTGTTGAAGTGTTTCCTCACATATGTGACAGAGGGTGCATGTTTGGCTATCTTTAATGTGCATTTTATATAGTAAATGGTTTGTTAGGAGTATCCTATGTAAAAGTCTTATCTGCATTCATTGTACATATGTATCTTTAGAAATGCTCAAAGTCCTGGGGCCCGTTTCATTAACGATCTTAAGTGTGAATTCGCGATTTTCTCTCTCAGGCGCGTTTCATCAATTTTCGCTCTAAGAGAGGTCCGGGGCTGTCTTAAGTGCGATGACATCACATAATAGCGGCCATTTTGCTAAGATTTTGATTTTTTTTATTTCATTCAAAACGAGATATATATACTGTTTATAAATTATCTAGAATTACACAACATGAATTATTCCATTCGCACATGTACATTATCGATTTTAAACAATGAGACGCGCGACAATATGTACTCGTTCACCTCTAAACAAGTTGTAAATATGCGAAGCGAGGGCCCGAAGAAATGTCAAGTCACGGTTTACCGGTATCACGCATTTTATGTTCAGACAGGTCGGTGTTGGAAAATCATCATGCAACCAAATTTTTCCTATGTATTTTTGTTCCTTTTTTTGCCTTATTTTTATGATAACCTGTAAATATAATGCATTAAATGACAAATATTTTTGAATCAAGGTTTAAACCATTTAAAAGGACGGTTAGGATATACTTCAATTCCGGTACAATGCGGTAAAGTTTACGTTATGCCAGCCATTTCGGTAAATATGAGATATGATGGTCATAAGCAGTTGCGATTGTTTGATGAAACGCACATAAGAACCGTAGTAAGTGTGGTTTTAATCGCTCTCAGCTAAGTGCACTTGAGACATTTGATGAAACGGTGCCCTGGTGTATATTTTCTTCCAGTCTTTGTTTGAATTAGGGTAGGTAGAATGCCATTGTGTTTGACTTGTTGATACTTCCTTATTTTACTGAGTATCCTATAGACATGTTTATTTGTGTCTGAACTAGATAAAATTAGGAAAAAGTATGGAGGGGTTATGATTTCTTTTCAAGTATCTCAAAATTCGTATTGGCTGTAGTAGCGTTCAAAAAGGATGTTACTGCATTTCTTAAACAATAGTAATGTATGGAATTTAAAGTATTGCCTGTTCTCGAATTTATCTCATCAATAGTTTTAAAGGTGCCATTTTTGTTAAGGATGTCTATAAATAGTCTTTAACCTTTTTGATACAAGTCGTGATAATACACTGGTTTTGAATTCACTTTGATTTTATCGTTATAGAATAGTGGCATATAGAGGATTTGATTCCAATCATTGGCATTATATTCAACCTATATGACAAATACGCCTTAAGAACATCCACCGAGAAGTTATTTTTTATTGTTAAAATTAGTCGTTTGCAGTATGATTTACCATAATTTTTATCATATGAATGTTAAAAAGACTGTAAACCAGTTGATAGTACACTCAAACTTGTGTTAAGAGGCCAGCCTATGGAACAGAGTAAATTGGCTGTTTAAGACAGGTTGGCTGCTTAACACAAATTGATTAACACTATAAATCTAACAATGATACTTTCTGTAGTGGTTATTTAAGACAGGTTGGCGGCTTAAAAGGGTGATTGCTTAACACAAGTTAGACTGTATTTATTATTGCTGTATAGAACAATATTCTTAATCCATTTGATCTTCATGCTATATATATAATGTTTGATGTCTGTCACTTTAAGACCACATTCTTTATATTGTTTTGTGCAGACGCTATTCTTAGTTTTGGTCTTCCATCCCATATGAAATTCAGAATTGTGTTATTTAATTCTTTAATAAAGTCATTCTTAGGATTAAGAATACTTATAAAAAGATGAGTAAACAGTGGGATTAAAACTACTTATAAAAAGATGAGTAAACAGTGGGATTAAAAATACTTATAAAAAGATGAGTAAACAGTGGGATTAAAACTACTTATAAAAAGATGAGTAAACAGTGGGATTAAAACTACTTATAAAAAGATGAGTAAACAGTGGGATTAAAACTACTTATAAAAAGATGAGTAAACAGTGGGATTAAAACTACTTATAAAAAGATGAGTAAACAGTGGGATTAAAACTACTTATAAAAAGATGAGTAAACAGTGGGATTAAAACTACTTATAAAAAGATGAGTAAACAGTGGGATTAAAACTACTTATAAAAAGATGAGTAAACAGTGGGATTAAAACTACTTATAAAAAGATGAGTGAACAGTGGGATTAAAACTACTTATAAAAAGATGAGTAAACAGTGGGATTAAAACTACTTATAAAAAGATGAGTAAACAGTGGGATTAAAACTACTTATAAAAAGATGAGTAAACAGTGGGATTAAAACAGATTTAACTACAGTTATTCTTCAAATGGGTTTCAATCTACGTCTCTTCCAGTATGAAATCATTTTTTCTTATATTATCTGCTTTTGCATCAAAGTTTAAGCTTTCCATTTTATTTAGATCAACGTCATATACAACACCTAATAATTTAAACTGTGTTTCACCCCATTCAGTTTTTATTGAGCGTGTGCTGTATTTCAGCGAACCTATCCAAATGATCTTAGTTTTTTCAAAATTTACATTTTAACTTGATATTTGCGAGAAATGGTTAAATGTTTTTAAAACGGTATTAAGACATTCTTCTGATCCATCTAAAAGAAGTGAGGTATCATCTTCAAATTGTGAAATTATGTATTCCTCTTCATTTATTTTTATCCCTTTTATATCTTTACAAGTTTTTATCTTGATTACTTAGTATCTTAACCATAATAAAAAATATAATAAAAAACATTGAGCTGAAAACATACTTCAGTATTGTGTAGAAAGAGATGAATCCATAGTTTAAACATTTTTCCAAATTAAAAAAAAATCATTTAAATGTTATTCTTAATGGAAAAAAAAATCAAACTTTAAAAATATACATAATGGTCCTATTTAGTGCCAAGCCTTGGCAAGTATACATGATTTTTCATATGTCGTAATGTAATATTTATATAAACCGCATTAACAACAATGTTGTAGATCGTTTTGTTTTTGTTAACTGTACGATTTTAATGTCACAATGTGTTATACTGATTAACACCGCCAAAGACCTGCGACATCACGTCTATAACCGGTTTATTTACCAATCAGAATCAACAATGTCATGTTTTATTATAGTACCATCTCTTGATCAGCGATTGTCCGTTACGCCGTTACCTAGCTCGACCATTCTAATGTTGGTATTGATGTATTCTTACTTGTTAGGGTAATTGTCTCTTGGGCTGCTTTCTATGTGAACACGTATTGGACTCAAGATCGTGTCTAATGCCGTGTCAACAGTTTTTTCAGTAATATAAAAGGCTTTCCCAGTTTCACTAGTTCTAGGCTAGGAATCTTAATCATATTGACAAAAGGCATCCCGATGTAACCAGTGATAACGGATTGACTCGATCCCATGACCTACTGATTCTTAGTCCACCATATTAACCACTGTGCTTCACATTACCTTCTAGCTATTAATGGTATCAAACCATAGAGTCCAGCACAAGTTCCGGATGTCATGTGTTCAATACATAGACCCGGGCATGCCAAATTAATGTTGGTACTATGAGCCTTCTTTCAGGGCACTTTGGATGATGTGAAAAGTATCTTAACTAAGATTGTCGGTCTATGGTGGGAACATATTGTAACGTTCGTTGAACGTTTATGCAAATTAGGAACCCAATGCATTGTTTGAGAGAACATGCCGGTATATATATAGACAACACAACCGCTCATTGTACGACAGTGTTTTTCACTGATCGGATGTGTTTGTGTCTTTGAGAGGTCCACATGCTCGGTTCGTTACAATATGAAGATCTGGTGTTGAATCTAAAAGCACTGACAACTAAAGTTAATACTAAAAGGGCGTTCATTCATAAAGCAAACATGAGTTTCTAATGTTATATTTGCTTATTATTGTTTTTTTTTGCGTAGTAACGGCTAGTTACAATTCCAAACCATTTTTCGATGCGAAGGCCAAATGTTACAGTAGGATATATATAAGGGGAGGTAATCAATTATAGAATTATAGTAATTATTAAGAATTATTTCCCTTGTGTAGAATTGTGGTATTTACTCATTTGAAACCTCTCTGCCTTTTAACTAGGATATGTCCAGCTGTTAATATTGATAAGAATGAAACTTCTGCGTCTTGATTGTTCAGGTTATTTTCCTACCATATATTTGATTATTAAGTGTATTTTATGGCTAACTTAAGTTTGAATAGACTTAAAGAAAATCAACGTATTTGGGTTCGAAAAGTAAAAAAAGATGCTTTTTAAGATAGGCTTATGAGGCAAAAGAAAGATATTGTTTACACTACTTGTTTTTTGTAATTCACCGATCAATTATAAATTCATTTTCATTTTCAGATCATGTAATCCATCTGCAGAATGATCTGCATGAGGAGCAAGATTGATCTTGAGATGTAAATTATAAAACAAATGAAATAATAACTATTATCACGTCATTTTGGCTCAATAAACATCGGATGGGATTGGAGTATGGTTAAAGGTCGTCTTCAACAGTAGTTAAGTCATACAACTGTAAGCAGTGTATATATCCATGGTCCTGGTACTGCTTCACTATGATTACACAATATACCCAAAGCTGCTGGCTGCTGTCCCATGTGAACAGAGTTGAAAAGCTGGGAGAAACAAATATAACATCGCAACGATTTCGTGAAGTTGAACGAACACATTTCTTGACTTGCCGGGATTTCATACTCGAAACCCCTGTATACCAAGTCGAACAACCTACTGGCTCAGTTATTCAGTTTTAACGAGTTAAGCTAAGAAAACATTGTTTACAAAGCAATCAGTCTTAAAACACAGGACTTTTGTATTTCTAAAAGGACTCGCTGCTGTGAACCACATAGCCAAACGGAATTAATGCACCGAGTTTTCGGTTTCTTTCCTTGCCCATTTTCTCTGTCAGAACAAAGGTATAGAGTTAGTGTTGTGTACGGAAGTTTTCAGTCTCGAGCTGGGCCCTGACCAAACAAAGGCTGAATGACAAAGTTGGTAACGATATATGAATTTATTGCCTCCATTTTTGACAGAAGAATAAATTAAGATACACAACGTAAGATATTTACAAGTACGTTAACATAATAATTGGGTAATATTCTGTAACCGATTTAAAAGGTTAAATGATTTTCAATGATCCTAAAATGTAGCATGCAATATATGTTTTCAAGAGATTTGCTCACTAATTGAAAATGCTGGGCACTAATCGATTTCTATATATGTCACAAGCATGAATATGATAACCTCGAATATAGCTAGACGGAAAACCATGGCATCCAAAGGAGGACAAAACCAATTCAGCTCGATTTGAATATCATAACGTAACTTAGGATTATCAACATAAGGACATTCAAATAGCTTACATTAAAATGCGCTGACATTGACGGCTTACATCCAGGTGCTACTTACACGAGGAGAACAATTTCTTGCCAGGAATTCCATGACAACCACTGAGCTTAGGGGGCTTCTTTGCGACCTTCAAAAGTTCGAATCACAGAGGTTCTCTTTATAGAAATGCCTGAATATCCGGAAATTTTCGGACGCGTTTATTCTGTCTCCAAGCATTTTTTTCAAAGGAGAATATCGCACTTACAAATGTAGTTATTTCCAAGATTCTTTTATAAGGAATACACCTGGCATTTTGAACAGGTCTAAGAACTCCATTAATAAGAATCTTCACAATATCAGAAATAAGATCGAGTTTCTTTATTGCACACACTTCGTTTTGTTGAAGTCTCAGGAGAAACAGTGTGTAACATATAAATACATAAGTAAGGTGATGATCGACAAAGAATACCTAAAGGGAAGCTAGGTTTCTTTCGCACAATTTAAGCCCGTGAAGAAGTTATTTCACCTTCCACCATGTCCACCTGCGTAAGTGAGGCGGTCACTGGGATTTCTTTTTTAAAAAAAAAAGTGATGTGCAACTTCCATATTTTTATCCGGTTTGTTCTGAAATATCATTCAAAACTTCACATCCGTATAAACGTACGGGGAACTAGGCAAAATCTATATGGCTTTATGGCTGTACTCTGATTTGGTCCAGCGCTTCCGGTTATCACGTTCTTTATAGACAGGTATCTGTCTCTAATTGTCTGTTGCAATTTGTTAACATCGAACGTGTGTTTTCCAGACTAGGACTTACTCGGACAACCAATACTGCAATTCTATTTCGATATATACGTCATAGCCAATCGGACTTGACGAGGACGGGCTTTTGTCTTAATATTTGTACGAGTCCGTCTCTGAAATAACTGCAGAATTATTTAGGGCGGTCATAACAAAGAGCTATTAAGCTTAAAAGGTGTGTTTGTACAAATTCTCTGCCAGACACACATTGAGAAAAAAGGTAGAGTTTCCGAGTTGTGTGTGAAAAGTTTTAGGCTCGAGCTGGGACCTTGTCATATCAAAGAGCTGAGTGACAAATCTGGGAATGGGTTTCTACATTGGTTTCCTTGTCAATAATTGATATACGAGTTATTTAATATTTCTTTAAAGGCAAACGTTCATAACAAGGAAAAGACAAGGAATGTTTTATAACAACTACTTGTTCACAAATGGGACCATATAAAATGTTGCTGAAGAAATATGGTATTGAATTGCGATTAAGTATTAAGAAAAGTAGCTTCTGAACGCAAAATTGAAGCGGAAGGTTTCAGATGAATTATATTATCTCTACTTGATTCTATCACCCGATACCGTCTGGTACTCCCCTGGTCACTAGTGACTGATTCACTTGCTACGCTTATATCAAACAAAAGATTCGAGAGGGATGGTTGGGGGCCTCTGAAATTGCCAAAGCAACGTGATTTTGTTTCAGCTTTCTTTTCAACTTACTGACTTCGCTCGCAAAAGACGAAATTTATAGTTGAGTGCCACATCGTCGGCGCCCAAATTAGATCCCTACATTAAATTGTCTTATTCGTTTTTCGCTGTCGTTACCTAACACGATTTATGCTTTCGGTTTTATATTCTATAAAAAAAATCATAGCATCCCAGAGATAATTCGACGATCGCAAAACAAGCGAAAGTTAGAAAGACTTTGGATGTCTTCTTTTCAAGAGCTGATCGTATGAACATGCGGCATGTATCTCATCTTCATTTATCTTTAGGTTACAATCGACTAGGTCTATATTGTATATAAATCTAATAGCAGTGTTGTAGCTTGTAGAAGGAATCACTGCATGAATGGTCCATTCAAAGACATCACCCACTCCAAGTTAATTTAATAACATCTACACAAGGAAAGAATTCTTTAAAAAGTTGAATCCAAATCTTTTCAGTTTTCTGTATGATTTAATTATAATAATAATCAATGTTTGTGTTGTAAAAGGATGCCAAACTGCATAGCGACAGCGCAGAATGAATATTTATATTCAGTTGAATTGTTTATTGTACGTTCACGTCTAGCTCATTCGGCAACGCATTAGGCATACAACCTAGAAGCCTCCGGTTCAAACCCAGCCTGAACTTTTTGACCTTCAAACAAACACGGTACAGGCACTGTCCACGAGCATTTAAGGTTACTAATCTCAAAAAAGAGATCAGGAAACATATCTGAACACCTTGGAAAGGCAGTAGCTTCATGGACCCGTGGCCAAGGCTTTATCCTTAATCCACCTGGAGTCCAAGCTGTCCCAAATGCCGAGTTTATTTCTGCACCCCTTAACAAAAATACTGGATCCGCCCCTGCCAACAGTTCTTTCATCCACAATGGCCACATTCTTTGGGAACGATTACAACAGTAGACCTTCACCTCCATTGTTTAAGAAGCTATAAATAGCAAATTTCTGGTCTCCACCGATAACATCGCCTTTATCACTCCTATGCGTAAGCGCGCTAAAACCATTCAACTGTGATGTGTCTGAACAAAATAATTGTTATAGTTTCACAGTTTTTAGGCGTTTTATCGCTTGTGAATTTCACAAAGGTGTCCGACTGTATTTTTTAAAAAGCTCCTAAAATGTTCTGATCAAGTCCATAAGGTATTCTCTTTCGGTAATGAATATGCGCTTTACATGATTCGTATTTTTCAGTTAGTATCTTATGAAACAGTAAAGTACCGCATTGTTTGACTTAATGGTCTCTGGTACCGAGGGTCCCGAGTTCGACCCCCGAAAGTGGCGAGAGGAAAATGTCTAGGAAATGAACTAGGCCACATATCGGCATAAGTAATGGACATCATGTATCAGGGAAGCAGTAATCATGAGTGCATCTAACATGTTTCAGGCTTCCGCCACAATCAATGTAGAATAAATAAGTTTAAAGGTTTAAAGGTGACGGATAACATAGCTTTGGTTCAAATACGCATATGACCTATGTTGAATAACAAGGAACCGATGTCCTGTCAAATAGCCTTTAATTCAATTTATTTATTTCAATTTACACAGTTAGAGAAGAAATACACCGGAATAGAAAAGGAAAGGATAAAAGATAAGAAAGAGCTTGCAACCAAAATGAAAGATTGCATGGATGAAATCGACAAAGTTCGGAAAGACGTCAACGCTATCCTAGACGGTCTCGAAAAGAACATGAAAGCCCAAGTCAAGGAAGTAAAAAGAAAGATCAGTGAAGAAATAGAAGATCATCTAACGATAGCTAAAGACAAGTTAAAGCAGATCATTGAGAACACGAAGATGTTGAAAGAATGTGGAGAAACACAACAAACTGGTGCCATGTTTGTTGGTATCAAAAAAGCCGAAAAGGTCATACAAGAATACGACGATACAAGTAAACAGATTGAAAAAGAGATCGCTGGACTTGACTTAGACTTTAAGCCGGGTGAATTGTTTTATCTTAGCATGGGACAAGTTAAATCCCTGGGGAAGCTTGAAGTTCGTCGTTGGCAGCGTTATGCTTCCTGTCTAGACGTGTCTGTACGGAATGTAAAACGGCATCATGTTGGAAGTATCCGTGTCCAGTCCATCGTATTTCTACCTGATGGTCAAGTTGTTCTAGCATGTGGAGAAGATGGCCTGAAGTTGCTGGATGAGAAATTTCGACCGATATCACAGCTGGCAATGAGGGCAATACGTGCGTGTCTCGTCTCGAATACAGAGGTATTGGTATCTCTTGGAAGATCCGTCCAAATATAATTTGTCGAGATCAAACCAATGCGGAGATTAAGGCAACAATAAAAGTTCGGCGAATCTGTGCGGGAGTAGATTTCCACAACGACGAAATATACGTCACTTGTGATGATGATCCAGGTAACGGTAAAGTGAGGGTTTTAGACAGGGTGGGTAATTTACAGAGAAGGCTGGGTTACGATCGAACACAGTAGAGGTTTATCACGCCGTTCGGTGTGAAGATAACAAAGGACGGACAAAGAGTTATCGTTACTGACTGTTTTGACCATTCTGTTACCTGTTTAAATCAGTAGGGTCGCGTCGTATACAGATACACGGACGGCGATCTGAAGGGGCCAACATGACTCATTCTGTATGGAGAAGGTTGCTCAATGGTTTGTGGATATCACTCCAATAATGTACACGTCATCTCAGCGGATGGACGAAAACAAAAGGTCTTGTTTAAAAAGGACGACAGATTGGCGTATCCGTCCTGTATATCGTACAGACAACAAGACAGTGGTTTTGCGGTGGGAATGTATAACACTAATAGATATTCACTGTATACATTTACAGGGAGAATATGATACGGTTGACGAGCGTTTGAATGGCATTCCTTCTCGCTCACCATATCGGGTGTTGAGAATAAATATTATTGGAATGTTGTCGCAGAAATTGGGAGATTACGGAAAATGTATTAATCAACAACAAAAAGAGATTGCCTATGACGATTATAACACTTCGCTGCTAATAGTGTGGTGTTAACTAAACATTTCGTCGGATTCTAAAATAGATATGACCTTTAAAGAAAGGAACATTAGAGCAATCTAGTATGTAATTAACCACAACTTTATCAAGAACAGAATCGGTATGATGATTTGATATTGTGATTTTGTATAAATTCATTTCTTAGTTTCTTACTTTTCAAATTTGTCTTGTATATCTTTTAATTCCAGAGTTGTTTCTGATCTTGAAGCAAGTTTCTTTATATAATCAGTGTTACACGCTCTATGGTTGATGGTCTCGCATGTTGGACAGAAAACAGCGCCATGAGCCTTGCAGAAACGAGACACAAGCAGTTGATGCTGACCACATATCATAATCGATGGAATCCGTTGAAAGCCGCCGATTGAAACCGCCTCAAATTGGGCTCCCGTAACTAGCTTGTGATCCTTTGTCCATTTGGACGCTCGGTGTACGTTTTCACAAGCCAAACAGAAGGTCTCTGTACATATATTGCAGTAGGATACGGCCCGTGACTCGATCTTGTTGGCCTTGCAAACGTCGCATGTAATTTCGCAATCTTCTGATTGCAGATTGACGGATGACTATCCAGACGCCATTTTGGTTATAAGCTTTGATCCTGAAAATGAGGACAGATTTACATTTAATCATGTATAAAAAGTTTGTATAGATGTTTTTTTTGTTGCCGATGATTGTGTTAATAATATCCATCCTATTCATTAACCCAATCATCTGTAAAAATATGGCAAATGTACTAGAGCATACATATCTGTAGATTTTTAAAAGGGCAGCTACCTCGATGGATACGAATCAACGGAACATATAGTATCAGACAGAAACACATATTTCGATTACCTTCATGTATTTAACAATGTACAAGACATGTATACATGGCTGTAAACAATGTACACTGTACATAGAAACGTAATCACAAATTGTATACTTTTGTCGACAAAGCTTATAATATAAAAAGAATATCCAATTCTAAATAAAGATGACACATTATAATTATATTGAAGTCGTTAAAATGAAAATTAATACTACACGATTTTGCCCGAATTCTCGAAGAAATGGAGTGTATACTACGAAAGACAATGGTTCGAAACTTTTCAGATGTGTTCAAGGATAAACCGTTACTATAAATAAACAGGCGTGACAACGTGATTTAAATAATCTTTACAAAGATAAAATAACAATGTTCTTTTTAGATAAATTTCTTTAGATGCATATAGAGTATTGCTTCTTATTAAACTCATTTTATCTTTAGTTTAAGAAAAATATGAAACTTATGGATAACAGTGAACAAAGTTAAGATGAATATTGAATATGGTCCAAGTTTCATTCCGAAGTTTTAGTTTATATCACTGTCCGATAATGTCTCACACAAAAGAACAATACCCTACCATGCTTGAGAACACCTGTTTACACGGTATTTGAATTCAAAACCAAAAACATTCCTCAGTGTTTCGTCGATTAAGTCGAAAAGGTAATACCTCCAGCATGTGACAAACTGAATCATGTTGTTTTCGAAAGATACATTGTTAATAGATTAGGAATATGAAATTGTAATGGCCAATTGAATAACCTCTTTAATAACTTCCAAAATCGTGTAAACGTTTAAAACCGAGAAGGATCTGTGCTCCTGTATTTATTGACGTCTGTAATTTGAGACCAATCACTGTTGGTTCAATCACCGATGGCGGCTAATTAGATCATTTGGGATTGATTTTCGGAAAGACAATATTTCCTAGCCTGGATGAAAATGTTAAATGATACAGCGTTGTAACCGAAAAATGGTTTGAAAGCCAGTAAAGGTCACTTGTTTTAAAAGAATATGTCATTTTGTATATATATTTTACATTCATAATATATCCTTTGTAGATGTATGTTAAAAGATGACATTACTATTAACAGAAATGGGTTAAATGACGTCATTAAAACTCCTTATCGGTATTTTCAGTTATGTTACAAAGGTCAGTCAACTGCACCAATAACACGGGGTATCCAGACAAGAACTAAAACATACGCTTTTTGATACCATCGCATGTTCTCCTATATGAACACAACTGATCAGATGTGAGAGAAAAATAAATCATGTTGTATGGAAACTTCACCTCATGTGCTTTGGACCACATTATACCAAGCCGGACAACGAACAATGCTTAGCTTACCAGTAGAATAGACATGCTTGATATTTGTCAGAAATTGAAGGTTTCTGTCTTACTCTGTGGAAATTGACAAACATCGAATAAACAATGCCCTTTCATGCTAAACAACCCTTCATTGATAGTAGTGTTAATATCCTTTTGCCTATATTTATACTACCTTCAATATATATTAAGTAAGTTTAAACAGATATTTGTTTTGAAAACGGACAGTTTTCAGGTTTAATTGTGAGGTATATAGCCATTTCTGTCGACTCCAATGTTTGGCGATATTAAGGCCTTGTTTACATGTCACATCACGAAAAGGTGAAACCGAAACAAAACGTCGATTTGATTGCAAAAGCATTTTTCATTTACCTTCAAATAAATTCAAGATATATGATCTATCAAAATAAACAGTTAAACTACAGACGAAAGCAACTTACCTATCAATGAAACGTTTTTATAAGCATTGTGATAAAATGAATCAACGTCAGATCAAATCTTCTCGCTTTTTTGTGGCGTGAATTCCAACTAGCTACTGAATGACGTGATATTGGAAGGAGCAATACCTGTTATTGATACTATTAAAAGCGGATATAAACAAAAAACTACTTTTGCACATAAAACATATCTTCTACATATGATATAATGGTTTATTTGATTGGCTTGTTTACTAATTTACGCCGTTTTTACAAGTGTTCAGTTAATTTGGAGTGTTGACTTGATCAAAACCAACGTTGTATTTAGTAGTCATGTTATCCAACTTACCAATAAATGGATGTAGTAAGTCCACAACCGTCGATGCAACTTCGATGCACGCTATGTGTTTATTTGTAAGAGGCGGACCAATTTTGTGTTTTTAAGGGTCGTTAGCGTACAATACCTGAATTTATGTTTTTTGCTGTTTTTGTTCAGCTTTTTCATCGATTTTTCTTACGATTTCAAAAGACAAAAAGGGACACACAAGTCAACGGTTACGTTTTCACCAAAGGAAATGAATATTAGAAAGCCTTTGATGGGTATGAGCTTTAAACGATCCTCTTATCCCCGTTGGCATATTTTGAATACGGACAGGCATCCTTCTTATATAGTAAACGGTTGCTTGTAGGTCTGATTGAATTTAAACTAGAATTAAGAAAATTGTTCTAAGGCGGAACGATATATCTGATATTCCATGCCAATAAACCAAATACATATTTTATTATCGTATTTAAAAAAATTGGTATTTTTTGTTTGTTTCATTCTTGTGCAGATAATCCATTTTTTGAAAATCTGCATTTACGTCCTCGTAAGTACCAATGCTTGATTCGTTTCATACTTTTCAAAAGTCGAATTGTTATATTTTTATAGACATCTTTAAAAACAATGTTATTTGCAAATTATTTGTGTAACATTATAATGTTCATAATCAATTCATAATCATGATCAATTCGTAACGGTTATTTAATTTTATGTTTAAGCTGAATAAGCTCTTAATGTTATAAATTGGCGAGGGTTGAAAATGCCTCAAACTATTGTTTTTTTGTCACAATGTCACAGCGAAACAGGTGAGACAGTTGTGTTCTTTGTTAATTTTACAATTTTATTTCACAAGGGGAAATGGTGTTTGGCACCGTCAGAAAGCAGCGACAGCATGTGTTTAACCATTGACCAATCAGAATCAATAATTTGACTTTTGATTTGATTGCCATCTACTTATCAGAGATAGTGTGTTACGCTCGACCATTCTAATGTTGGTTTTTATGTCATCTTCTTTGTTGGCGAAATCGTCACTTGGGCTGCTTTCTATGTTTACACTTATTGGACTCTATTTTGCGTTTGAACGCCGTGTTACCAATTATTTAGTTAAAATAAGGCTTTCATAGATTCATCAGTAATAGGCTAGGGATCTTAATTATCTTGCCAAAGCACTTTCCGACGTAACAATGGGTATTTGAGGGACTCGGACCCAGAACCCACAAGTTCTTATTCCTTAACCACTGGGTCCCATCCTACTCTTAAACTATTTGAATGGTATCGTTAGAGTCCAGCTTGAGTGTGGGAAGTCACGGGTTCAATACCTTAACCCGACCATGGCAAGTAATAATGGTACTAATAGCTTCCCTCCAATGCACTTTCGATGATGTGAAAAGTATTATGACTGAGAAAGTCAATCTTATATGGAAACGTGTGAATATCTAGTTTTGGATCAAGGGAAAACCAATTCAACTGAAAACGAAGACTGCTGAAACGGCGTCAATCATAATTGCAAAAAATGTTTCGAATGATTATCTTCGCGTATACATAGTACATACCATACACAGTTACGGTTAAATAACATTTAACAGTTCTTATTCGATGATTTGTCTTAAAAAGACTTTCTCGAATATTGTACTTTTTATCATTGTAGGTCCCTTTATGTAATACATATTAGGGAGGTAATCATTTGTAAACAATTGAAGTTTTTTATCAAGAGTAATGTCCCTTGTGTATAATTGAGATTTCGGGTATGTGCAGATTTAATTTTCTTTTAACACGGACATTTCCAGCCGCTTACACTCATCTAAGTTAAATATACACGTCTGTGTTGTTTGCGGTTATTTTACCGCGATACATTTGATACATATTATGTTGATTTTACAGCTAGTTTCGGTTCGACCATGCGTGCAAAAGAGTCAACATATTTAAGTCATAAAAATGTTGAACGATTAACACTAAACTTCATTGTACCAGCCAAGCTGTTTAACGTAGGGTTTAGTAACACAAAAGACACATGTTCGTTCGGACTCCTCGGATCTCACAGTTAGTCGATTCAATAGAGACGCACTAATCTTGATATTGTGAAACCCATGTGTAATGTGATCGCTATTTTAGTTAAGCTTGAGGACCTGAATAGGTGATTGTTCTGAATGAGAAGCTGAATGAACCTTCGTATTGCTTGTGAATGAACTGAATGACATCTTGTATCACATTATTTCTGATCGTTAAACTTCGGATTGTTTTGGGTTATAGTTTAATGTCGTTTTCAACTGTAGTTTCGTCACATAATGCAGTTTGTGAACCTACGAGTATATATGGTCCGGGTCACTCTTATCACACAACATTCATTTCAAGCTTCCGGTACGATTCTCCCATTAATAATCGCTAATTTGATTTCGAACAGGCTTAGAAACAGTCAACGTATTTGAGTTCGCATACTTTTATATTTTACTTTGAACAGTGGCTTAAAAAGGAAAAGAAACTATTGGTCTACGCTTCTTTTTTTTTCTTTTTTTTTTGCAGTTTGCCTTTCTTTCACATTTCTTTTCATTTTATGATTCTGTAATCTGTATGTAGAATGTCGACTATTTATGCTTCACTTTGGCATACGTAAAAAAGATTGTTATGCATTAGTGGCGATATATCCCTTAGTGATGATTATAGATAAACTAAACCGACAACTGTAATCACGTCATTTCGGCTCGAAGGCTCGTTTTCAACAGAAGTTAGGTCAAACAACTGTATTCAGTGTGTGCATCCATGGTCCTTGTATTGCTTCACTATAATTACCCAATATCCCTTTAAAGCTGCTGGCTGCTTTCCCATCCTTGTGAACAAAGTTGATAAGTGATGATAAACGACAATATCACATCGCAATGATTTTATTCAGTGTTTTGGGAACATTTCCAGCCTAGCCGGATGGTATAACTCAAGACCGCTGTATACCAAGTAAGACAAGCTACCGGGTCAGTTATTCAGTTTCAGTGCTTTAAGTAAAGGGAAGGTTGTTTCAGAGCCACAAGTCTTTAAGCACAGGACTCCTGTAGGTCAAGGCCAAGTGGGGCCAGCTGCTTTGAAATGTTCAGTCAGATGGAATTTAACGCGCAAGTGTCGGCTTCTTTGTTTGCCTATTTTCTCAATCAAAACAAAGGTAAAATACTTGTTTTTTGTGTGGATGGTTTCAGCCTCGAGACGGAACCTGCTCATAACAAAGAGGTGATTGGCGAAACTGGTGATAATATATACTTTTATTGCCTCCATTTTTTATGATTTACATTCTTGGTTATATATCATACACTAAACAAGACAGAAAAAAAGATACACAATGTTAAATATTTACAAGTACGTTAACACAATTCTTGCCGTGTTGAATAACATTGCACACGAGCTGATCGTTTGATCCCCTGCAAGGTATTGTCCATTCACGAGTCATTTCCCAAAATATGTCGAAGTTTGGACTAGTGGGTGTTCCTTAGCAAGTGAAATAGGAACAAACACAATGGGATGAAGAGAATTTAAGCATTATTTTACAAAGGAGAAAAAGCAAAATTGAATTAGGAACAGACACAAACAGAATTTAACATTATTTTAAAAAGAATAGCAAAACAAAAGCACAACAGTTTATATATACTTTATAGTTGGGTAATATTCTGTAACCGATTTATAAGATTAATTGATTTTTCAATGATGCTAAAATGTAGCATGCATTAAATGTTTCTCAAAAAATGCGGGCACTTAATTAATAATGCTTGGTACTGCACAATTTCTATATATGTCACTAGCATGAATATGAAAACCTCGAATCTAGGTAGACGTGAAGTCATGTCAGCTAAATGATGACATAACGAATTCAGCTCGATTTGAGGATCATAACGAAATTTAACATTATCAACATAAGGACATTCGAAGACCTTACATTAATAAAAGTACTGAAACCGATGGCTTACATCCGGGTGGTTTGCTACGTAAGAGAGTACAACAACAATTGTCTCAGAAGAAACAGTCATTTACGTATGAGTTAAGGTGATGCTAGACAAAGAATATCCGAAACATCTTTTATCTGAAATCAATATAGGCATATAAAGAAGTTATTCCAGACAGACCAACCACCATGTCCGCTTGTGCAAGATGAGACAGTCCTTGGGCTCGTTTTTTTAAAAACAACAGTGATGTGGACATCTATAGTTTTTTGTTTCTAAAAAGTTATTCCAATGTTCACATCCGTATAACGCACGTGGAAGTAGGCACGATCTGTATATGTTAAAGGCTGTACTCGGATTTGGTCACAGCGTTTCTGATCGATAGACTTCGGATTGCTTTGGATTATGGTTCAACGTCGTTTTTAACTGTAGTTTAGTCATATAGATTTAGTTAATGTCTGTACACGGATTTGGTCCAACGCTTCCAGTTATCATGTTCATCACATGGAAGAGACATTGAATATTTTACCTCGGACAGTCTATGCTAGTTTTTAAGTTCAGCACAGATGAACTTGTGTGTAGTCAAATAATTCCTGTTCTCCTAATCCATCATTTTCTTCAAAAAAGAGTTCAATAACAAATAGTCTTAACATATGTGTATACTATGGAGATATATACTTCCAACAAACACTACCCGTTTCATATCCTCGCTGTAAATGTACGTAGTGAAAACCCACCATCGTCATACGTTCCCACCGCCAAACAACCGTCTGTCTGTCTGTACGATATGCCGATTGGATTCGATATTCCGTCGTCCTTGTTTAACAAGACACGTTGTTTGCGTCCATCCGCTGAGATGACGTATACATTGCTGGAAAGATTTCCACAGACCATTGAGTTACCTGCTCCATCCAGCATGAGTCGGCATGGTCGCTTCAGATCGTCGTTCGTGTATCTATATACGACGTCACCCTGCTGATTCATACAGGTAACGGAATGGTCAGTCCAGTCAGTAACGATAACTCTTTCTCCGTCCCTTGTTACCTTCACACCAAACGGCGCTGTAAACATGTACTGTGTTCCATCGTAACCCAGCCTTCTCTGTATGCTGCCCGCCCTGTCTAATACCTTCACTTCACCGTTACCTGGACCATCATGACATGTAACGTATATCTCGTCGTTGAGGAAATCAACCCCTGTGCACCTACCTCCAACTTTGATTGTATCCTTTATCCTCATCTTTGGTATGACCTCGACAAATTGTATTTGGGTGTGCTTTCCCAGGGATACCAATACCTCCGTATCCGAGACGAGACACACATCTATTGCCCTCATCGCCAGCTGTGATATCGATCGATATTTTTCATTCAGCAACTTCAGGCCTTCTTCTCTGCATGCTAGAACAACTTGGCCATCAGGTAGAAATACGATAGAGTGGACACGGATACTTCCAACATGATGCTGTTTTACGTTTCCAATAGAGAGGTTCAGGCAGGAAACACAACGCTTCCAACGACGAACTTCAAGCTTCCCCAAAGACTTCAACTGTCCCATACTGAGAGAAAACAATTCATCCGGGTTGAAGTAAATTTCAAGTTCGGCGATCTCTTTTTCAATCTGTTTACTTGTATCGTCGTATTCTTGTATGACATTTTCGGCTGTCTTGATACCAACAAACATGGCGTCAGTTTGCTGTGTTTCTCCACATTCTTTCAATATCTTCGTGTTCTCAATGATCTGTTTTAACATGTCTTTAGCAATCGTTAAATGATCTTCTATTTCTTTACTGATCTTACTTTCAACTTCCTTGACCTGGGCTTTCATGTTCTTTTCTAGACCGTCTAGGATAGCGTTGACGTCTTTCCGAACTTTGGCTATTTTATCCATGCAATCTTTCATTTTGGTTGCAAGCTCTTTCTTATCTTTTATCCTTTCCTTTTCTATTTCGGTGTATTTCTTCTCCAACTCGGTTAATTTGTCACATATCTTGCTTAATTCCAGACTTGTTTCTGGTCTTGAAGCATGTTTCTTTATATCATCAGTGTTACACGCTCTATGGATGATGGTCTCGCATGTTGGACAGAAAACAGCGCCATGGTCTTTGCAGAAACGAGACACCAGCTGTTGATGCTTATCACAGATTATAATCGATGGAATCCGTCGAGAGCCGCCGATTGAAATCGCCTCAAATTGGGCTCCCGTTACTAGCTTGTGATCCTTTGTCCGTTTGGACGCTCGATGTCCTTTTTCACAAGCCAGACAGAGGGCCTCTCTACATAGATTGCAGTAGGATACGGCCCGTGACTGGATGTTCTTGGCCTTGCAATCGTCGCATGCAATGTCACAATCGTCTGATTGCAGGTAGACTGATGAATATCCAGACGCCATGTTTTATTGACTTTGATCCTGAAAATTAGAAGAGATTTAAACTTAATCATAAACGAGAAGTTTATAGAGATCTTCTTATGTTGCCGATGATTGTATTCATAATATCCAATATTTTTATATGCCCGTTCATCCGTTAAACATGTGGCGAAAGTCCTTCAGCATACTTGCATACGTCTCTGCAGAATTTCAAAAGGGCAGTTACCTCCGTGGATTAGAATCAATGAAACAGATATGGTCAGACAGAAACACATATTGTGAATACCCTCCTTTAACAACACACTCTTAAAGACATGTAAAATGTAACAAGGTAAAGTATATGCATACGGTGTTGTAAACAATGAAAACTTTTAAAACTACTGGTTCATAGATGTTAGGACTTAGATATGAGAATTGCATTTCTTTAAAACTTTGAAGAAGCTATACTGCCGTATGATGCGTATTGGAAAATAGCCATTGGAATTCAAACGAGTTGGTATCAAACTATTTGGAGCTTGCATACAGCGTGTATAATCTCACAGGTTGTGTTTATTAGTAACATATCTTAAAGACGTTATCAAAAACAGTTCTCGTCACTGAATATTAGGAATAAATAACATATTTCCCAAAAATTAAGCATTCAGTCATTTCAGTGCTTGGACGGAAAAGCTAATAAATATCCATTAGATTGCCTGCTGACACACCTTTCTAGCGTCATGTGTTGATCTATTCCGTATTCTGGGCGCCGGACGCTTTTGCACATTTCGATCGATTCACATGAAGAGGATAATCAATGGCTCGATACAAAATAAACCGTTTAGACATATTTCGTTTATATTTGCTTTTTGTACATACTTTGCCAATATACGGCATCATCTGAATTTTAATGACAACTGAATACATATGGGTTTTTAAGATAAAGAATCGCAAAAACCTTTACCTACAAACAAAGACGTGTCAGGATAAACGTAAATCATCTCTACAAACAACTCAATAAAAATGTCTCACTTCCTGTACACGTGTGTGTATTTTGTTTTTGACTTTGATAGTTTAATTTCATGATTATGAAACATTTTATACCGTCTTCCATAATCTTCAAAGTTGGATTATACACAGCACGAATAGCTGTAGATTTAATATAATCACCGTTCAAATTAAATTGAAAAGTATTATTTCAAAAGGGTACTACTTCTCTCAAAACATGCCGGTTTTTTGTCTTAATTTTACATTTTACCAACGCATTATTTCGTGCCATCGGTTCTGTTGAGGTAAATGAAAAATATCTGGGCCTTTCCATTCATGCAGTATTTAGGAACTGTCGGTAACGAATTGCCCATTTTAGCTTAAATTGTTAATGCATCCCGGGAGTATTTCACTTCTATACACTACCGTTAGAGATACTGTTATATAGTGTATATTTAATGGTCATGTTTATGTACTCATGCTACCTGCATGACTAACGATCTTTTTTTCAAAAAAGGTTATGGTTTCGTTAAATGTAATGGGTGATCGGGGTTTTGTCAATAGAGGGCCTTTTCAATTGGATTTTGATCAAATTACTCTAATAGTAAAGTCTGGTGAAACATGTTACGAGTAGATCCCAAAGATAAAACGTTCCCTGTACCATGTTAAGTCTAAAATTAGGACATTCAAGATTAAACGAATAATTTTATAAAAACGCGATATTGTGTCCAGAAATAAAGAAAGCCAGACTAACGGCAACAGCATCTCGTAGCAAATCAAAATATTTTTCAATATATATACATATATGGCTAGGTAAATTTACTAATGTATTTGATTCAAGCCAAATATCCAAATGACTTGAAAAGTATTAGTGTTATTTATAGAACTTATAAAAATGCATGTATGGGACCGTTCCGCGAATTCTCAAATACTCAACGGCGCATAGTTACTGTTGCTATGCTTCACAAGCTACTCCCAACATGTCGGCGTCAGTCTTTGCTACGGTAATCGAATCGATTGAATTATTTTTCACGACTTCCGTGATTAATATTTATCTGTCATGACAACATTGCCGATTACATCCTTAAGGTTTCTCTAAACTACTTGTCCCAAACTTACATTTACAAAGTTAAGAAAAAAGGATTCTTAGATGCATAAAATCAGAGTCGGTGGAGATGCTAGAAATTACTGCGATAGAGTGACAGCTCATACTAAAAGTTCACACTGGGCAACGGCGTATTAGAGAGTCCTATTCAATTGAAAAATGCTACATATCATTTACTACTTGAATATTTCCTCTATAAAAGTAAGATGCTCAATTTTACCATGTTGTAGCTAATGTGATATGGTTAGTGTTGATGGCAGAAGAAGCTAGCTGTAAGTCATATTGATTATAATATCAAATATTTTTATCTATACTGATATGAGACGATTCGTATCATATGAATACTATAATATGTCCAGAAGTCTAGGTAGCATTGAGAAGTGCTGGGGGTCTTTCTTTTATGCTTGGACCAAAAGGTGGGTAAGAGTTGACCAAATTTTGATGGGTGCGACTTGGCTTGAGTACGAAATGACCAGCTACTTTTTTTTGCAGTTTCTCATTAGATATAAGACACATCGCATTAGGATTTTCCATGAACCCAAAATTATATAGAAAATGACTCCAAATTCCAAGATATCATATGATCCTTAAAGATCGTTATTATCCAATCACAATTTTATATATCATGGGTCAAAATACACCCCCCCCCAATTTGGCATGAATCAAAGGCCAAAGGAAACCCCTGTATATACTGTTGGTGCTAAGCAGACTGTTCGTGGAGGGATATTTCTAATGAATTTCCACAATAAAGGGTTCAGGGAAGAAGAAAAGAAAATAATTCCACAAAAAACGCTCTTATCAGAACCTCTAGGTAACACGATGTTACTAAATGACCAGGGACATAAAATGAAAATCATATTTTATGTTAAAACATCTGTTTTATCTTTAACATGTTCAACGAAAGCAGTTAGTTGTTTAGAACCTGAACTTGATACGAACACAATTTTTATTTGCATTAATCACTCAAATCACCCTGATTAACATATAGTTTTAACAAAAGTGTTATTACTCAATATATATAAATCTTAACCCTTAATATTTATGAGGGAGAATATCTATCTATTTCTTAAAGGTAAAATATAGGCATTTTCATAATTTGTTAGATACCTACAGCAACTGATAGAACTATACTAATAGGCATAATTTAATGCTTGTATTTCACATACATTTATTGTATAGATATACATTGTACGTAATATATGTACTAATTAATACACAATTTTAATAATTCTCAGTTAAGTTCGCTTGTGCTAAGTGTTGAATCACATGACCTCTCTCAATGTTGGTTCAAATCTCATTAAGGTTAGATACGGATTTTCATGGAACAGTCTCCTGGTTGACTTGGAAAAAATGGTTCTTGACAAGCCCTTCAGGCAAATGGAATTTACCCAACTTGGTGAACTGTTCAGGCAGTTAGAATTGGAATCTTCTGGCACCTTTTATGGGTCTGGAAGCCTTAAATGTACACACTTTCACACCTTTGAGCATATCACTTTGTTGACTTGATATTATCAAATTTTATCTGCTTGTGGTATGTACGACAAAAACTACTTTGTTATAGTTTTTTAGGGCTTGGAAAAGGATATAATCGTATCGCCTGCCTTTTTTGATCTATTCTGGATATCCACTATCTACTAAACACCCATCGCCTGCAAATCTACGTGCCATTATCGACATTTCTTTCCTACCAACTTCCTTTTCGATTCGTCGCTAAAGAACCGCTTGAAAAGCATAGCAACAGACTATGATGTAGTGAATGTAAAGCTTTATTCTAATTGGTCGAAAATCCGGCATTTGGGACGGTCAATTAATACACATTTCCTTTAAAGTTTTACATGCAAGTTTGCCCCATTAACTCCTGTGAGGAGTAGATCGATCTTAACTCACGTATTTCGGTCATTATGGTAAGTCTATGACAAAATTATAAACTATTGATTGGACTTAAATAGAATCATTCCTCCTTTTGGTATTAAGAAAATCATGAATAGAGGTTTGCGTGGAAGTTTCTGCGACATCTACTGCTGTTAAGAATGGATAGTATCTTTACAATTATGTTTTGGTAATAATTCAAAGTCACTAACAAAGAACAATAACGGTTGCTTATAATTTTAATTGAATCATACACCCATCTTTTACTCAGGAAATCGCTGTGTACAACATTTACGTTTGTAGGGAATAGATTTACATTTTACAAAACAAACGCGTTTTGGTTATGACTCAAGGTCACTGACCTAGTCTAGTCCCATACCTCTGTTTCGATCTTAAGTATATACTGTCCCTTTTTCGTTTTAAGGAATTGCTTAACATTGTGTGGAAATTGATATCTCCAAGCTTCTTTAAAAATGGATTTTAACTACATGTATGTGTTTGGGGTCATACATTAAGATTACCAAAGAAGTTCCATAATTCTGGTATAAAACTTAGACTAAGAATGCGTTTTTGTACTGAGAAGACCTTGGTTAAAATGTCTGTGTGTTACTTCATATTTCAAACACAATCTTATGTTCACTGTTGTATGTCTCTTCAATATGTTGTCGAACTCGATGTTTCATGGACAGCTCTCGTTTGTGTATAATTCTTTGCCATGTTGAAGCTTTGAGACTGTAAGCGGAACTTATGTAGCCCATGTCGTTACTAGAAATACACAGGCTTGAAAACGTCAGTAAAAGAATATTAATGAAGATAGAATAAAACATGAAGGTTAAAAAGTTTTCTTTTAAATGAATTTTTTCAGATGTATTTTAAACTCATTTTATCTTTAGTTGGGGGGAAATATATCTAACTTATGGATAACGCAGAGCAAATCTTAATATGTATATTTAATATGGTCCAAGTTGAGTCTTGGCCTATATCAATGTCATATATTGTTTAACGCAAGAGAACAATACCCTATTATGCTCGCCAATTCAAGCTTAAACGGTTATATTATATTGAAAGCCCATAACATTCCACAGTGTGTCGTCGATTAAATCGAAAAGGTTATACCTCCAGCTTGGGACAAACTGAGTTATGTCGTTTTTGAAAGAGATTGTTGTTAATAGATATGGAATATAAAGGAGTAATATCCAATTAATACGACCTCTTTTATAATGTCAAAATCATGTTAACGATTAAAACGATGCGGGATCTGTACAATGTGTTGCTTGGCGTCTTAGATTTGAGACTAATCTCATATGGTTCAAATCCCAATGGCGGCTAATAATTTCATTTTGGAGTATTCTTTGAAAAGTCAATGTTCCATAGCCTAGTACTCGGTGCATGAAAATTTGAAATGATACCAAGATGTAACTGAATAAAGGTTTAGAAAAATGTATATGAATTCTTTTGTTTATTTTTGTCATTTCGTATGAATCTAACAGTAGCAATGGATCCTATAAGGATGTATGTGCCTTAACCCTGTCAACATTAACAACAATAATGGGTTAAATGACATCGATATTTACATTAAGATGACATCAACATTAACAACAATAATGGGTTAAATGACATCCTTATCAATGTTCACAGTAAGATGACATCAACATTAACAACAAAAATGGGTTAAATGACATCCTTATCGATGTTTACAGTAATATAACAGTTGTGATTCATTCAAGGACTAGACCATACGCTTTTTGATACAACCGTCTGCTTTCCGATATAAACACCATTGATCAGGTGTGAGATAACAATATGTTATTATGAGGTATATAACCATTTTGTCGACTCCAATGTTTGGCGTTGCTAAGGCCATGTTTACCATGTCACTGCATGAAAGGGTGAAACCGAAACAAAACGTCGATTTGATTACAAAAGCATTTTTCATTTAGCATCAAGTAAATTCAAAATATGTGATCTCCCAAATTGATTAGATGAAATACGGACTAAAACCACTTACCTATCAATGAAACGTTCAGATAAACATTGTGATAAACTAAATCAACGTAAGATCGAATCTTCTCACTTCTTTGGGGTGCGAATTCCACCTAGCTACTAAATAAGGTGATCTAAACAACATTGAAAGGACGAATAGATTTTATTGATACTATAAATAGCGGACATAAACGAAAACTCGTTTTACAGGTAGACATATCGTCTGCTAATGACGTAATGGTTTATTTGATTGGCTTGTTCGGTGTTTTATAGCGTTTTTTACGAGCGTTCAGTTAATTTGGAGTGTTCTCTTGATCCAAACCACCATCGTTTTCGAACTCACCATCTATAGTAGTTATGATATCCCCTTAAACAATAAATAGTTGTAGTTAGTCAACGGTAGTAAAGCCTAATTTATTTTTCGAGCAACTGATCCACTTCCATGCACGTTATGTTTTCATTCGGAAGAAATGGGCCAAGTTTGTGTTTTTACCGAGGCCTTGCATATACATGATCGGATAACCGATTTCCGTTTTATTGTTATTTAAGAAGAAAGGGAAGAAGAAGAAGAAGAAGGAGGAGGAAGAAGAAGAAGAAGGAGGAGGAGGAGGAGGAGGAGGAGGAGGAGGAGGAAGAAGAAGAAGAAGAAGAAGAAGAAGAAGAAGAAGAAGAAGAAGAAGAAGAAGAAGAAGAAGAAGAAGAAGGAGGAGGAGGAGGAGGAGAGAGGAAGAGAGAAGAAGAGAAGAGGAGAAGAGGAGAAGGAGAAGGAGGAGGAGGAGGAGGAGGAGGAAGGAAGAAGAAGAAGAAGAAGAAGAAGAAGAAGAAGAAGAAGAAGAAGAAGAAGAAGAAGAAGAATGAGAAGAAGGAGAAGAAGAAGAAGAAGAAGAAGAAGAAGAAGAAGAAGAAGAAGAAGAAGAAGAAGACGAAGAAGAAGAAGAAGAAGAAGAAGAAGAAGAAGAAGAAGAAAGAAGAAGAAGAAGAAGAAGAAGAAGAAGAAGAAGAAGAAGAAGAAGAAGAAGAAGAAGAAGAAGAAGAAGAAGAAGAAGAAGAAGAAGAAGAAGAAGAAGAAGAAGAAGAAGAAGAAGAAGAAGAAGAAGAAGAAGAAGAAGAACAACAACAACAAGAACAAGAACAAGAACAAGAACAAGAACAAGAACAAGAACAAGAACAAGAACAAGAGGAGGTTAAAAACATTTATCTCATCACAAAGTCATTGAAGGTGTTTACAGCTAAATGTGCTGCATATATCAAGAACGCCTTTTTGCAGTATCATAATTAAACCGTCGGATAAGGTTAACAGAGTATTACCCCTTGTAAAGGAAAATATATAAACGCTCTGATAGGATTACCAATAAATTAGTTAGAACATTGAACTGAACATTTGTCTTTCTGATGTCTTTGTTTACGTCGCCTCGTGGTACATGATTTCAAATGTGACACAATGACCATGTATTCCCTGGAAATGAACCAAATGAAGAACTTTATTATACTTAAAAGCTTTGGTCATATATTTTTTACATTTTTCCTGGGAAGAAAATTTGATTTTAAAAATCTACCTTTTGGTTCGCTTTAGCGCCAAAGCGTCTTTATGATTATCACCGTCAGAAAGCGGTGACAGCATGTATATAACCGGTTTAATGGCCAATCAGGATCGAGAATTTGACTTTTCATCATAATACCATCTTCTGATGCGAGATTGTTTGTTACGCTTAATCCATACAGTAGTCTAGGCCCCGACCATTATAATGTTGGTTTATATATCCTCTTACCTACTGGGTAAATGTCTCAAGTTGGCCCCTTTTTATGTCAACACTATGAATGTGGCTTTAATGCCATGCCAATAATTGTTCTGTTAAATCATATATTTCCTTTATTCGCTAGTTCTAGGCTAGGACTCCTAATTGTCTTGTCAAAAGACACCCCGACGTAATCTAAGGAGTTCGTGGGACTCAAACCTGGGACCCATGAGTTCCTAGTCTACCACTTTAACCGCAACACAGGACCCTTAACGTCCCCGGTTGCAAAATATTTGTTTTTCGGAACTTACGAAAGTAAAGGAATACACATTTATTTAATATTCAATCAATTAAATACCAGCTATCTTTGGGCGTAATTTCTTTTTTATACAAATCCGGTGACAAGGCTACTTGACCTATATAAAGCTTGCATATATTTCAAGCTATAGACAACTGGCCCGTGATATTCAGAATACACTCTGAAAGCAAACATCTACGTTCTTGCACTTCACTTCACATGTACATCAAATAATGGGAAAAGCGTGGTAGACTATATTATTCTATCAACTCCCTTGTTTAAAACTGTGACAAATTTCGAAATTGGTCACCACGACTTCTCAGACCATTTTCCGCTATTGTGCTCGTTGAAATGCGGCCGGGAACCAGAGAGTGTTTTACAAGAAAACCTTACACCAAGGATCAAATACAAATGGAACGAAGGGAATAGACATACATTTGAGTCAAATTTCTCGGAGCTTTTCACAAAGTTCGATGGGGATGCAACAGAGACAAACGCATGCAACAGATTAAATGACTTTATGGATGTTTTTAAACAGGCTGGTTCGTTTATGAAAAAACAATGCGTAAAAAGAAGAGAGCGGTATATAACGTGTAAACAGCCAGAGTGGTGGGACGATGAATGTGCGAACCTGAAAAATGCAAAATACAAGAGTTTAAGGTTGTTTCGTTTAACGAACTCCCGAGAAGACTTTGTGATGTATAAAGAAAATAAAAGTAAGTTTAAAACCAGGTGTAAATCAAAAAGGCTAGCGTTAGAAAGCCAACGGCGCGATGAACTAATTGAGAATAGAAGGAATCCCAAAGTATTCTGGGAAAAAATCAAACTGGCTGCAGTTAAAAGTGAGGACCAAAGTGCGATATCGGGCGAACAATGGCTTGGCTACTTCAAACAACTTTTCTCTTCAACACAAGATGATGAGAGCGCAGAAGATTTGACGCTTAACGTAAACCTTAATGTTGAGGACACCTCGGACGAACTGAATAACGCTTTCACGCAAGAGGAAATACGAAATAGTGTTATGTCCTTAAAGGGAAACTGTTCTCCTGGAGTTGACGGTATATGCATCGAAATGTACAAGTGCACTATTGACACAATACTACCTTATCTAACCGATCTTTTTAATGCTATCTACGACAATGGTTATTTTCCTAAGGAATGGAGTGAAAATATTATAACACCAATACATAAAAAAGGACAAAGAACGGATCCAAATAACTATAGAGCAATATCTCTTACAAATAGTATGAGTAAAATATTCATAAATATACTGACCAAGAGATTAACAAATTGGTGTGAAAGTAACAGTGTCATACACGAAGCACAGGCAGGTTTCAGAAAGAACTACTCGACAATAGACAATATATTCAACTTGCAATCTCTTATACAAAAGTACATCTCTCGCAGACGGGGTAGGTTTTATGTGTTCTATGTTGATTTCTATAAAGCGTTCGACAGCTGCTCACATGAAAAACTTATAGAGTGTCTATCTCAATCAGGAGTAAATGGGAAATTCTTAAAGATATTTAAATCTATGTACAGGCAGTTAAAATCGTGCATCAACACCCCCAGCGGTCTTACAGACTTTTTCCGGTGCACAGTTGGAACAAAGCAAGGTTGTACGTCGTCCCCGATAATTTTTTCTATGTTCATGAATGACTTAATTAGATACCTACAAAGACATAATAACCGGGAATATATGTATCTGATGTAACTGGTTGTCTATACGCCTTTATGTTCGCTGATGATGTTTCAAGCTTTGCCGATACATGTGTAAATCTACAAAGACAAATTAACGAAATCGAATCGTTCTGTGAAGACATTGGAATGAAGCTTAATACTGATAAGTCGAAAGTCATGGTATTTAGGAATGGTGGGTATTTAAGGAGGTATGAGAAATGGTATTATAAAGGTGAACAGTTAGAAACAGTGTCTCACTATAAATACCTTGGTGCGTTTTTTACACCGAAACTGAGTTGGACAATGACACGGGTAAACTTAGCAAAACAGGCATCAAAGGCAGTTGCAACTATTTTCAAATTCCAAAAACATTTTGGGTACTTTCCAGCAAAAGACGCTTTTAAACTATTTGACAGCATGGTACTTCCAATTTTATGTTACGCATCGGATATTTGGGGATATCAATATTCAGACTGCACAGAACGAATTCACGTCAATTTTTGTAAACGTATATGTGGTCTTAAACAATTTGTACCAGGTTTCCTTGCACTGAGTGAATGTGGTAGAACACCTATTTACGTTAATTATATGACTAAGTGTGTTAAGTATTGGATAAAACTTCTACAGTTACCAAATAATAGATACCCGCATCAGTGTTATCTTATGATAAAACACATAGACGACGCAGGTCGAAACACATGGGCTACAAACATTAGAAAGCTACTTTTTGAAAATGGTTTCGGGTACGTGTGGATCAACCAGGGCGTGGGTGACGCCAGGATGTTCATGTCGGCGTTTACAGATCGCATCAAAGCCTGTGCCATACAGAAGTTACAATCGACTATCAACGCTTCTCCAAAGGCAGAACATTACAAGTGCTATAAAACTCTTTTAAACACAGAGCGATATTTATCTGTAAAAATGCCCTTTCCTAAAAAAAGAGCGCTTTCGAACCTCCGATGCTCAGGACACGAACTAATGATAGAGAAAGGCCGGCATTTGAATATCGATCGAGAAATACGATACTGTACTTATTGTTTAATTAATCATGATTTGTTTCTTATTGAAGACGAATTCCATTTCTTTTTTATCTGTAAATTGTATTGCGATATGAGACTAGAATGCTTCAATACAACGTGGATAACTAATGCCATTTGTAGGGAAGCATTTTATACCATTATGTCGGATCCCAGAGAGAGAGCAGTATACTATCATTGTCTACGTATATATACAGGGCTTCACTTCTAAGAGAAGAGTACTTAAAAACAATTGAGAAAAAATAGATGCTAACACTTTTTCATTTTTAATATTATTGCTTTATTAGTCGTTCATTACGCTGGACAAGCCAATATCATTCAGATACTGTTTCTAATACAGGTGCGTGTTTTATTTGATTTACTCACTTGCAGATGTGTTTCGATGGGTTTCGATGGGTGTGTGCATGACTGGACCGAGCCGTATTTTGCAAAATATGACTTTGTCCGGTCTTGCGCCGGGCCGTCGATTCATGTCCATGTACATCTGCTAGTTCTATACGGCTTATTGAATATGCAAAAAGTATCTGCTAAATCAATGCACTTGTATTAGTTTGTAAATTAATGTTGTATGTTTAATCAATTCATTTTAACATGATTGCTATGCTATTCATTGTGTGTATTCTGGGCCGGAGGCCTTTATTTACAATAAAATTTATGTTATGTTATGTTATGTTCACATCGAACTAGCCGGAATAACATACGGACGACCATGTAGAACTTACACAGAAAGAACAACATGATATACGGGTAGCTAATTACCATACAGTGGATGTAACATCCATTTAGTGATAACGTGGGGTTTCCCGTCATTATCCTCATTTATAGTTACTTCATTTTTATGAATATTTGTTTGAAGCATAGCTGAATACCATACGCAAAATTCACATTTTACCTTTATATTTTTATTCTATGACGTCCGGGAACTTTAAGCTATAGGAATGTTATAAAAAAGAGTCCATCGCGAGTTTTGGAGGTCAAGGGTTAAATGACTAGACCCGGTCATGCCAATGTAAGAATGGCACTAATATCTTCTCTTCAGGGCACTTTGGATAATGTTAAACATATCGTAACTAAGAAAGTCAATCCAAGATAGAAAATATGAGGATCTTGTTTTGGATCAAGTTAATACTAAACAAGATGTTGTACGGCGTCGATTAATTAGGCAAAATACTATTTCAAACGGCTGGTTATATTAGCTTAGTAGTGTCGCAATATGCGTAGTTATGGATAATCACAATTTTAAACCCTTTTTCAATGCGAAGTTTTGCGTGTTTCAGGCGGATATGTATCAGGGGAGGTAATCAATTATCAAAAGTAGTAATTCTTAAGAATTTATTTCCCTTGAATGGGATTGAGATCTTTGGCCACTTCAACTTCGTTTTCCTTTAAACTTATATATTTCAAGTCTTTCATATTGATTAGAGTGGGACTTCTACGTATTGATTGTTTGGGTTGTATTCTCGTGATATATTTGATATTAATAATGTGGATTTTATGGCACATTTGAGTTCGAAATATTTTTGAACGATAAGCACTATACTTCAATGTACCAGTCAAGCTGTTGAACAATTGATTGAGTAGCCCAAAAGTTAAATAGTTCGCTTTCTCGATTTCGCAGGTGGCCGATTCCTCTAAGACCCATTTATTAGATCGTTAGACTGTATGTAAAACGTCCGCATTTTACTTAAACTTGAGTACTTAAACATGTGATTGTTTTACATGAGAATGTAGCCGTGCCTTGTGTTGCGTATGGATGAACTGAAACGACAGCTATTTCCATGTCGTTTCTGATCGATACACGTGCAATTGTTTTAAATGAGAATGTGGCCGTGCCTTGTGTTGCGTAGGGATGAACTGAAACGACAGCTATTTCCATGTCGTTTCTGATCGATACACGTGCGATTGTTTTACATGCGAATGTGGCCGTGCCTTGTGTTGTGTATGAATGAACTGAAACGACAGCTATTTCCATGTCGTTTCTGATCGAGACACGTGCGATTGTTTTACATGAGAATGTGGCCGTGCCTTGTGTTGCGTATGAATGAACTGAAACGACAGCTAATTCCATGTCGTTTCTGATCGAGACACGTGCGATTGTTTTGCATGAGAATGTAGCCGTGCCTTGTGTTGTGTATGAATGAACTGAAACGACAGCTAATTCCATGTCGTTTCTGATCGAGACACGTGCGATTGTTTTGCATGAGAATGTAGCCGTGCCTTGTGTTGCGTATGAATGAACTGAAACGACAGCTATTTCCATGTCGTTTCTGATCGAGACACGTGCGATTGTTTTACATGAGAATGTAGCCGTGCCTTGTGTTGTGTATGAATGAACTGAAACGACAGCTATTTCCATGTCGTTTCTGATCGAGACACGTGCGATTGTTTTACATGAGAATGTAGCCGTGCCTTGTGTTGTGTCTGAATGAACTGAAACGACAGCTATTTCCATGTCGTTTCTGATCGAGAAACGTGCGATTGTTTTACATGAGAATGTAGCCGTGCCTTGTGTTGTGTATTAATGAACTGAAACGACAGCTATTTCCATGTCGTTTCTTTTCGATACACGTGCGATTGTTTTGGCGGAAATGGTGTTACGTTATTTTCAACCGTAGTTTAGTCAGACAATTGCAGTCAGTGAACCTATCTGCGGTTCTTGTAATTCTTATCGCACAATATTCATTCCAAGCTGTCGGCTCCTTCCCACATTAACATAGCTAATTGGATTTCATTTAGTCTGGAACAAATAAACATATCCCATTGAACATATTTGAGTCCGTAAAGTGTTTAAAATCAACAGTGTATACTATTGTACCAGAAAAGCTTTTGCAAAAGAAACACGAAGTTCACACTTTATCCCTTTTAAAGCAGTTGGCTGCTTTCTCATGTGAACCCAATTGATAAGTGGTGAGAAACGAAATTTGATTACCAAGCAATATACAAGTATACTTAAACGCCAAACCTTTGTATACCATGACGGAAAGGCTACTGCCTCAGATATTCTGTTCCAACGCGTTAAGTTTAGTAAATATTGTAAACAAAGAGCTGATTAGCAAGGCTGGTAAAATATACAGACATGAATTGATTACCTTCATTTATTAAATATGTACATTCATGGTTAAACAAAAAACAATAATAAACAGGACAGAAGAACAAAATGAAATAAAACAATGTTGACTCTGTAAAAGGACGTTTACAAAATATTCGTCGTGTAAAGCAGCATTGCATACGAGATGGTCGTTCAAGCCTCTGCATGGTATTAGCCTTATATCACAAGGTAGAAAAAAACACCAACAGTTTATACTTTATAATTCTGTATACTTCTATACACGATTTATAAGATAATTTCCTTTAAAAAAATATAAAATGTATCGCTCATTTAGCATTCAATGTTCCTCAAGAAATGTGATTACTCACTTATTTTAAATCAATGTGCACTGGTCAATTTCTGTATGTATCACAAGCATGAATAGACGTTAAAAAATGTCACCAAATTGAGGACATAACGAAAACACATTTGAAAGACATTTGAATACCTTACATAAATAAATGTGCTAGCACCGTTGGCTTAAATCCAGGTGGTTTGCTATGTAGGCAAGTATTTCAAATGTTTGCCAGGAATTTCATGACAGTCAATGAGCTTTGGTGTTTCTTAGCGACCTAGCAAAAGTCAGGTTTCGCTGTCAAAGTATCAAGAAATCGTCTGATGCGTTGATGCTTCCTTTCCAGGCATTCCTTTTATAATACTAATAAGTTGCTTAAAACTAGCGCTTTCGTTAATTACCGTGAAGTGAACCGTCGCGTTTGTCTGATCCTCTTTGGGAAACCCGGTTCATAAATAAATGGGGATTCTTCTTCCCGTGCTTGGCTTCTGTTACATGACAATTAAAAATAAATTTCATATTACTTAAAATAACATGAACGAAGTTGGCAAATAAACATTCCTTTCCGTGAAAACATTTATAAAATGAATTTTGATTTGAAATGCCATTCTTTCTGCTAAGTTTGTAATCTTGTTATCCTGACAATACCTTTTTTAACCTTCTTGGTAGATATATCTTAACACTGTTTGTTTTTCTCCTCATTCGAACTATTTCCCTTGACGGAAATGATGTATGCGACCATGTGCATGCGCGGAAAATGGTTTGTTCGAAGACCCACGTGACGCTCGTATCTAAAATTACCCCCTCTTATTCTAAGATAAGACGTTACAAAATAAACCCGTTTAAACGGTCTAAGACTTTTGCGATTTTAATGTGCAATATCTTCTTTGTATAGTTACGTGCAGGGTTTGGAAGGTGTCAATAATCTAGTGATAATGTTACAGAAGACGATTTATTTCTTAAAGTTAAAACCGCCATCTCGGAGAGAGTCTCTATAAATGCCCTTCTTCTGTATATTTCATATACCGTTACTCAGCTATCATTTTTATTGTATAAAAGTATCGGTGATATTATTTTATCCATGCATTTAACTTGAACGAAGTGTGCGTGAAATTAGCCTTTGTATGATGGTCTAACTCTTTTCCTTCTTGGCCTCGAATAAACGTGCACTATAATATAGTTTATGATATGCCTATACCAAAATTATCACTAATTACAGTAGTTCAGTGAAAGTATTTATTGAAATGAGATGTTTGTCATGGTTTAAAATCTTGATGAAAACTTATTTAGACGCATTTACAGCTGGTGATCTTCATAAGACAATTCTTTTGTCATGACGTCTTTTATATCAATTTGCATTTAAAGATTTCGATATTTTTGGTGTAGCCATATCGAAATGACGAGAATAGCTTTTTAGTGCATGTATAGCCGATGCCAAGTTAGAAAAAAGGGAGAGGGTTTTCTCCTTTTCTTACAATATGTTCTATCCTACACTATAACATCTCCTATATGAGTAACAAACTAAACTAGTGTCTACATTATTTTTGAATTCAAAAAGATGTAACATTTGTTGTTTGGTAAAGGTTTAATGTAGGTTTAATTCACTGAAAATACAACACATTTCAGGAACAAGGTTACTAGATTAGAATTCTTGGTGAAAACAATTTTAACTTGACACTTGAATTAACACTATTCTATTGACACTTGAATACTACGAGTACTCTCCGATACTTACGGAGACATGTTGAAACAAGTTCGTATTTGTTACATAGCAATGTTTATGCAAGGTTTTCACATGCATCCGTGGGCGATTATTATCCTATTATAACACACTATTTCAAAGTAACATTGGTTTTATCAAAGTTTTTACTTGATTCTAAAGTCTAATTATATCCATACACCAGCCCCGATGAGTTAAACACAAAACTTTACATCTATCAGCGATTCCGGGGTTGGTACGGATGGACTAGCGCAGGATTCGCCAAGTACCTTGGTCATCTTGGCATGCTGAAACAAACCACCAACCTATCTTAATATCCCTTAAAGTGATTAGAGCGGTCATATATAGTAAAATATGTTTTTGTACAATAGAAATTGAACATCAGAATACATTCAATGTCCTTTTTAACAGTTGTCGTGTGACCATAGTGTAATTTCTATATACTAAGGGAGATAATTTTCCTGTTTGTGGTGTTTTTCATAAAATGTGTTTCCTCCCTTATATGCTATGATAACTAGAAACATCATGAATGTTTGTTGACTGTTGAGCCATTGAAGGTTTTTACTTCAATAGCAGGAAATGATTTATTTATATATTTGCAGAACATCAATTATCCAGTCACATTTGCTTCGGGTTAAAAAACTCCTATTTAGATCACAACGTCTGGCGTGTGTGACATGATTGCTCTTTTGACCAAATGAGCTTTAATTTGCGAAGCAATCAGGTTTTGAAACGAAATGTGTACAAAATGTATAAATTTACAAAAGAAGCATCTATTTATGAACTGACCACCATTTTGTACGAATGTCATTAAGTAATAAAACGACATAAGAAATAATTTCAACATCACTTCCTTCGACAATTCCCTGGCTACAAGCGTCCTATAAGTAATAAAGCATAAACGAGAAATAAATTTACGCCCGGCGACCCAATTAAATAGCCAATGTTGTTTATGCCGTGTAGCAAAAAAATAACCATAACAATTATGGTAATCAAACAATAATGTCTCTTCACATTGACACGACTGGCGGCGAGATGAAATCTGTCGGAACTAGCCCACAAATCAGCACGAGAACTAGTTTAGTATCAAGACAGGAGCCACCGAGAGTGAATCTAATAAGCTTCACAAATCTGGTGAGATAGTCTATACTTATATTGAATCGCCCCGTGTATAGGTGGTGGAGAGAGACGCCAATCATACCTTCCATAAAGGGCTAATCGAACCTTGAGGAATCTTTAATATTCCGTATGGGAGATTTATCAAACTACAAATAAAATAGCACTTAGATTTGAATCAATGCAGGTAAGGGCTGTGTGATGTGTTATAATGGCATTATATGTCAAGTGAAACGTGTATAACGTCTGGAATAGTTCAATTTTGAATAGATGCATTCGTAGACTTCTGCTGTAAACACATGTTCGTCATTCGACCATATCAATATCAGTAGAAAAATAAAAGAAAATTGATTTGATAAAAATCACTTTGTAAACAATGGACTCACTGATTTCTTATACACATACTTTCAGAACTGAACTGACAACAAACGCAGATAGTATGAAAAATTGACATGTTTGGACACAATACCAAGGAAGTTTAACATCAGCGGTCGTGATTTTACCCTTCACCATATGTCGTTATGATTTTACGGCACAAGATCGTTCTTGCTAAATCATTAGACACAACATCATTTCTTGCCATGATTAGTAGAAGACACAGTGAACATTAACGATTAAAGGCTCCATTGTGAAAAGATACAGACCCACTCAAAAAGAAGATATAAATGGAGTTGTAAGAAAAAAGAAGGAAGCAAGAAAGGTAGCACAAACATAGGTACATTAAGAGATAAAGTAAATGGAAAATTGACGTTATAGTATAGAAAAAGTGAAAGTATTGGATATGTTTAGGTGTACAATTTCATAGTCAAAACATGTTATAACATTTCATTATAAAACTACAAATATGAATGTTTCCTACCCCTCGTTAGAATTGATTTGACGACTGACGAAATTGCCCGTGACGAGCAGTACCTCCTGCCCTCCTTGTTGTTTCTTATTAAGTCCGCAGCAGGTGCGTCAGAGGAAGGTTTTTATGGAGGAATGAGTTAGCCGGAACAGTTTTCATCCAACAGTCACAGGGAGGTCTCGTACACTCAAGAAAGAAAGATAAACGAAACAACACTAATTATAACTTGTCCGTGAGATAATCAATTAGGATAAAGCATTTCTACAGGAAGAACTGTTGAATGCTTCTGGTCTATTGAATTTACTCTCTTCCTTATCAAAATCTCAATTCAAATTTGATAGAAAGAAAAGACATGTTATATTCAAAAGGCAAATGTTTGCATCTTCATAACAAGGTCTTCACTAAAAGAAAATGAACAAAAATACCAACCCATCTGTCTTAACAAAAACATTTGCATCTTCATTACAATGTTGTCACTAAAAGAAAATGAAGCCGGGAACCATGTAAATCAAGACGCTACAGAGCGTTGCGGTGAAACCAGAAATAATGACTGCTCCCTAAACGGTGCAGCCAATCTATAAATAGAGACCTGACGTCACAACTAGCTCATGCCTAGAATTATAGTTTTAGAACGCGACCCAAACGTCCCAATACCGAAATAACACGCTCAAAACAAGTCAAGCAGTCCAAAACGGCCTACTCCGTAATTGACTGACTTCATTTGAAAACAAATGAAAGCCAGGTATTCTGTTATAACTGACAAATATCAGAGTGGCTGACATATCTAACATGTTCCTGAAGAAGAAGTAGTTGTCGTTCTTAAAGTCGGCAAATTTGCGTGCTTTATCTAGCGTTTAGTATTTTTTATGACCCAAGAATGACATTCATGGCTTATTTGCATAGCTACATGAAAGAGCGAAATCATAGATAAGCGACTCAGGTGAACCCAAACGGTAAATTTCGAACTGCTGCGTGTGTTTCACAAGCTAATCAGGTGTATCTTTTCGGGATTTTAATTGTAAGAATTAACCAAAATCCCATATGTAAAGGATAACCGCTGTGCCTTCTGTATAATACCGAAAACGCATCAGATGAGTTTGTCTTCCCGACTTGAACCACGAGTACAAGTCCTATAGGCATAATATCAACCCGCCAAGCCATGTCTTATTCATTAAGGCAGTTTATCGTGGTCTAACTTAATCTGAATGATTCAGACGTAGATATTTCATTCTACGTCTGGATGCGTTCGATGTAAAAGCGCGTCAATCGGATATCGATTATTAAAGGTAGTGCATGTCGGGTAATATGTAGAAAGGGGGCAGAGTTAAAATGATAGGTAAATTCTGGCAGGAATACAATATTGGCTCCTTTTTCGTTTGGTAGAATAGATCTATTTTAATTAAAAACGAGATGCCCTTTACCTCATATGAATTTTGTCAATTGCCAAAGTATTGCAACGGTTGATTTCAATTGAATACGTAGATATTCATTCATTTAGTAAAAATATTTGTGAATATTTGGGCACTTCTCCGGCAGGGCACTTATCCGTGATCCAATATATACATATCAAGGGAAATATGTATCTGTTTAAATCTATTGCGAAAATCTAGAAAATACACAAACCATCAAAGAATTTTTTATGGAAACTTTTGCCAACAAAAACGCCTTTGGCTTATCATTTCTTAGTAGACGAATCTATGGGCAAATTGCTCTCAATATGATATTTTCTTGAATTATAGAAATCAGCAATATAGGTCTAATCCGAAATATAATTCTAGAAACTATTTCAAAGTATATTATTTGCAGGTTGGGCGAGCGCGAAGGGAAACAAACCAGAGACATAGTGACATCTATGTCTCTCAAACAAATTATTCAAAAAGCTATCGATATGATCAGCTTCGGGCATGTTATAAAGGGGGAGTACATCTTTCGGATTGTTGGTCTAAATATCAAACGCTTAGTTTTATGACTCCAGACAAGACGACATGCGTCAAACGCAGACACTAATTCAGACACCGTCGTACATCACACAACACGTGCCTTATCCTTTATCTTGTCAATAGCATCATCGTTTTGCCCTCAAAGAATTCGCATTTAACATAGACTTTATTTCTAAAGTACATTGATATCAACCAAATTCACAATTTTAAGATTTGGGAGCAAGTTTCTTCTGAATATTTCTTATGTTTGCAGCGAAAAGGTAGGCTTCAAAACCAAATCCTTTTTGCCAATATAGTTTACTTTCTCGATATAGTGAATATTTATTTTGTATTTTACCTAATCGATTAGTTTGTGTGTTTAATTGCAGTTTGAATTTCAGAATGGTAACGACCTTGTCTGGGAAACTGAAGGGTAACTAAATGTTGAAAGCTTACAAAACTGATGATGTTGGATCGGTCGTTATTGTCAATACTTTTTGAAAATTAAAATGGTACGGGAAAAGGTATTGCCTAATGCTTCATGCATGGAATGAGTCGGACAAACCGATTTAATTTTGATTATGAATAGATTGGTTAATGAACCTATTGTTTAATGGTGCATCAATATCCACGGTTATTTAGCGCATATATAACAATAGGTGACTATCTTTTTTTTTGTAAATAACTTCTTTATTTTTGATAACATACTTTTGTAACTCGACCTGTAATGTTAAATTTCTTTTTTTTATTTTCTATTTTTTTTATTGGTCAACAAACTGTTTGTTTAATTGGACCAGTAAAACATTTAGAAAAAAAGATAAAAAAAAAAATCAAGATATGCACTACAACCATAACCCAATGTATCATTTCATAAGTATAGATATGAACATAAAGATATACGCGTTCAAGTTGAGGCCGTTTTGGCTGCCATATCACAACTGATTCAAGTGTAGGTACTCATAAATGTTATGAATGTTTCGCCACTTTTAAACCTACTTACATTTTAAATTTGCCACTTATGAATTGTGGTAGTGACGGAAAATTATTAGGATATTCGTATTGATCAAACCAAGAGAAAGCTTCCCTGTCCCTCTTCAAATCTTGAAAAATGTGCGGAACATTAATGAATTTTACTTAGATACGATTAAGTGGCTATCCAAGTTCAACAACATTAACAATGGCATTTCAGTGAACAATTACGGTTTCAAGTAGCTAAGAATTAGATTCAAGGAAATAGACTGGAGAAAGACTTCTTGACAATCGATAACCCAAACGGCCTAGTTTCGTCTACTTCTTTGTGGCCTTGATGCCTTATTCAAATGTATCACGATTTTCGGGTTGTTTCTCTCAGTATATAAAGACATCTACGCGAACCAATGATAAATTTACATTCAACACAATTAGAAATCTTAATGTATCACACATAAAATGGTTCCGAAATACTTCGGACGTACCTGTATATCTTTCACGATGACCGTAAAGGTGGCCGAATTCTATTCGGACACCTTTACAGTCATCGTGATTTACGTCCGAAATATTGTGTTTTTTTCCCTTTGAATTGTCATACAACCACCCATTTATTCAAATTAAATTACAAGAACATTTACACATCATATAAATATATATACAGTATAGTGTTTTCTAAAATTGGCATTTGACATAATCAAATTTGTTCTCAAGTCTAAAATAGCATTAAGAAGGAGTTGAGTAGACGAAGAAGAAGAGAATAGGAAGGGAGGAAGAAAATGATGGTGACTATCTTTTTATTAACACAAATATTCACAAAGGATTGTTTTCGAAATAAGTGTGGCGAAGCAAATCGCTTCAAACCAAAAATGTTGATATTGTTTTAATCAATTTAATCAGGAAGGCGTTGATTTTCATTTTTAGCATCGTGGTATGGAGTTGACAAAAAGTCCGAATGAATGTTGAGTTTACCTATGTTATGTAAGAGATGTTTTATCAAAATTGAATCTAAAGTGTCGTTTCCTTCGACAATGGATTTCATCAAATGACTCTGCTTTGGTTTACAAACGAATTCATATTTCCTGTCGATCAAATGTTAATAATCGTTCATGTTTTTGTTTTTTCTGTAAATCACCGGAAATGGATGCAAAAAGCAATCTTATTGGTCAACCCCACCTTCTTTCTGATTGGTGCCCATATTTTTTCTCGTCGCCGATTTGACCCCTCACTCACAGAGGGGGAATGCTGACGCGTTTTTATCGCAGGGCGCCTCCAAGCTGTCACGCAGTTACAGCTTGGATCATCCGAGTTAGGTCTAACTGTGGTTGTACTTTCGCAGGTAGATATCTATGCAAATAATCATGTCATTGAACGCAATGAATGGTCAGTATAAGTATACGGGTGTTGTTCTACTATCGCACCGGTTGGGGAGCAGCTATACATTATTGTCTCCCATTACTTTGCGCTAAAATGTAAGAATGTGATTTAGAAGTCTAACGTTCTCGTTTAAATCTAACAATTGTAATTAAGAAGATAAAACAAAAAGGTTTAAAACAATGAAAACGCTGTGGAACATTAAGACTTGAAAAGAGCACAATAGCATATTCATTCTAATATTAGGATAACGATTAGGAAGATAACAACTGAATTAGATCTATACAAATTATCAATCAACAAGAACAAATAAAAGTAAGAATTATAATTGTCATAAAGCACAATAGCCCAGATGGCGGAAATTCCCTTCCATAGAACTGCTCACAAAAATCGATTTCTCCTCTGTATCACAAAAGACGAACAACCCAGAATGGTGCATTACTAAGGCTGTTTCTTTTTACTTTCTAAGATACTTTTAATTTGACAGGGAGTCAATTGTGTATTATTTCCATATCGATACTTTCATCGAATGAAATTTATCTAATCAACTTACTCATAATGTTAACCCTATACACACGTTTTTATTAACTTGACGTTAACATTATCGACCAAGTCAAACAGTGCTGGAATAAGTCCGTCTGTCCTACGCCTCCCCTATTGTTGTGTCTTATCATCTCTGCTTCATTCTATATCACGACGCCGTCTGGTAATAGGCACCATTGTCTCATTTGTTTTGCTTATATCAAACAGAATACCCGAACAGTTCTATCCTTCAGATCAAATTCTAAGTGAACGATTAGAACAGTAGCCCATGACCGCCATTGATTTGGAAGCTATAGGCCTTTTCAGAAACGTGGTTTGTCTCCCTTTGGAAAATCGGGCCACATTCGGAATACCTCCACTTCCGGGTATTACTTTCGAAAGAAGAATGTGGGCAAAGGCAAAAAAAAACGATCGCTATCGATCGGATTTTGAAATTTATAAGCTTCATGTACCAAAATTAAAGATTTACATACGAAAACATCAACAGAATGGTTTGTTGTTGGCTGTTGCCAAGCCTCGTTATAAAAGGAAATTAGATTAAATTGAATTTAATGAGACCCGAATAGCGCACCGCAGTTCAGTTAAAACATGACATTCCGTGTGAAAAAAAAAGGCAAATAAGTATATGTTTTTGTCTGAATTAAATGCTTTAACAGATCAAAAATGTGTTAATCGGCTGGTTGATGGAAGGAAAGAATGAATGGAACACATATTTCTAGAATGTTATTACAAATTTGCATTAAATTCGATTTACGGATTTTAAATAAGATAGAACAAACATCAGCACTTTTGTGAATAATGTGTAGAGGTTATGTTTCTCCAATAAGTATAATATTCTCTTTTCTTAAAATTGAAATTTGTCGTATAAATAAAGTACCTAAAATAGAGAATTAGTTGTTATATTGGTATACGGACATTTGCCCCCCCGGACATTTGCCCCCTTTTTGGTATAGGGCGGACATTTGCCCCCTCGCCGCAATGTAAAAGGCGGACATTTGCCCCCTCATATTATTTTTTCAACTTGCTTGACCTGATCATATTCCGTTATGATTAAACAGGAATTTAAATGCAAATAATAGTTTGATCAGACTAACATGTCAATTTTGCTCTATTACGCCGATGGCACTTGGTCAATTATGCTCATACGTGCATAAGTTGATTTGACCTTATTTTTTCATTTTCAGTTTAATTATTTCTCTCATAATCAAAAGTGATGGTGATTGTCATACCGACACAAATTGGAATACCTTTTGCCTTCTTTGTTTTTTATTGTTAGCATTGAGTGAGCCAAATCGGTAATAAGATTAAAGATGTGATCAATATGTTAATTAAAAAATAAATTCAATTCATTAAATTCAATTCATTAAGTTTCATGGTTGGATGAGCATGATTGGCCAAGTGCCATCGGAGTGTTTTTGATTCGTTGTCTCGATTTTAACACCTATAGGGGATTAGGAGGGAAGAGCTTATAGAGTAAAATTGATAAAAATATTATTTTCATTTTAATTTCTATTTAAATTTAACTTAAAACGATCAGGTCAAGCAAATTGAAAAAAAATAATATGAGGGGGCAAATGTCCGCCTTCTACATTACGGCGAGGGGGCAAATGTCCGCCCTATACCAAAAAAGGGGCAAATGTCCGGGGTGGCAAATGTCCGGGGGGGGGGGGCAAATGTCCGGGATTCGTTATATGCGGTTCTCTGTCAGCCAACCTTTGATGATATATCGTATCCAAATAATGAAAACAGTCCAAGTCCATTTTTTCCACCTGTTGAAACTACATTCAAATAACGCTCACTAAATAACGAGGGACACAGGATTGTGGAGATCTTTCATATGTTTAAAGGACCTCAGATTGCCGATGGGTAATTACACTATCTCTCGATCGGCTAAACAATAAAGGGTGTGATTAGAACATATGGTGCAAACGTGGCAGATTGGTGTTAATTTGCATCAAGACTCTTAATCCTTGTGATAGCCAAAGTTTGTTAATTGACCCTTTGTATGTAATTAAGAAGGAAAACTGGCAACAATCCATTGAATTGAAAAGAGATTACAAATGTGTATATTATCATTCTAATGATATATAATTACAAAACACAATCGTTCTTGTTAAACAACAATTATAAGAGAAGATTAATCAAAAGATTACAACGCAATTAATTAAAGTTCAAAGTAAGAGAAACAATATTTTCTAGCAAATCTTTGAACTATTTATCAATATAATTACAAGGCAAAAAGTCGTCAACAAAGTAAGTGAAATGTTCCAAATAAACCCTTATTGCCGAATCTGACTCTTAAGTGTGTTTAAAAGTTTACTTCAAAGACCAGGGGTGGTTCAAAGTTTTTTTGTTTTTTTTTCGTTGCTTAAAAGAAGCCTCGTTTAACATAATGTAATTCTGTATTACATCGCATGAACCATAAAGTCATAACTATTTGGGGTAAAACAGAACAAACTAAACATACATGTCGGCAGATCAAGACATACGGGTTCAACAAATATGAAACATAGGACATAGGCAAATGAATTTTCTACATAAGAACTTCCCATTTAGTCTCCATCCCATAAAGGTTTCAATTCCCACGTTGTCTACATACTTAATTGCCAAAAGGTCTACAGTTAAAAGAAATATTTTCATTTCATTTTTAATTGATTAAAATATCTTCAAAATATTTAGATAATTCTGGATCTGCATAATTTGTTAGAAGCATATTACGAGAAATAGTGTAGACCAACATAAGAAAACTATTCTTTTCTGGATCTACACTTTATACCTATTTTTCTTTCCCACCAACCCTCCATAGAATAAGTGATTATAGGTTGGATTGATTTTCTACTCAATTAGTGTAAAAAACAACCCAATTTTCACGTGTAGGTGAGATGGAACTTCTGTCTGAAATGGTGTGAAAATTGGTAAAATAACTTTAGACAAAATGGGAATAAACCTTGTACATAACAAAACGACCTGACACTCAGTAACATAGGGAATTAACTCATAAAGGGTTGATGCGTATTTGGTCGAATATAGGGGGTATAAAAAAGATCGTTTATGTTATTTCCTACGTTATGCAGTTGACCAATAAAAAAAGCAATAAAACCCTCGACGTGAAAGATACGTATCTTTTGAAGCTTGTCGAAATACACAGGCGCGCATCACACCATGTTTCGTTGACACATAGTTGTGTGTTTTATTGCTTCGAGGCATGCCATTGGTTGCTATATAATGACGAAATCATATTTTGATTGGCGTTGCAAAGTCAGATTAGGGTAAATCGTTCTGCTTGAAGGGTCTTGGAAACAGTAGTTCTAAGTAGAGTGAATGGTATGGACATGTTTTAAATCAGAGGAATCTAACGTTGACTCGGTAGGTGTAATTATTGTTGAAGTCCGATCTTTAAACATGAATAAATTCAATTCCATAATCTCTTATACGTTAACTTTTATTTGTCACTCTTATAAGACATAATTTGATGGAATGTTCCATAAATAAGTGGAACATTTATTAAGTAGGTTTGATCAGCTTGCATCATATCATCTGTTCAATGTGTTTGCATTTACATGGTACAATATCATTTGAAAATGTTTGATTGCAAAATGGATTTTAAATAATGTTATCATAAGTTAAGGCAATAATCAAACAGATCTACATCATCGTATTCTATACTTGAATAAATGTTTAAGGAGAGGATCGCCTCTTCTCACTTAAAATGAATCGCAACGTTGTAACCGCGTTGGTATACAGTGTTTTATCTCGGGAAACGGGGTAAATTGTCCGCTAGAGAGTAAACACAAAGTAAGGATATACTTTGCTATTTCCCCTCCTCAACAATCTTTCCAATGTAGTTTTTACAAACACGACTTTCGACGGCATTGTTTAAATACCCGCAGCAGTTTATCTATGTTTGTCAATGTCAGCTGTTATTATTTAATACCCGGAAGTCTTAAACCGGAAGCTACCGAAAATTTCGTATCTCCGATTAAGAATATTCAAGAAAAGATAACAACAGTTTCTGAAAAGGCCTATACATGTCCTCTTCTTGGGTTCAACCGATAACACCGCCTTCTATAAAAGAAGCTCAACGTGGAAACGTGCTAAACCATTTAACCGTGTTTGAACGATATAAATGGCATTGTTCTGGCGCGTTTTTATCTCTTATGAAGTTTGCAAACGTGTCCGACTGAATTCCTAAAAAAGCCCTAAAAATGTCCTAATTATGTAAGGCAAACTCATTGCGTCCTGAATATGCGCTAGGCACGCCAATATATCAGACGAGTCATACTTTACAGTTATCATATGAAACAGTTAAGTACCGCATTAGATTAGCTGAACAGCTCTTGGATCCAAGGGTCCTGGGTTCGACTCCCGTCAGCGGCGAGGTGAAATAGGCCAGAACTAGACCACATATCGTCACAAGTAATGGTCATGTATCCAGAAAGCAGTCTTCGCGAGTGAATCTAACAAGTTTTGGATTTCCGTCACAATCAATGAAGAATAAATAAGTTATAACGTTTGTAGGTGACAGACTAATTTACTAGATTCGCTTCGTTCGTTTCAAAATTTGAAGAGATATTTAAATACGAGTATGACCTATGTTGATTATCAAAGAACCGATGACATCATAAACATACTTTGATTCAATTTATTTACACACATTTACGTCAACATTTCTGATTACATGATTTCATTTGAAAAATAAGAAATTTGGAAAAAAATTCATACAAAATCACAATTTCATATCAGCTCCATCCTTTATAAATTTGTTTTTGATTTTCTACCACATTGATCTAATGTCCCTTCATTTAAACATCACTCTTTAAAATCATTAGAATTAGGTATTATTAGAAGCATCACAACGATTTATTACAGGCAAAGCTTTAAAAAAGCATGGTTCATTCATTTCAAGCACCTTCTTCCTTATATAGTATTTGTATTCTGACAATTCATCCTCTTTGATGACCTGGACCTTGAATTTAACGAGCACGGCATTTCAGTTCGACACAGTCAATCTCTTCGTGTATTTGATTAATACAAGTTCCGTTCTATCCGAATTTCTGTAAAAACAATCCAAAGATGATAATTCTCAATACGTGATCCGTTTCCCGTTTCATATCCTCGCTGTAAATGTACACAGTGAGTACCCATCATCGTTATACGTTCCAATCGCCAAACAACCGTCTGTCTGTCTGTACGATATGCAGATTGGATTCAATACTCCGTCGTCCTTGTTTGACAAGACGCGTTGTTTGCGTCCATCCGCGGAGATGATGTGTACATTATTGGAGTGAATTCCACAAACCATTGCGTTACCTTCTCCATCCAGCATGAGTCCGGTTGGCCCCTTCAAATCGCCGTCTTTGTATCTGTATACGATGTCACCCTGCTGATTCAAACAGGTAACGGAATGGTCAGTCCGGTCAGTAACGATAACTCTTTGTCCGTCCCTAGTTACTTTCACACACCACGGATCTGTAAACTTGTACTGTGTTCCATCGTAACCCAGCCTTCTCTGTATATTGCCCGCCTTGTCTAAAATCCTCACTTCACCGTTACCTGGATCATCATCACAAGTGACGTATATCTCATCGTTGTGGAAATCAACCCCTGTGCACCCACGTCCAACTTTGATTGTATCCTTCATCTCCATCTTTGGTATGACCTCGACAAATTGTATTTGAGCGGTCCGGCCAAGAGATACCAATACCTCTGTATTCGAGACGAGACACACATCTATTGCCCTCATCGCCAGCTGTGATATCTGTCGAAATTTCTCATCCAGCAACTTCAGGCCATCATCAAAACAGGCTAGAACAACTTGACCATCAGGTAGAAATGCAATTGACCGTACACTGATACTTCCAACATGATGCTGTTTTACATTCCGTAGAGACACGTTTAGACAGGAAACATAACGCTGCCAACGACGAACTTTAAGCTTCCCCAGGGATTTAACTTGTCCCAAACTAACAGAAAACAATTCATCCGGCTTAAAGTCTAAGTCAAGTCCAGCGATCTCTTTTTCAATCTGTTTACTCGTATCGTCGTATTCTTGTATGACATTTTCGGCTTTCTTGATACCAACAAACATAGCGTCCGTGTGCTGTGTTTCTCCACATTCTTTCAATATCTTCGTGTTTTCAATGATCTGCTTTAACATGTCGTTAGCTATTGTTAGATGATCTTCTATTTCTTTACTGATCTTACTTTCAACTTCCTTTACTTGGGCTTTCATGTTCTTTTCGAGACCGTCTAGGATAGCGTTGACGTCTTTCCGAACTTTGTCGATTTCATCCATGCAATGTTTTATCTTATTTTTGAGTTCTTTCTTGTCTTCTTTCCTTTCCTTTTCGAGTCCGGTGTATGTCTTCTCCAACTCGGTTAATTTGCCGTGTATCTTGCTTAATTCAAGACTTGTTTCTGGTCTTGAAGCATGTTTCTTTATATCAGCCTTGTTACACGCTCTGTGGTATACGGTCTCGCATGTTAAACAGAAAACAGCGCCATGGTCCTTGCAGAAACGAGACACCAGCATTTGATGCTTATCACAGATCATAATCGATGGAATCCGTTGAAAGCCGCCCATTATAATCGCCTCAAATTGAGCTCCCGTTACAAGCTTGTGATCCTTTGTCCTTTTGGACGCTTGGTGTCCTTTTTCACAAGCCAGGCAGAGGGCCTCTTTACATAGATTGCAGTAGGATACAGCCCGTGACTGGGTGTTCTTGGTCTTGCAAACGTCACATGCAATGTCACAATCGTCTGATTGCACGTTGACGGATGAATATCCAGACGTCATGATTTTTTTTATTGGATTTGATCCTGAAAATGAGGAGAAACTGACACCTTATAATGTATGAACAGTTTGTATGTAGATGAACTTACTTGCCGATGATTGTGTTCATATCATCCAACCGATTAATTACCCCAGTCGTGCTGTTAAAGATAAGGAGAACGTACTGGGACATATATATCTGTATATTTTCAAATAGAGTATACACGTGTTTGCTGCATTATAAAACAGACTACTTTTAACAACAATTATGTTAAAGTGACCATCTCACAGATTGCGTTTAAGAGTAATATACGTTTAAAGGGTTATTCAAATCAATTTGCGTCGTTGAATATTATGAATGAATAACCATTCTATACTTGATTATTTTACAAGTGCTAGAAACATGATAATATAAGCATTCAACCATTTCAGTGCTTGGACGGAAAAACAAATAAACAATTATGGTTTTGCCTGCCGTCACAATGTGCTGGCGTCGTGTGTCGACCTATTTAATATTCTGGGCCACGGACGCTATTACCAACTTCGATCATTAAACAGGAAGGAAATAATCAAAATTGTGTTACAAAATAAACTGTTGAAATATATTTTGTTTATAACTGCAAGATAAATATGCCATATCATTACCAAACTGTTATAACATGGGTTAAGAAAATTATCAGTATTTAGTTTTGTATAACTAAATATATTTGATATTTTTTTATCTTAAGAATGTATATTTGCTTTTGGAAAATATTTGCCACCAAACGGCATCATGTGAATTCTAAAGACAACTTAAGGACAATGTCATGGCCGAAATTCGATAATGGGTGGGTGGGGTACGAATTTCTTATATTGAAGTAATTGGATAAATGTAACACATTTATCATTTATGGAGATGTTAAAAATGCTTTCTTAAAGATGTTAGAATAGAAAAATGAACTTGATACATGAAATAGAAAGAATAATCCATGTTTTATTCATCATTTTTTGGTACAAGATTTCAAAGAACTGGATGCACAAATATGTATATAATTACATTCAAAACCATGCTAAGAGTTCCATTTAGATACACCGAGACTTAACTTTAGAATTTAATTTGTATTCCTTTATTTTTGATGCAAGGTACTGACATGTACACAATAACTTTCATTTTCCAAAGGCTCACTTTACACAAAAATACAGTACCAATAAATAAGTATGGTGGCTACTAATCGCTAAAATTCATTAAAGTTTACACATATAATAATTTAAAAAAAATTGTGACTGAAACAAAAACTTAAGTTGTTGATATCTATATGATGTTTGTAATGATATTGTGTTAAGTTGAATGGTTTCATATTGAGAAAAAAAATAATTTATCAACATACACCTTTTTCAATTAGCCTTCATAACATACAATTTAATCTTATTCCTTAAAAAGATTACCAATGCACTTTTTTTGAAACGCGTAAAGAGATGTCAATAACTAGGTCAGTTGGTCAACACTGCTTTTATGTTGTGCTACGTTTATTTACCAATCGTCATTAAATATAGCCATGGATCTATACATGTTTGGAACATTTTTCATTTTCCTTCTTGGTCCAAGAACTAGGTCACTATATCAAATTATAAGGTAACTCTTTGTTCACTAAGGAATGCATGAAGGCTAATTTATGTCAAAATTGGTGAACATGTTTGGTTCAACGAAATCATGATCAATTTTGAAAACGGGTTACATAGAATAAGAAAAATAAATATTCAAATTTCTGAAACATACTATGGTAATGTATGCAGTGTGAATATGGCCCTCTCATGTGCATTTGTAATTTATGAATAAGTTGGTCGGTCATGGAAGCTTGATGCTATATCTAGCATTCAAAAACATAAACAAAAGTATATTGTGGGGGCGGGGGCGGCATGTGGGCTTTGCGAAAAAGGGAAAGAAAACCCCTTAGGTAAACTCATTTTCAAGGGAAACCTGCATGACTTTAAAGAAAATCGCGAGAATCTGTTATTTACTGAAAAAAAGGCCCTCGATTGATCCATAAAGACAAACAGTTCAGCAAGATCAGTCTGCGTTCAACTCTATCCAACAAAGAAAACGTGGTACTACATAAACACCATATTATAATTCCCTCAGCATAAGGTTTAGGTATCACGAACTGCATGGGCAAAACAAACTTTACTCTGGCATGTAGATTAAATTCGGATAGCATGTTTATAGACCATAAACCCAATTCACTGCGAAGATAGTTTCTAATTGACAGGAAGAAGGCTTTATTCAAAGTTGTTTTTTAAATATTCAACCACCAACCACTTATTATGTGCGTTATTGGTCACTGATTGTCGTTTAACAGATTTTGAATTGATAGCTTTTCGCCGGGAATGGTATTTTGCGATGTCAACAAATAGGGTGAAACGGCTCAAAAAAGTCCGTCATCAAATTCGCTTGGTAGTTGAAGGTCTAATCATTTTCTTCTTACAAATATACTAAAAGCTTTTAAGTCCAACTCCGGCTAAAAACCATGCAAAACCTGCAGAAAGTGATTTATCGTATGTCAAAAAATCTAATGAAGTTGTGTTTTTCGGATAGATAACACCCTAAAAATAAGCAAACTCAGATTTTTTCTTCAACATGGTCAATGGATTAGAAGAAACTTAGTTTGAGATGAAAATAAGCTTCCTTTTAAAATAATATGTAAAGTATTTTGCTCATATTGTGCTGTTATGTCCAGAATTATTCACCTGTGTTATACTACTAAATATGACATATTATATTTCAAGATCATTTCCCTTAAATAATGTTCATATCTTAATTCTTAAGCCAAATTGTCTAACTAAGTATTTCCTCATTCATGTTTGTCTTATTTTATTTGGATTTAACATTATGTCAACAGTTTTTTAGTCATATAATCATATTGGGATACTCGACTCATCATTGATGCAATTTGATGGAGGGAGGTCCCTTACTTTACCTTTACCCATCAGGGCCGGTCAAGATAAATAAAACCATCCCTAATTCCATTACTCGGCAAGAGTCAAGCACTCATGAGAATTCAAATATATCACTACCACAATTTTAACAGATATGGAGAGGGTTTGGTAATTTAAGAGGTTTATAGCAAATATTCCTTTTCACATTAATTCTATTTTTAAAGGAAACATCTATGCACTAGTTGTTTGTTTATGTATAAAAAAACTTATCTGCTATATAAGATGCAATAGAGTTTGATTGTAACTTACTTTTTTTTTAAATTTCTTTAGGGTTGTGCCCAAGTGGCTCCATGAACATATTATCTACAAGCAATGGTGAGACCCTCCTTTGATGACAGAAAGGTGTTCCTTATATTAAAGTCAACTAGACTAAGTAGGAATGGCTGTTTGTGTAGGTGGGTGAGTATTTATTTCAAGTTTTTAAATTATGAAGTATATTGAAAAATTGAATAATCCATAACATTAAAAACCTGATGAATTCTTGTTACCACCTAATGATAAGGGTCCTGATTGGTTTAGTGGTTAAGGTGCTGGTGTTAGTACTTGGGGATCCCTTGTTCAAGGCCCAACATTAGCTAGATCCCTAGCCTAATACTAATGAATCCAGGTGAGCTGTAACATGACGGAAAAATTGTTGACACAATATCTTTCTCTATATAAACAAACAAACAAACAAACAAACAAACAAACAAACAAACCACTTAACAATGATGGTTGTATGAAATAATGTGTAAGAATTTCTGAATTCATATCTATAGTCATACCAAATAAAGCCATATTTGAGTTCTCCCAGTAAAAAAAAAGGCAGTTGGTTTTGAAGACAATCATGCAGTCCATTTACATAAGGTTGATTTTCTATGATAGATATCTTGAATTACAAAAACACAACGTACTTTACATTCCATGCTGAAATTATTCAGCATTTGTCTTCACTTTAACTAAGTCTAAAGTATGTTATTAATCTTATATTGACTTACTTATTTACCCATCCTTTTTATATCTTATTCAGAAATAACTTGAAAGACAAGACAGACTAACCCTGACCAATGCTTTCTTAAACAAAGCTTATCTTCTAGTGTTAAGTGATAAGTTAATTCTACCAAATTTTGTATTCTCTCATTATCATTACGAATGGTAAAAATGAGATATTTTCGGCTTGTCCACAATATGATGATGACAAAAAAAACTTTATCTAATCTTCATTAAATGTTACGAAATTCTTTTTTTTTTAAATCAATCAGTATTTACTCAAAATATAAGTGTTATGCCCCTTGAATGATAAAACATTGACATTTTATCCTATAGAAGCAGTTTTGAGACAAACGATTTCTTCATATATGTTGCTGTAATTTCCAAAATGAATATCAAAGAATATCTTATTTTGGTAAATTAAAGCAAGTCTATCGCCCCTGTTATTTACATATTGGAAAAGGTACAACCAGGAAGGTGTTGTTTTCTTCATGTTTCCATAGCAACATCATTGTATTGCACTATGTTTTCTAAGATGAGCTCAGTAATCAATCTAAAAGAGTTCAAATGCATTTTGTGAAAAGTCCAGATAGCTTTACTGGAGTGAAAAATATTGAATCACAGTCGCTCAAATTTGTCATTTGATGCTTTCTACAGTACTTCTTCCTTATGAGTTGTGGTCAGATATGAAACACAAATCTCTATTTGCTTAATTTTTCAGTTTGAACATGTTTTTTATGTCTTTATATGTGTTTCATTTCTGAGTTAGGTGCATCAAGAAAAAAATCAAGACAAGAAATTGCCATTTTTGAATTATTTCAGTTTTTGTTGGTTTCCATAGCAACACATTTTAAATGATTTTCTCAAATTGTAAACCATTTTATATATTGAATTATCATCTTTTTGGTATTAAAAGTTTGTTTGCCAAATTAAAATTGAATTTTGTTGCCTTTTATAGTTAAAATAGAATGATTTTAGGTGGAATGACTATTTCTTTTCTTGTTGCTAGGGTACTTATTCCTTTTTGAGATATCTCAACAAAGAGGAAAAAACATGCGATTTTTTTTTACATGATTTTGATAGAGGAGATGTCCTTTAACTGTTTTCATAATATGAGCTTTCTGTATTAGGTTGGTCTTGAGAGAAAATGTAAAATGAAATATGTCAATTTTCCAGAAATACTTAAAAATAAAAAAAATAAAAAACCAGCTGAATCTTGAAATGACCTCTGTATAATAGTATAAAGTAGAGCAGCAACATTTATAGAAATTTCTTTCCACTAAATGATATTCTTGGAAACTGCAAACGTATCTATTTCCTACATCTTATGTATGCATTTTTAATGTGAAAATGACCCCAAATCCCTGATTCTTTTGTCATTTCTTGCTAAGAAATGGCCAAAATAAAATCTTCCGTTGCCATGGCAGCTGTCACAATAATTATGAAATATTCAGCCAAACATAGTTTGTCATAAGTGCTATACATCTGGCTAAAATTTTTGCAATTCTGTCACCATGGATAAATCACCTTTTGCATGGTTCTTAGAAATAGTCCAAAAACAAGTTCATCATTCATAATTTTGCGAAAATAGCCCATCTTCAAACAACCATGCCGTTTCGCGCATTTGTACAAATCGTCTAACTCGCCTTTCATTTCCGTTTTGATTTTTTTACATCTAATTTCGACTTTACACACTGGTCAAAAAGCCCGAATATACATAATCGAAGCAAGATAAGCACGATCGATCAATAGGCTCGCTTTTGAAGGCGAAAAAGTATTCTTTTATAATTGTCCTACTGAAAAGCATGACACGAAGCGATTACCTTTTGAACACAGGTTTTCTAACGTCAAGTACAAGGCAAGATGGAGGATGCAAATTTTGAGGATGGATTGTTCATGCTTCTTTACACATCAACTTATTTCTCATTTATTTGGAAATTTAACACTCGGCTGCTCTTCATCGAGGTTGGCTCTTTATCATTCTGTTAAGTTTGTCATCTAAAGCTTATCGTAATTTGAGAAAAGCTGTCCCAAGAATTGGAAAGGTTTTTCGTCTGCTGCGCTCTTACTATATGCCAAAAACACCCGACGAGGTTCATTTGACATTTGACAATGCTTTTTTTTCATAAATAATAACATTTCTAAGTTGCCACGGTTTGTCCTTATGCTTTTTTGCATGTTCATATTTGGGAGTGTTGATAATCTTTTTCGGCCATGACATAGTCCTTAATATTTATGTTTTTGATGAAGAAAAAGAATCGAAATGATTAATTACTTTCAGTTACAAACAGAGAAGTGTCAGGAGAAACAGCAATCATCCCAACCAACAATTCATTCAGAACTTCTCATTTTCTGTATACTTTTGTGTGTTTTTTTTTAGTTTGATTGTTGATTTTGATCTTTATGAAACATTTGTATAATGTCTAACGTAACCTACAAAGCTGAATCGCTAACAACACAAATAACTGTATGATTCGGTTAACCCTTTCCCAAACAACAACTTCTAGACTGTCCCAAATTGAAAGAGTTTGCAGGCTACATTTCAAAATGTGATGAAATTGAAAATTGATCTTCTGATAGGTCAGAAAACAGTATGGGAAAAGGAGAAATTGTTCATTAAGAGCAATTTCTCCCTTTCCCACAATGTTTTCCAGAGTCGTATGCAACAATCATGTCAAATTTCGTTATTGTTTGGTAATGGGCAAAATAAACATCGTTCAAGTTGGATGCTCATGGTTTTGTCAAAAGAGGGCCTTCTCCAGTGGATCAAGATACCAAATCCGACTTTAATCTGGGGATACCTGCTAGGTCACATTTACAAAGTATGCATTTTTCCGTGATAGTTTTAAAAAGATGACATTCAGGATTTTATACCTTTGGTCCAACAACAAATGCACTTTCTCATACATCGCGTTCATATTTGTTCTATGGAGGTTTGAACTTTTATAAACATTGACTCTCTTTAGTATTTATCACTTAGCATCGGTATATTGTTTCTAATCAGCAAAGCATTTTTTTTGTTTTGATTACGGACGTTTCACTTTAGAATGTACAGGACGAAAGTTCGACACTAAAAATGTTTCTTTTCTTGACTTCCTTCTTATCTTGGTCTACTCAATAGTCAAAAATATCATAAAGCACATCTGACCTTAAATTTGAGCAAATTTTGCCCATTTTAACATCCTGGTTTAAGTTCAATATGGCACTATGCTACGCAAAACCTGCTCTATTGATCAGATTGAAACTCCACACATAAGTTAAGTGTCATCTTGCAATTTCGATGACAAAAGCTGCTAATCCTGACTTTGATTTAAAGCAAAGTATGCCCCCATATATACTAAGAAATACTTGGCTAAAGTTTTGTAATCAATGTTCTAACTCAACAACTACTCTACTGATCAGATTGAAACTTCACATATGTGTTAAGGATCATATTTTGAGGCTTAACCAAACCTTTTAGCTTTGACTTTGATCTTAAACACGCCTTTTGTACTGCGTGGAAGCTTGTATTTCTTCAATACTGCAGTGGTCGGATTGAAATCTCAAAGGGTGTTTGTATAATAATACATCTAGAAGGTCCCTGACCAAGTCCCTTCCTTTTTGGCTTTGATATGAAGCAAAATATGCCCCCTTAAATACTTCGAAACACTAGGTAACCTTTTAACATGCAATTTTCTAACTCAACAACTACTCTAGTAATTAGATACAACTTCATATATGTGTCTAGGATCATACTCTGAGGCCCCTGACAAAACCCTAAAGCTCTCATTTTGATATACAGAACCCCTTCTATAATAAGCCAATAGTATTTAAAGTTTTGTATCTCATCAAATACTATAGAAAACAGATTGAAACATCAAAGAGATGTTTGATCATTATATAAGGTCCCTGACAAAGTCCCATACTTTTTGGACTTAGTTTTAATCAAATAATTACCGTTCATAACGATTCTAAGAATGAGGCGTTGCTTAGACATTGTTTACCATGTTATCACATACAAAACGAAATCGAAATAGCATGTCGATTTGATTACAAAATCATTTTTTATGTACCATCGAGTTAATGTAAATTTAAAATGATGATCCATTGAAATCATCAGACGAACTTCCTACTTAAACAACTTACCTTTCAACGTTACGTAATTATAAACATCATCGCAAATGGAATACACATATAATCAAATCTCTTCGCTCCTTTGTGGTAAGATTTCCCCCTCATTGCAAGATAACGGTATCGAAACCACCTTATAAGGAAGAAAACACTTCAATACTTCATTGATACTTTAATAGCTGAAATAAAAGATTCGTCTGCTTATGATAAAAGGGTTTATTTGGTAGCTTGTTTGTCACATAATGATGTTGTTAAATTTCCTTTAACTCTTTTCTTGTCTTTTCTTGACCACAACCAGGAATTTGTCCTATTTAAACGGAACTTACACTCTTTAGTAGTAATGTTCTCAGCTTTACCAATAAAACGTTTGAGTAAACCCAAAATAGTGAAGTGTAATTTGCTCTTCTAGAAATTATCTTCCTTAAAGTGCATTCGGAAATAGAAGCTTATGATTGCCCGGGCCGTCAATGTACAGCCCCTTAACACGATTTACAACAAAATATACAATAATATTATACGCCAAAAGACAAACAACCTCCGATCCTTTTAAATCTAATGAAGTTTCCACGAATGCCTTGCGATGAAGATATTCCATTTAGTTAGAGTTTCCATACGTTTTATCAGATTCATGTCTTATTCTTTAACGTTCTGCTAACGAGCATCAACCCTTATAACAGTGTTTTTTGCCATGGCAAAATACTTTGACAGTAATATGTAACGAACTTGTTGGATCCCTTAAAGATGTACATGTATCTAGACGTATACGCAATGCATATAAACAGAAAACAATTCATAAAAGAAACTCCCAGGAGTCAATAGTTTTGTCAGGTTTTAGAGCTACTTTCAAATCTTTATATAATATGTTTATTTGTCTATGACACACTGTTTAAAATAAAAGTCTGAAACTTTTTCATCATTTTGACTTTCAAGTCGTTCGTTTATGACAATAGGTCCTTATTTCCTAAATACAAGTGAACATCTGTACTAAGCTTATTCTGACCTTAAACTTAATTGCCGGACCAAAAAGTATTCCTTATGCCAGAGTCAAGTGATTAATATCATTATCGGTTTGAATCCATTGGCAGTCGGTATGTTATATTTAGTGACACACTGGTCAAGGTTTTGCATTTTTCGCCATAGGGAATTTCGTGACCAGCCTGTAGCAAAAGGGAATATCAGACGGTTATTGATTGGAATGGAAATTAGAATAAAAAAGACAAGGACAAGTAAAAACGATCCTACCTCCCACTTGGAATTTATGACGGATGGACGGACACCATCATGTTTCAGAAAACAGTTGACTATAAGACTCAAAAAATCGAATTAAAAACAAATATATTTCAATATCGGAGAGAACAAGCAATTAGTAAAAGAGTTGAACTGTTATATGCTCTAAGTGTAAAAGCATTTGATGTGCCGTTTGCTTTCACTTTAAATTCGGAGCGAAGGTTGGCAGCCGAAGTATCCTTGAAACATTACTTTGTATCAAGTAATAACCAACACACGTTATTGACTTATCAAGCGAATACATTCTTTTTCACAACATTTTCGACAACCTTTTTCTGTACATCGTGAGTAAATAAGATCTTTGTAAAGATATATTTGAATCCCTCATATGCTTCATAAAATATCATTAGGGATTTTATTAAACTTTGACTTCTTTAATATTGTTTGTTAAGTGAATGCGTTTGATATACTTATGAGCTGAAGTGAATTGATATGATCGACCGAATACTTTTATCCGGTTTTCCCGGATTTAGATTAGATATAATGCATAATTAGATACAATTATATGCACAAATCTATATAAATATAAATCAACCTGGTTTTGTTGGTTTAGATTTTGCTTAAAGGCTCATTATAACCATGGTTCATCGAGGGGAGAGTGAAGAAAAAAAAACATACACAAAGGAATTACAAAATGAGAGTATATAGAAAGAAAACAAAAGAGAATGGCTGTAAATAGTAGAAAATACAAAAAGGTGCATGATGTACATAGAAATCTAGGTTAACTGTGGGCCATTATGGCTGGTTCTGTATCATATATCTTACAGCTGTCCAGTTTTCAGTTTCTGAATGAATTAACCTGTTTTCCTTGTAAATATCCAAGGCCAATTGCAGACTGTGCTTAATACCAATGATAGAAGGTATGACATTTTTCAATTTGAAAGTGTATACAAAACGTTTAAAATATATAGAAAATATAGAAATATAGAAAAAAAAGGTCAATCGTGTGGTCGTTATTACATATTCCTAGCAATATATCATCGCTTGTTACGTGAAGGTTCTAGTATTTTCCATTTAATGTATTTATAACATGTAATATTAAGGGTTTAACGTGTATACAATCATAGAATAGGTGTTGAAGTGTTTCCTCACATATGTGACAGAGGGTGCATGTTTGGCTATCTTTAATGTGCATTTTATATAGTAAATGGTTTGTTGGGAGTATCCTATGTAAAAGTTTTATCTACATTCATTGTACATATGTATCTTTAGATATGCTCAAAGTCCTGGGGCCCGTTTCATTAACGATCTTAAGTGCGAATTCGCTCTTAAGTCAGATTTTCTCTCTCAGGCGCGTTTCATCAATTTTCGCTCTTAGAAGTTACGAGCGAAAAACGCTCTTAACTCTAAGAGAGGTCCGGGGCTGTCTTAAGTGCGATGACGTCACAGAATGGCGGCCATTTTTCTAAGATTTTGAAAGATTTTATTTCATTCAGAACGAGATATATACACTGTTTATAAATGATCTAGAATTACAAAACATGGATTATTCCATTCGCACATGTACATTATCGATTTTAAACAATGAGACGCGCGACAATATGTACTCGTTCACCTCTAAACAAGTTGTAAATATGCGAAGCGAGGGCCCGAAGAAATGTCAAGTCACGGTTTACCGGTATCACACATTTTATGTTCAGCCAAGTCAGTGTTGGATAATCATCATGCAACCAAATTTTTTCTATGTATTTTTTTCTTTTTTATGCCTAATGTTTATGATTACCCGTAAATGTTATGTATTAAATGAAAAATATTTTTGAATCAAGGTTTAAACTATTTAAAAGGACGGTTAGGATATGCCTAAATTCCGGTACAATGCGGTAAAGTTTACGTTATGCCGGCCATTTCGGTAAATATGAGATAGTTGCGAACGTTTTGATTTTGCTCCTAACTTATGATCGCCATAAGCAGTTGCGATTGTTTGATGAAACGCACATAAGAACCGTCGTAAGTGTGGTTTTAATCGCTCTTAGCTAAGTGCACTTAAGACATTTGATGAAACGGTGCCCTGGTGTATATTTTCTTCCAGTCTTTGTTTAAATTAGGGTAGGTAGAATGCCATTGTGTTTGACTTGTTGGTATTTCCTTATTTTACTGAGTATCCCATAGACATGTTTATTTGTGTCTGAACTAGATAAAATTAGGAAAAAATATGAAGGGGTTATGATTTCTTTTCAAGTATCTCAAAATTCTCATTTGCTGTAGTAGTGTTCAAAAAGGATGTTACTGCATTTCTTAAACAATATTAATGTATGTAATTTAAAGTATTGCCTGTTCTCGAATTTATCTCATCAATAGTTTTAAAGGTGCCATTTTTGTTAAGGATGTCTATAATTAGTCTTTAACCTTTTTGAAACAAGTCGTGATAATACACTGGTTTTGAATTCACTTTGATTTTATCGTTATAGAATAGTGGCATATAGAGGATTTGATTCCAAACATTGGCATTATATTCAACCTATATGACAAATACGCCTTAAGAACATCCACCGAGAAGTTATTTTTTATTGTTAAAATTAGTCGTTTGCAGTATGATTTACCATAATTTTTATCATATGAATGTTAAAAAGACTGTAAACCAGTTGATAGTACACTCAAACTTGTGTTAAGAGGCCAGCCTATGGGACAGAGTAAATTGGCTGTTTAAGACAGGTTGGCTGCTTAACACAAATTGATTAACACTATAAATCTAACAATGGGACTTTCTGTAGTGGTTATTTAAGACAGGTTGGCTGCTTAAAAGGGTGATTGCTTAAACACAAGTTAGACTGTATGTATTATTGCTGTATAGAACAATATTCTTAATCCATTTGATCTTCATGCTATATATAATGTTTGATGTCTGTCACTTTAAGACCACATTCTTCATATTGTTTTGTGCAGACGCTATTCTTAGTTTTGGGTCTTCCATCCCATATGAAATTCAGAAATGTGTTATTTAATTCTTTAATAAAGTCATTCTTAGGATTAAGAATACTTATAAAAAGATGAGTAAACAGTGGGATTAAAACTACTTATAAAAAGATGAGTAAACAGTGGGATTAAAATACTTATAAAAAGATGAGTAAACAGTGGGATTAAAACTACTTATAAAAAGATGAGTAAACAGTGGGATTAAAACTACTTATAAAAAGATGAGTAAACAGTGGGATTAAGAATACTTATAAAAAGATGAGTAAACAGTGGGATTAAGAATACTTATAAAAAGATGAGTAAACAGTGGGATTAAGAATACTTATAAAAAGATGAGTAAACAGTGGGATTAAAACTACTTATAAAAAGATGAGTAAACAGTGGGATTAAAACTACTTATAAAAAGATGAGTAAACAGTGGGATTAAAACAGATTTAACTACAGTTATTCTTCAAATAGGTTTCAATCTACGTCTCCTCCAGTATGAAATCATTTATTCTTATATCATCTGCTTTTGCATTAAAGTTTTAGCTTTCCATTTTATTTAGATCAATGTCATATACAACACCTAATAATTTAAACTGTGTTTCACCCCATTCAGTTTTTATTGAGCGTGTGCTGTATTTCAGCGAACCTATCCAAATGATCTTAGTTTTTTCAAAATTTACATTTTAACTTGATATTTGCGAGAAATGGTTAAGTGTGTTTAAAACGGTATTTAGACATTCTTCTGATCCATCTAAAAGAAGTGAGGTATCATCTTCAAATTGTGAAATTATGTATTCCTCTTCATTTATTTTTATCCCTTTTATATCTTTACAAGTTTTTATCTTGATTACTTAGTATCTTAACCATAATAAAAAATCTAATAAAAAAACATTGAGCTGAAAACATACTTCAGTATTGTGTAGAAAGAGATGAATCCATAGTTAAAACATTTTTCCAAATTAAAAAAAAATCATTTAAATCTTATTCTTAATGGAAAAAAAATCAAACTTTAAAAATATACACAATGGTCCTATTCAGTGCCAAGCCTTGACAAGTATACATAAATTTTCATATGTCGTAATGTAATGTTTATATAGACCGCATTAACAACAATATTGTAGATCGTTTTGTTTTTGTTAACTGTACGATTTTAATGTGTCAATGTGTTATACTGATTAACACCGCCAAAGACCTGCGACATCACGTCTATAACCGGTTTATTTACCAGAATCAACAATGTCATGTTTTATTATAGTACCATCTCTTGATCAGCGATTGTCCGTTACGCCGAAACCTAGCTCGACCATTCTAATGTTGGTATTGATGTATTCTTACTTGTTGGGGTAATTGTCTCTTAGGCTGCTTTCTATGTGAACACGTATTGTACTCAAGATCGTGTTTAATGCCGTGTCAACAGTTTTTTCAGTAATATAAAAGGCTTTCCCAGTTTCACTAGTTCTAGGCTAGGAATCTTAATCATATTAACAAAAGGCATCCCGATGTAACCAGTGATAACGGAATGACTCGATCCCATGACCTACAGATTCTTAGTCCACCATATTAACCACTGTGCTACACATTACCTTCTAGCTAGTAATGGTATCAAACCATAGAGTCCAGCACAAGTTCCGGATGTCATGTGTTCAATAAATAGACCCGGGCATGCCAAATTAATGTTGGTACTAGGAGCCTCCTTTCAGGGCACTTTGGATGATGTGAAAAGTATCTTAACTAAGATTGTCGGTCTATGGTGGGAACATATTGTAACGTTCGTTGAAAGTTTATGCAAATTAGGAACGCAATGCATTGTTTGAGAGAACATGCCGGTATATATATAGACAACACAACCGCTCATTGTACGACAGTGTTTTTCACTGAACGGATGTGTTTGTGTCTTTGAGAGGTCCATATGCTCGGTTCGTTACAATATGAAGATCTGGTGTTGAATCTAAAAGCACTGACAACTAAAGTTAATACTAAAAGGACGTTCATTCATAAAGCAAACATGAGTTTCTAATGTTATATTTGCTTATTATTGTCTTTTTTTGCGTAGTAACGGCTAGTTACAATTCTAAACCATTTTTCGATGCGAAGGCCAAGTGTTACAGTAGGATATATATAAGGGGAGGTAATCAATCATAGAATTATAGTAATTATTAAGAATTATTTCCCTTGTGTAGAATTGTGGTATTTAATCATTTGAAACCTCTCTGTCTTTTAACTAGGATATGTCCAGCTGTTAATGTTGATAAGAATGAAACTTCTGCGTCTTGATTGTTCAGGTTATTTTCCTACCATATATTTGATTATTAAGTGTATTTTATGACTAACTTAAGTTTGAATAGACTTAAAGAAAATCAACGTATTTGTGTTAGAAAAGTAAAAAAAGATGCTTTTCAAGATAGGCTTATGAGGCAAAAGAAAGATATTGTTTACACTACTTGTTTTTTGTAATTCACCGATCAGTTATAAATTCATTTTCATTTTCAGATCATGTAATCCATCTGCATAATGATTTGTATGAGGAGCAAGATTGATCTTGAGATGTAAATTATAAAACAAATGAAATAATAACTATAATCACGTCATTTTGGCTCAATAAACGTCGGATGGAATTGGATTATGGTTAAAGGTCGTCTTCAACAGTAGTTTAGTCATACAACTGTAGGCAGTGTATATATCCATGGTCCTGGTACTGCTTCACTATAATTACACAATATACCCAAGGCTGCTGGCTGCTGTCCCATGTGAATAGAGTTGAAAAGTGGGGAAAAACGAATATAACATCGCAACGATTTCGTGAAGTTGTACGAACATATTTCTGGACTTGCCGGGATTTCATACTCGAAACCCCTGTATACCAATTCGAAAAACCTACTGGCTCAGTTATTCAGTTTTGACGAGTTAAGCTAAGAAAACATTGTTTACAAAGCAATTAGTCTTAAAGCACAGGACTTTTGTATTTCTAAAAGGACTCGCTCCTGTGAAGCACATAGCCAAACGGAATTAATGCACCGAGTTTTCGGTTTCTTTCCTTGCCCATTTTCTCTGTCAGAACAAAGGTATAGAGTTAGTGTTGTGTACGGAAGTTTTCAGTCTCGAGCTGGGACCTGACCAAACAAAGGCTGAATGACAAAGTTGGTAACGATATATGAATTTATTGCCTCCATTTTTGACAGAAGAATAAATTAAGATACACAACGTAAGATATTTACAAGTACGTTAACATAATAATTGGGAATATTCTGTAACCAATTTAAAAGGTTACATGATTTTCAATGATCCTAAAATGTAACATGCAATAAATGTTTTCAAGAGATTTGCTCACCTAATTGAAAATGCTGGGCACTAATCGATTTCTATATATGTCACAAGCATGAATATGATAACCTCGAATCTAACTAGACGGAAAACCATGGCATCCAAAGGAGGACAAAACCATTTCTGCTCGATTTGAATATCATAACGTATTTTAGGATTATCAACATAAGGACATTCAAATACCTTACATTAAAAATGCGCTGACATTGACGGCTTACATCCAGGTGCTACTTACGCGAGGAGAACAATTTCTTGCCAGGAATTCCATGACAACCACTGAGCTTAGGGGGCTTCTTTGCGACCTTCAAAAGTTCGAATCATAGAGGTTGTCTTTACAGAAATGCCTAAATATCCGGAAATTTTAGGACGCGTTTATTCTGTCTCCAAGCATTTTTTTTCAAAGGAGAATATCGCACTTACAAATGTAGTTATTTCCAAGATTCTTTTATAGGGAATACACCTGGCATTTTGAACAGGTCTAAGAACTCCATTAATAAGAATCTTCACAATATCAGAAATAAAATCGAGTTTCTTTATTGCACACACTTCGTTTTGTTGAAGTTTCAGGAGAAACAGTGTGTAACATATATATACATAAGTAAGGTGATGATCGACAAAGAATACCTAAAGGGAAGCTAGGTTTCTTTCGCACAATTTAAGCCCGTGAAGAAGTTATTTCACCTTCCACCATGTCCACCTGCGTAAGATGAGGCGGTCACTGGGATTTCTTTTTTAAAAAAAAAGTGATGTGCAACTTCCATATTTTTATCCAGTTTGTTCTGAAATATCATTCAAAACTTCACATCCGTATAAACGTACGGGGAACTAGGCAAAATCTATATGGCTTTATGGCTGTACTCTGATTTGGTCCAGCGCTTCCGGTTATCACGTTCTTTATAGACAGGTATCTGTCTCTAATTGTCTGTTGCACTTTGTTAACGCCGAACGTATGTTTTCCAGACCAGGACTTACTCGGACAACCCGTACTGCAATTCTCTTTCGATATATACGTCATAGCGAATCGGACTAGACGAGGACGGGCTTTTGTCTTAATATTTGTGCGAGTCCGTCTCTGAAATCACTGCAGAATTATTAAGGGCGGTCATAAAAAGAGCTATTAAGCTTAAAAGTTGTGTTTGTACAAATTCACTGTCAGACACACATTGACAAAAAGGTAGAATGTCCGAGTTGTGTGTGAAGAATTTTAGGCTCGAGCTGGGACCTTGTCATACCAAAGAGCTGAGTGACAAATCTGGGAATGGGTTTCTACATTGGTTTCCTTGTCAATAATTGATATACGAGTTATTTGATATTTCTTTAAAGGCAAACGTTCGTAACACGGAAAAGACAAGGAATGTTTTATAACAACTACTTGTTCACAAATGGGACAATATAAAATGTCGCTGAAGAAATATGGTATTGCATTGCGATTAAGTATTAAGAAAAGTAGCTTCTGAACGCAAAATTGAAGCGGACGGAAGGGTTCAGATGAATTATATTAGCTCTACTTGATTCTATCACCCGATACCGTCTGGTACTCCCCTGGTCACTAGTCGAAAGGGGTGGTTGGGGGCCTCTGAAATTGCCATAGCAACGTGTTTTTGTTACAGCTTTTTTTTCAACTTACTCACTTCGCTCGCAAAAGACGAAATTTATAGTTGAGTGCCACATCGTCGGCGCCCAAATTAGATCCCTACATTAAACTGTCTAATTCGTTTTTCGCTGTCGTTACCTAACACGATTTATGCTTTCGGTTTTATATTCTATAAAAAAAATCATAGCATCCCAGAGATGATTCGACGATCGCAAAACAAGCGAAAGTTAGAAAGACTTTGGATGTCTTCATTTCAAGAGCTGATCGTATGAACATGTGGCATGTATTTCATCTTCATTTATATTTAGGTTACAATCGACTAGGTCTATATTGTATATAAATCTAATAGCAGTGTTGTAGCTTGTAGAAGGAATCACTGCATGAATGGCCCATTCAAAGACATCACCCACTCCAAGTTAATTTAATAACATCTACACAGAGCAAAATTCTTTAGAAAGTTGAATCCAAAACGGTTCAGTTTTCTGTATGATTTAATTATAATAATAATAATCAATGTTTGTGTTGCCAAACTGCATAGCAACAGCGCCGACTGAATGTTTATATTCAGTTGAATTGTTCATTGTACGTTCACGTCTAGCTCCTTGGGTCACGCATTAGGCATACAACCTAGAAGCCTCCGGTTCAAACCCAGTCTGAACGTTTTGTCCTTCGAGCAAAAACGGTACAGGTACGGTCCACGAGCATTCAAGATTACTAATTTCAGAAAAGAGATCAGGAACATATCTGAACACCTTAGAAAGGCATTAGCTTCATGGACCTGTGGCCAAGGCTTTGTCCTTAATTCACCTGGAGTCCAAGCTGTCCCAAATGCCGAGTTTATTTCTGCGCCCCTTAACAAAAATACTGGATCCGCCCCTGCCAACAGTTTTTTTATCCACAATGGCCACATTCTTTGGGAACGATTACAACAGTAGACCTTCACCTCCATTGTTTTAGAAGCTATAAATAGCCAATTTCTGGTTTCAACCGATAACATCGCCTTTATCACTCCTATGCGTAAGTGTGCTAAGACCATTCAACTGTGATGTGTCTGAACAAAATAATTGTTATAGTTTCACAGTTTTTAGGCGTTTTATCGCTTGTGAAGTTCACAAAGGTGTCCGACTGTATTTTTTAAAAAGCTCCTAAAATGTTTTGATCAAGTCCATAAGGTATTCTCTTTCGGTAATGAATATGCGCTTTACATGATTCGTATTTTCCAGTTAGTATCTTATGAAACAGTAAAGTACCGCATTGTTTGACTTAATGGTCTCTGGTACCGAGGGTCCCGAGTTCGACCCCCGAAAGTGGCGAGAGGAAAATGTCAGAACTAGGCCACATATCGGCATAAGTACTGGTCATCATGTATCAGGGAAGCAGTAATCATGAGTGCATCTAATATGTTTCAGGCTTCCGCCACAATACATGTAGAATAAATAAGTTTAAAGGTTTAAAGGTGACGGATAACATAGCTTTGGTTCAAATACGCATATGACCTAGGTTGAATAACAAGGAACAGATGTTCTGTCAATTAGCCTTTAATTCAATTTATTTACAAAAATCTATTGAACCATTCACAAAGACATTTCTGATTACATGGTATAATTTGAAAAGTAAGAAACTAAGAAATGAATTTATACAAAATCACTATTTCAAATCATGTACCGATTCTGTTCTTGATAAAGTTGTGGTTTATTTCATACTTGATTGCTTTAATGTTCCTTTCTTTAAAGGTCATATCTATTTTAGAATCCGACGAAATGTTTAGTTAACACCACACTATTAGCAGCGAAGTGTTATAATCGTCATAGGCAATCTCTCTGTGTTGTTGATTAATACATTTTCTGTAATCTCCGAATTTCTGCGACAACAATCCAATAATATTTATTCTCAACACGTGATATGGTGAGCGAGAAGGAATGTCATTCAAACGCCCGTCAACCGTATCATATTCTCCCTGTAAATGTATACAGTGAATATCCATTAGTGTTATACATTCCCACCGCAAAACCACTGTCTTGTTGTCTGTACGATATACAGGACGGATACGCCAATCTGTTGTCCTTTTTCAACAAGACCTTTTGTTTTCGTCCATCCGCTGAGATGACGTGTACATTATTGGAGTGATATCCACAAACCATTGAGTTACCTTCTCCATCCAGCATGAGTCCGGTTGGCCCCTTCAAATCGCCGTCTTTGTATCTGTATACGACGCGACCCTGCTGATTCATACAGGTAACGGAATGGTCAAAACAGTCAGTAACGATAACTCTGTGTCCGTCCTTTGTTACCTTCACACCGAACGGCGTGTTAAACCTGTACTGTGTTCCATCGTAACCCAGCCTTCTCTGTATGATGCCCGCCCTGTTTAATACAATCACTTCACCGTTACCTAGACTATCATGGCATGTGGCGTATATCTCGTCGTTGTGGAAATCTACCCCTGCACAAATTCGCCCAACTATGATTGTATCCTTTATCTTCATCTTTGGTATGACCTCGACAAGCTGTATTTGGGCGGTCTGTTCAAGAGATACCAATACCTCTGTATTCGAGACGAGACACGCACCTATTGCCGTCATCGCCAGCTGTGATATCGGTCGAAATTTCTCATCCAGCAACTTAAGGCCATCTTCTCCACATGCTAGAACAACTTTACCATCAGGTAGAAACACGATAGACTGGACACGGATACTTCCAACATGATGTCGTTTTATATCTTCAACAGACATGCTCAGACAAGACACATAACGCTGCCAACGACGAGCAGTAAGCTTTCCAAAATCCTTTAACTGTCCCATACTGACAGATAATAAATCATTTGGGTTGAAGTCTAATTCAAGTCCAGCGATCTCTTTTTCAATCTGTTTGTTGGTATCGTCGTATTCTTGTATGACCTTCTCGGCTTTCTTGATTCCAACAAAAATGGCGTCAGTTTGCTGTGTTTCTCCACATTCTTTCAGCATCTTCGTGTTCTCACTGATTTTTTTTAGTATGTCATTAGCTATTGTTAAATGATCCTCTATTTCTTTACTTATATTTTTTTCAACTTCTTGGACCTTGACTTTCATGTTCCTTTCGAGACCATCGAGGATGGCGTTGACGTATTTCCGAGCTTTGTCGATTTCATCCATGCATTCTGTAATCTTATTTTTGAGTTCTTTCTTGTCTTCTTTCCTTTCCTTTTCGAGTCCGGTGTATTTCTTCTCCAACTCGGATAATTTTTCGTGAATATTGCTTAATTCCAGACTTGCTTCTGGTATGGAAACGTGTTTCTTTATATCATCAGTGTTACATGCTCTATGGTATACGGTCTCGCATGTTTGACAGAAAACAGCGTCATGATCCTTGCAGAAACGAGACACCAGCAGTTGATGCTGATCACAGATCATAATCGATGGAATCCGTCGAGAGCCATTTGAATTCCCTTGAATTTGGGCTCCCATTAATAGCTTCTGATCCTCTGTCAGATTGGATGCTCGGTTTACCTTTTCACAAGCCAGACAGAAGTCCTCTTTACATAGGTTGCAGTAGGATACGGCCCGTGACTGGATATTCTGGACCTCGAAAACATCGCATTCAATGCCGCAATCCTCTGATCCAAGGTGGTCGGAGGAACGTCGAGACGCCATTTTTGCAAATACGTTTTTATTCCTGAAATCAAAGGGGTGGTGCATTTTTAAGGTAAGCAGTAAGATTGGCATTCAAGCTGCATTATCCCACCCAGGGTTCTGTTACGTTATTTGGTATTGTTATCAATAAAATCTTTTGACATAATGATGTAAGTGCATTTATTATTGTGAATGAGTAATGCTGTTGTGCATAAGCAAAATTGTAATGGTTCATATTTCCTTTAATTTCGTGGAACTACAAACATTTATAATCTAATTTCTGGATTCAATGAAACACATTCCCTTTTACTTTTATTGTTTATCTGATCTTACAAAGGTTCACAAACTCTAAAGATGCAAACTAGTTCTTGTGCCCTAGATCAGAAATTGGCATTTTTTTCCTTTTTAATTTATTTTTTTTACAGCCATATGACACAAACATTCTACCACAATTAAGAAAAATGAAGCCTATAATGGCATACCACGGTTATACTAACAAAAGTGTAGCCTGTCGTAGCATCCTATAACCGCAATAACAAAATTGAGTTAATCATAATATCATACGGTCATATTGATACAATAGGAGCGAATTGTAGAATTCCACGGTCATATTGATATAACTGGAGCGTGTCGTGGCATTCCACGGTCATATTGATATAACTGGAGCGTGTCGTGGCATTCCACGGTCATATTGATATAACTGGAGCGTGTCGTGGCATTCCACGGTCATATCAATAAAAGTGGAGCGTATTGTGGCATCCAACGGTCATATTACTAAATATCGGAATGTATATTGGCATTCCTAGGTCATATCAATAAAATCGGGACGCATGGTGGCATCCCACGGTCATATCAATACAATTGGAAGTTATGGTGGCATCAAACAATAGTATTACTAAAATCGAAACGTCTTGTGGCATCCTACGGTCTTATTAATTAATTGGAATGTATGGTGGCAACCCACAGTCATATTAATACAATTGGAGCGCATTGTGGAATTCCACTGTCATATTAATTAAGTCGGAAGGTATGGTGGCATCCCACGGTAATATTAATAAAATCGGAACGTATTGTTGCATCCACTGGTCAAATTGATAAGATCAGAACAGATGGTGGCATCCTACGGTCATATTGATAAAATCGGAACGTATGGTGGCATCCCTAGGTCGTATTAATAAAATTGGAACTTATGGTGGCATCCCACGGTAATATTAATAAAATCGGAACGTATTGTTGCATCCACTGGTTATATAAATACAATCGGAACGTATGGTGGCTTCCATGATAGCATCCCACGGTCATATTAATAAAATGGAAACGTATGGTGGCATCCCACACTCATATTAATTAAGTCGGAACGTATGGTGGCATCCCACAGTCATATTAATTAAGTCGGAACGTATGGTGGCATCCCACAGTCATATTTATAAATTCAGAACGTATGGTGGCATCCCACAGTCATATTTATAAATTCAGAACGTATGGTGGCATCCCACAGTCATATTTATAAATTCAGAACGTTTGGTGGCGTCCCTCAGTCAAACTAAATTAAAGTCGAACGTTTCCATGGTGGTATCCAACGGTCATATTGATTAAGTCGGAACGTATGGTGGCATCACACGGTCATTTTTATAAATTCAGAACGTTTGGTGGCGTCCCTCAGTCATATTAATTAAAGTCGAACGTATCCATGGTGGTATCCAACGGTCATATTGATTAAGTCGGAACGTATGGTGGTATCACATGGTCATATTTATAAATTCAGAACGTTTGGTGGCGTCCCTCAGTCATATTAATTAAAGTCGAACGTATGGTGGCATCCCACGGTCATATTAATAAAATTGGAACGTATGGTGGCAGCCCACGATCATATTAATTAAAGTGGAACGTATGGTGGCGTCCCTCGGTCATATTAATTAAGGTCGAACGTATGGTGGCATCCAACGGTCATATTAATAAAATTGGAACGTATGGTAGCTTCCCATGGTGGCATCCCATGGTCATATTAATAAAAGTCGAACGTTCATATTGATAATATGGGAACGTATGGCGGCATCCCACGGTCATGTTAATAAAATCGGAACGTATGGTGGCTTCCAACGGTCATATTAAAAAATCGGAACGGATGGTGGCAGCCCACAATCAAATTAATAAAAGTGAAACGTGTGGTGGCATCCCACGGTCATATTGATAAAAGTGGAACGTATGGTGGCAGTCCACGGTGAAATACATAAGAATGAAAGGTATGGTGACATCCCACGGTCAAGTTAATAAAAGTAGAAGGTATGTTGGCATCCCATGGTCATATTGATAAAAGTGGAACGTATGGTGGCAGTCCACGGTGAAATACATAAGAATGAAAGGTATGGTGACATCCCACGGTCAAGTTAATAAAAGTAGAAGGTATGTTGGCATCCCATGGTCATATTGATAAAAGTGGAACGTATGGTGGCAGTCCACGGTGAAATACATAAGAATGAAAGGTATGGTGACATCCCACGGTCAAGTTAATAAAAGTAGAAGGTATGTTGGCATCCCATGGTTATATTAATAAAAGTGGAACGTATGGTGGCATCCCCCTGTCATTTAAATAAAATTCGAACGTATGATGGCATATCAATGTCATATTAATTAAGGTGGAACGTATGTTTGCAACACACGGTAATATTAACAAAACTGGATCACCCCATGATCATATGACCATATTTCAAACATGTTATGGCACCAAACGGTCTAGTGAATAAAACGAGAGTTTACAGCGACATCTCTTGATTTATGAACCAAATGGAAGTGTATGGTGGCATGTAATAGTCATTTGGATGGAATGAAAATATGCGTCGTTTATCCCACGGCCATATGAACAAAAGAAAAACATACTACGGCATCGCATGGTCATAGATATTGAACAAACGTCTGTTGTTGCAATCCTGACAAACCGATGCTCATCATCGAATTCACATGTTCTCAACTTCTTTGCTTATCCTAATGAGCTAATTAATAAACTGATTATTTTAGCCACTTACCTGAGCTTAAACCTCTTATGAGAACATTATATCAGGGTCTGCAAGTCAACAGATACAAAATGTCTGGGGGCGTGAATCGTCATGTTATAAATGGCGTTATCTAATGAACATGTAAACGAGTTTTGCCCTCTCCTGTTATCAAGCTATATCAATTTAGCTCATGTGTTACATGGGTTGATAACGTTGATGATACCGTTGGGTTCGTATAGATAGGATAGTTTTATGTATTCTCATTTAGTTCACACATTTGTTGATGGTTAAACTCTTATGACACCAATTTACTTAACAACTCAAGGAAAATAGTTGTGTATTTCAAAACCGATATACATGAATGGTATCTCAAGTAAAAGTAAAAAACTTTCATGCGACTCGTCATATCATTGGTCAGAGCAATACTGCAAATGTCCATATTGACATAAGAGAGAATATTGTTTTTAACCTCTGCAACTGTCTAGACCAATTTGTTTAAAGAAAAACGCTACCCATGTCAACATACTTTCAATAAAATTGCAACGCAGGTTCATATTTACGTTCTGGTGAAGTTTTTGTACAAGGCTTAGAGATTTGAGTTCGATACTTCGCTTCGAACAGGGGCCCAGCCCGTGAGACTTGTTTAAAATCACCTATGACTTAAGCCACTACAGCTGATAAAGCTTATCTCCAATTAAAGGTGTTTGTTCACATATGTGGGGAAATTGGGAAGATGGCTATTAATTCGTTTAAAACTGCACAGCAGTTGACTTTTGTATGATATGCACTGAAGAATAGTCACTGGAAGAAAAATTAACTAATTAATTTTAATCCTTTTAACTGTGTACAGTATACTGAGAATTAATTTGTATTTTAGTCCAAAAGCATGACATCGCTTTTGAGATCTTCCGCATAAAAACTATTTATATTTAGATAAATGTCCGCTTCCTGAATTAATTATGATTTCGTTGGCAAATTTAATTTAAGAATTTAAGGCGTTTTCTCACAAACGGCTTTTGTAGAGTCTTCCTATTGTTTTAAAAACTTTCTTGATTTTCCACTTTTTATATCTCTTCCTTTCTTTTTCTGCATACATTTCACTGTTTATGTTTAATGCTGATAGGTTGTTTACAATGTCCTCTCAAAAACATTTATTGTCGGCTAAATTAGTTACTCGAAACAGTGTCCGCTCAATTAAAGACTCGATTTCAGTGCCCGTTTATTACCTCACTATATGTATCGATCAAAGTCTCAACAAAAATCAAAACTTTGACTTTCAAAACAGTTGTTGAATTAATTTCATCAATTCTTTTATCAAAACTATCTTTTAAACAGGATGCATAAAGGGTGCATCAGGAGGACCAGTTGAAGATGGTGTGGAGTACAGTGGTCCAGGGGTAGAGCGTCGGCCTCAGGACACGAGGGTCGTGGGCTCGAATCATGTGAGAAGCGGGATCTGCCTTTCGAACTTTCATTTATCCACATTCGGCGCGATTACTGGTAATGTATCCAGGATATAGAGTCGAGAGTGATTAATCTAAGCTGTAAGAACTTATTTCACAATCGATGTAAAATAAATTAGTTTAAACTAAAGTTAAAGGTTTAAACAAGGAGTAAGATCCCAACATGGCGAGTAGGTGTGAAGATATGTTTAGGAAATATATGAGGAATAGGTCACCTGAGCTGTATATCTTAAATACCACAGAAGACGACAGTGGTGCAGTGGTAGAGCTTTGGTATCTTGTACCGAAGGACCCGGGTTCGAATCCCCGTTAAGCGATGTGAAAATTGCCGGGAATAACCCACAAATCGGCGCGGGTACTGGTGTGGTATCCAGGAAGCAGTCATCGAGACTGAATTTAATAAGCTTCAAGCTTCTGTCACAATCGGTGTGAAATAAATAAGTTTAAACTAAATAGCACAGAAAGCATTACAAATCCCTCTTTGTCCTACATTAATACTGTGTACATCATACATGTATACATACATGTACAGTGAGAGAGAGAGAGAGAGAGAGAGTTTACACACATACGATGTTCACATACACACAGTTTAACTAACCCCCCTTTCGCCCCGGTTCGTGATAAGGAATGGAAGTTAACACGACTGTTGGTGTTTTCGAACACGGAGTGAACGCTCTTCTTGTCGCCGTTGTTCTACTTCTAGTATGGAAGCTCTTCACGCTCTATTCTGGATCGAGGCAACTTCCACCAGGTCCGTTTGCCTGGCCCATCATTGGTAATATCCGTATGTTCCGAAAAGATCCGAATGGCTTTAAGAAGTTTACAGGACTTGCGCAGACGTATGGAAACGTATACAGGTAAGTGGCTTGTTTCCCTTCTTTTAATAATGTTCGCGTTTTTCTGCATGTCTACATGTTAGGGCTCTTTTGCCTTTAATTGCGTAGAGGCCCAAGCCTGTTGAGTTTGGAAAATGTAATCGCTCAAATGGCTGAATTGGGAATCCTTAAAGCTGGTATTACTTCGTATGTTTGGGAAAACTGCATGCTTTTAAAGAAATTTCCAACTGGGAAGGTGCCTTTTATGGGAGTCTGTTATAAAACGTAAAACGCCCTGTATGTAAATATATTAAAAGTGCGTGTTAACATATGTGAGGAAATTTGGTTAAGGGTTAATTACTTTCAAACTGCACAACATATATACCATTATATGATATCATACTTACCGAAGAATAGTAATGGGACGCAAAATAAGACATATTTAAATTCCTATAAGTGTGTAAACAGTGAACTAATATGTATTTTAATCCAAAAGCGTGACTTCGCTATTTTGATATAAACTGTACATAATCTGAATAGTATGTCAAATAGCAATACAAAAACTGACTCTCTTCTGTGAACAAGTATCTTTGAAAGGATAGATGAGTTGGGTTAAACGCTCCATGCGTTTGCATAAATCATTTATTTTATTCAAGGGGTTTCTTATCACCCTCAATGCCATTCATTTACATAAAGCGACAATGAACGATTTGATATTGAATGATTGTACTGTAACGTTCGTTGAACGTTTATGCAAGTTAAGAGCCTAATGCATTGTTTGAGAGAACATGCTGTTAAATATATAGACAACACAACCGCTCTGTGAACGACAGTGTTTTTCACTGATCGGATGTGTTTGTCTCATTGTTGGGTTTATTTGCTTGGTTCGTTACAGTACAACAAGACAGACCTTACCAAAATGATAATAGTTGCATCCACCTATTACGCAATCAAGGGATCAGTGCTTTATCAAAGCACACAACTACAGATTTGCGAGGAACTGCTTATAACGAAACGAATTATAAACATTTGATGAAAAAACACAACAAAATGATTAAAATATTTAATACTAACAGTTTAATACACAACAAAATGATGTAGATATTTGATACAAACACACAGCACAATTATCAAAATATTTGATACAAACACACAACAAAACTTTTAAAATATATGAAACAAACATTCAACAAACCTATTAAACAATTAGATACAAACACGCAACAAAATGTTTAAAATATTTGATACAAACACACAGCACAATGATCAAAATATTTGATACAAACACACAACAAAATGAGGTAAATATAATTTGATACAAACACACAGCAAAAGGTTGAAATTCAATGTATTTTACAAAACACTTAATACAATGATTAAGATATTTGATACAAACACACAACACAAAGATTAAAATATTTAATACAAACACAACAAAATATTTAAAATATTTAATACAAACACACAACAAAATGATTAAGATATTTAATACAAACACTCAACAAAATATTTAAGATATTTAATACAAACACACAACAAAATGATTAAAATGTTTGATACAAACACATACAAAAATTATGTAAATATTTGATACAAACACACAACACAATGATTAAAATGTTTGATACAAATACATAACAAAATGATGTAAATATTTGATACAAACACACAACAAAATGATGTGAATATTTGATACAAACACACAACAAAATGATGTAAATATTTGATACAAACACACAACAAAATGATGTCAATATTTGATACAAACACACAACAAAATGATGTAAATATTTGATACAAACACACAACAAAATGATGTCAATATTTGATACAAACACACAACAAAATGATGTAAATATTTGATACAAACACACAACAAAATGATGTAAATATTTGATACAAACACACAACAACGGACTCTCTCCAACTAATTTATAGCATTATGCTTCAGCGAAAATGGAACACAATTTGAATTTAGATGAATATCGTTATAGTGAGTGTTAGAAAATTCACCGTATTTGTTTTACATCGATTGTGAAGAAAGCTTAAAGCTTGTTCAAAGCCACTCTCGATGACTGCTTTCAGGATACTAAACCAGTAATCGCGCCGGTTGATTAGTCCCGGAAAAGGTTGTTCCATTGATGGTTGTAGAAAGTATTAGAAATGTTAATTTTATTGATGGTTGTAGGTTGTATTGCGGCTCTACGTGCATTGTGATACTCAATGGATTCGACGCCATCCATGAGGCGTTCACTAAACAAGCGGATGTCTTTACAGATAGACCACAGCTGTTTGCGCCGCTCATTGGTGTCTCCAAGGGAACGGGTAAACGATCAACACCTCTTTAAAAGTCTTCTTCTCCAATAGGTTTTCGTGTTTTGATTCTTCCTACATGACTGTACTTTCTTACGTTGTCTCGTCTTGTTGTATATTTCCTTCTTGTAGATTTTCTTGAACACTATCTTATTTGATATTGTGTCCTCTACTGCTGCTGTTTGTGTTGTGTTATTTTATCTTATACTCGCACATTTCTTTCCTTTGTTTTGTTTCTCACTCTCTGACTCACTCTCTCTTTCTCTCTTCTCTTCCCTATCCTATCTTCTTCTTTCTCTCTCTCTCTGTTTTTCTTTCACTTTGATATCTCTTGTAGTGTCTTCTCTGATATTAATTTCTCTTTTGCTGTCTTCTCTTGTCCGCACCTCTTTTATTGTGTCTTCTCATTTATTGTCTTCTTCTCGTTTGTGTTTGTGTGTGCTACCTTCTACATATAACATGCTGTCTTCGCTCATGTTGCTGTAGTTGTATTTAGTGCAGTTTTTCATGAATTTTGTTTCTTAGGTTTTCTCACATACTGTCCTTTTCTTCTTTCTGTATCGCTTTTGTCTGTTGCATTCGCCTACATGACCCTTCATTGTAAATTTCATGATCCTGAGTATTGGTTTGATATTCGATGTTCTTATTTTCTGCCATAATTACTTTTTTTCATTTTGGATAGGTTTTTATTTTTACATAATGCATTTAACTCCTTTTGGCACCAACGCTTTTCATCTCTTTTGACATACTTTGTTAACGTAATGTTTTTTAATGTAATGTATTATTTAATGTAAAAATGGACGTGTTATCCTCTGCGAAAAGTTGCTTTTTTTTCCGAAAACGTTTACATCATCAATTCTCGCTATTGTAGGTTTGACCTATAATAGCGGCCATGCATGGAAGACGTTACGTCGATTTACGTTACAAGCGTTACGTGATTTCGGCGTTGGCAAACTAACGTTAGAAGAACGTATTCGGGAGGAGATACACGTGCTTGCCTCCGTGCTGCGAGACGCGAAATCCTCCCCGATCCGAGTGAAGCCGTATCTTCTATCTGCAGCAACGAACATCATTTGTAGTGTCATGTTTGGAGCAAGGTAATCAGTCGCCATTTTGAACTTTTCAATTCGGCTCAAGGTAATCAGTTATTTTAAAATATTCGAATTTGAGTTGCGGTAATCATGACTTTTTTATCAAAGAACATGTTCGTTCGTTCAATCTTCGTAACGGTAGTGTCTGATTGGTCTAGACTTAATAGAGTACGTCATCATTATAAATATTGTATTTACAAGAGTTACGCTCCCTTGCTAATTCTGATGATGCATGCCGTAAATGTAGGATGAAATATACACGTCTGGATCATTTGGACAACCCTGGCTATCAATAGAATCTACATCTGCCTCATTTAATCTAGAATTTGTGACTGTTCTAGATTTAATGTCACGTTAAACCATGTGTATGAAATGTAAAATTTGACGTTTTGTTTTTAAACGATGGGGCTTTTCATAAGTGTAAGTTAACGTAAGGCTTGGTTTAACGTTTTATGTGACGGGTCCATATTGAATGATAATAAGACGTCATTTTGAAAATTATATTTCTGACCACTTGTCTATCATACGTCCACCAGAATATACGCTCGTCCATATTCTATCAGGTTTGACTACGATGATCAAAAGTTTACGGAACTAACGGACGTGCTCGAGGGGATTTTCAAACTGAACGCACCGTTTGCCAAAGAAAACTTTTTCCCCTTTACGAGGACCTGGTCTTCTGGGAAAGAGGTATGTTAAACCCTGTGACCTTATAATAAATACATTAATCAAGACCTCTGATGTTTCTTCCAATAATAGAAACAGAAGCATTGTACCTAGCAAGGGAAATAAATTCATCAAAGGTTAACCTTCTTTGGCAGATTGAATCGCTACTGGAGGAGGTCAGTTGTCCAGGGGTAGAGCGTCAGCTTCTGGACATGAGGGTCGTGCGTTCGAATCCCGTGAAAAACGGGATCTGCCTTGTGACCTCTCATTAATCCACATTCGGGTCGGGTACTGGTTAAGTATCCAGGAAGCAGAATCGAGAATGATAAATTGTAGTTGTAAGAACTTGTTTCACAATCAATGTCAGATAATTAAGTTAAAACTTAACTAATCGCTTATGGATATGTCTAAAAAAGGAGGTTGTTATTGCAGCTTTCCGTTACAGCTCTCGTTCAAATCCATTGTTTTTCATTTGCCGATAGCGTATAGTAGTTCATGTCCAACTTCTGAGACTAGCAAGATTATAGAAGCATAGAAGCAATCGATCCATCGAATACGTCCATGACCCAAAACCTCGAACTTGTTATTCAGGAAGTAACGTCAGTCAAATCTGAACTCGCCACAATGAAAACAGATGTAACGGACATTAGATCGCAGCCTAATAAAATTGAATTAAAACAGACCAAGATAGAAACTCAAGTCGAATATTTAGAAGCTGTGCAGTGCAGGTTTGAATCTATGTTTTTTATGAATTCGAGGACGCCTTTTCATAAAATACTTCTCGTATCAAAAATTAAGTTACTATATAATATCAAATAGTAACTTAATCTTTTAACCAGAAGTATTATATTGAAAGGCGTCCTCAAATCCATAAAAACCGAGATTCGAACCCTCACTGACCAGGAACTAAGCCACATTGTGTAGCAACTTTGCTCTTCAAATCGCAAAGTCTAAAAACGTCCAGAAATCAATGAAGTATAGCTTGCGATATTTAGCGTCGGTCTTCCAACATTTTACGCCGATGTGACATTTAGTACTGCTACAATTGTTGTGTTGTTTTTTCGGGCATGATATGTTATGTAACGTAAATAACAAATATAACCGTGGTCCTGTCGGTCTCAGATTTGATAATAACGTACCTTTGATTCGGATTAACCTAGATTAAGTTTTCCTGTGTGATCTAACATTACAGCTTATAAGAAAACGGACGGCAGCCATAGAACGGGTGAAAACCTATCTATCAGAAACTATCGAGGAGCACAAAGTCACGTTCGACTCCGAGAATATACGAGATTTCATTGACCTTTACCTGAAGGCGTCACGTGATGATTCGGAACCGGAACTGTTCACGGGTATGTTCAGCTGAAACTATGGTAACCTTTGTTGATTGGATTTTTCGGGGTTGATAGTTGGTTTAGGAAGTATTCTAAGACGAAAATTGACTTAGAATATATGTTTTCTTTAGCATTCAGCAAAGGTCGCTCTGAAATATATATTTGTTTCGGTGCACACAAACGTGTTTTATGTTATCTAAAACTGCCATTGTAACTTTATCTAGTGATACCAGACACATAGGTAAATGCTCATCGTAACCTACTGCCAGACAACACTTTGTCACATATGTAAACTCTCTATCTAAACAAAAGTACATACTGCAGGCTAACCGCCTTAACCCTTTCCCAAACAATGACGACATTTGACCTCTTTGTTGCAGACGACTTTAGAAAACATTGTGGAAAAAAGGAGAAATTGCTCATCTCGAGCAATTTCTCCTTTTCCCATAAGGTTTTCTGCTCTATCTGAAGAATGTTTTTCAATTTCATCACATTTTGAAATGTCGTCTGCAAACTCTTTCAATTTGGGAAAGTTGAAATGTTGTTGTTTGGTAAAGGGTTAAGTCAATAGAAGAAGCATTGGTTTACTCATTAAACTTTACGAGAAACTCGAGAATTTAGTACTTGAAACAGTCCTTTTATATCAGCTTTTAATTATTCATAGAAGCACACTTGTGACCTAATGCTACAAACAGTTTCCTTACATTAGCCTTCATGTATTTGTTATAGCGAACTTGTGCACGATATTCGTGATAAATGCCCTCGTCATCCTTGGTGATTCTACCTCTATCCATTGAAAAAGAAGTCTTAAATCTTTCGGGGTTTTCATTGGTTAGTCATATAACTATTACATGCATTTCCTCGTAGAAGCGATCATAAACAGTATAATTCTTATAAAAAGTATAATCGACTTACACTATTCTGTCTTTACTCGTAAAAAAGAACATTTTGAAGTCGTGCTAGGATTCTATGCTATTATAGTCCCGTAACAATTGTCTTCGTTTTCGTGTAGAAACGAATGTGTACAAGATAAGTCTTTAAGATGTCATACGTTTTGTTTTCCTTATGTGTATAAGAGAACATTCCACAGAGACTATGCTATTATAGTCCTGTAACAATTGTCTTCGTTTTCATGCAGAAGTGAATGTGTACAAGATAATGCTTTAGTTGCCTTGCGCTATCCTTTCTTTACGCGTATAAGAGAACATTCCACAGAGACTATGCCATTGTAGTCCTGTAACAATTGTCTTCGTTTTTCTGTAGAAGCAAATGTGTACAAGATAATCGTGGACTTATTTCTGGCTGGCGGGGAGACGACGGGTACCAGTCTAGACTGGGCCCTTCTCTACATGCTCAAGTACCCGGATGTCCAGGAGAGATGTTACACAGAAATACACACGGTAATGTACATTATTATAGGACCAATGTAAACATGTGATATAGGCTAACTAAAACTGTAGGTAACTATAATCAGATATTCGAATCACGCCTTTTCTCATGTATAATTCCATCGAGCTTTCATGCCATGTTTATGTTTTAATCGATCAATATGATACCATACCTGAAATAAGGGGTGATTGACTTTACAATGTTATCTACCTATCGTTGCATTTAGTCTCTATCACCTATTTAAATGTTTTTAACTCGGCCATATACTGTGTTGGACCTGTATAGTATAGGTTCAACGCAGTATATGGCCGAGTACAAAAAATGTAAACATGTGATATAGGCTAAATGCAACGGTAGGTAACTTTGACCAGAACCCCTTACCTCAGGTATAGTATCATATCGATCGATTGAAACACAAACATCGCACGAGAGCCCGATTGGCCTATAGTTGTGTAACCGTAAAGGGACATAATGCATGTTGACAATAAAGTGGTACACAAAATGGTTATCCCCCTTGCAGTTCTGACCTTAGTCGTTGCATACAACCCTTTCGCTTTCTCTGTGGGTTTTTCCCCATCGAGCCAGAGCACCATTAGTGGTTTACCGCTAACTTTTGGCCCATCTTTTTTCAAGACAACAACAGCCATTTTGACCCCTTTACAGTACCTTTCATGACAAGATTCAAATAAAATCCTCGTTGTTCCACTATTCCACACTCCGTGCCGGCTACCGTATCGGATTTTCAAGAGGAAACATAACGAAGGTCAGCTACTTTTTTCGCTTCTGCCATCTCTTTTTACCACCTTAAAATTCGCATCAAGAAAAAAAAAACCGGATAAAAACATGGCCAACACCCACAAAAGATGAAAAACAACCAAAAGGCCGCCTATTTAATCCTCAAATCATATCATTAACACACAAAGCAACATTCTAAATTTTATGAACTACTCTTTACTGTACAACGCCGCCCTGAAGAAATTCTGGGTGGTCTCTAACCCATTATTTAGGAAAATGACGTCATGTTTAAACTTTACATCGCACCAACTTGTCTGTTACATTTCGTTTGATTCCCGGCTTTAAAGCGACGAAACAAGTTTTTGTGTTAATCGTCCATCAGGATAAGTTTGGTATATCCTTCCCCATTCCGTTCCGTAATTCATTCGAGATACAAACTCTCATTTCATTTTGCCGAGACCGAGATAACATCGTTATACTTTCCCTTTCTTGTAGGTAGTTGGAACAGGACGCCCTGTGTCGGTGTCCGACAAATCCAGTTTAAGTTATGTTCAGGCTACTCTATTGGAACTACAACGGATCTCGAACACACGTAAGTTGTAGCATGTCATTACTGTAAATTCGAAACGCGCACTTCATTAACCCTTAGAATGCTGGAAAATTTTCTATGAATAGATTTTTATGTCGTCTGCTTTCCTAAACCTTAACTATCTGCTAAATTTGGATGAGGAAAGCTTCTCAGAGTAACAAACAGGTTAGATAACAGGCCAGCCGCCAAATTACTTGGCGACTGGCCTGGATCTTACCTGTTTGCATTAGCATGAAGTCGGTTCCAGCAATGTATTGGTAAAGATTTAAGATTTACAAACTTTGAGGTTTGATGACGACCTATGACATTCATTTCAATAACTTATTGTTAAATTCTTGGCAGAGACCAAATTAGTCTAAGCTTCAACAGCTTTTACCCAATTACGTTCGAATTCGCAGAAAAAAAATGAATATAATAAATATAACATTACAAACAATGTCTTCTTATTCTAAACAGTTTGTGCTCGGTTGTCATATTTTCAAAGTCGATTCATTCATGTAAAGTAATTTCGATTAACACACCATTAGCAAAGATCATTAAGTGCCCTTTGTTCTTGATCTTGCTAAAAAGCTTAATACACACAAACACGGTTTGCCAAAAATAGTAACATTTTTAAGGTGAAGGTAATTTTGAAACGAGGCTTGCGAGTAAACAAACCGATTCCGACGTACTGCACAGTACCAAATGATCTGTGTCTCCTAGATACAGCGTTCGGACACCTTGCAGTGCCGAGATTTCAATGAATTTTGATGTCCTGTCTCAAGAGGGTTTCAAGTTTAAGCATTAGGCAGCGCTTTATATATTTTTATCTGCGTGAATACAAACCAATTACCCCATTATACCACACGTTACCGCACCTCTCACAAATGACTTTAAAAACCACAGCGGCAAAATGCAGAATAACTTCATTTGTTACAATGGTTTATAACTTGTATCAGAGGGAAAATGTTGCTTCTTAAATATTAATTGCTCTTGCATATGAAGTTAAATAATTCACAAATCCCCATATGGGACAATGGGTTAATCAAAGATAGTAGTATCATTTTTGATATGCAATTTGTACATAATTGAAGCAGAGACATAGATAGCAATGTTATCTACGTCCCTGATTGAAGGAATATAACAGTTTCAGTGGCAGATTTAAAAAAAAAAGAAGTTTTGTTCATGTTGATGATACATTGTACATAAGAAAATGACCTTAGAAATTATTTTTAAAAATTGAGAAAATGCTCATAAAGATTCTATCAAATACCACAAACAAGTCGGATTTTCATTTTTTTTTAAATTATTGTCTGTAATTACTAGTTAGATCTGCCCGAAATCAAATTAGAAGGAAAGAGTTAATGAAAGTTGCCACCTTTTTCCGAGTTTTTCTTTATTGCTCCTTGGTCACAAAAGTATCTAGTTCTTATTACATAGGCTATTTCCAGTTCACCATTCACCAGTTCACCATATTTGTTTTACATCGTTTGTGAAGGAAGCTTAAAGCTTGTTCAAAGCCGATCTCGATGACTGCTTCCTGGATACTAAACCAGTAATCGCGCTGGGTTAGTCCTAATAGGGATTCGAACCTGGGACCCTCGGTACAATAGCCCGACGCTCTACCACTACACCAATGTCGCCCAAAAGGACAGAATAAACTAATATGGGGAATACACCTGATTGGAACTATCTTTTGATTATTCTGAAAGACCTCAATTGCCTTATTATAAGTCAGTCAGCTGGACAAAATGAGCAACCTACTCATCATCTATATTGAATCATTTATTTGCCTGTTCCATGCCATAAGGCTCTAAATAATCCAGAAGCATGTGTAGGTAATTGGTTTGTCAGAAGCACTTCCATTGAATATATATGATAGCAGAAGGCTTCTGAGTTTGGAGCAAATGCTTTAAAAATCGGCAATGTTGTGATGTTTGTAAACAAACCAGGCTGGTGCTTGGATGAAGGCGGTCTTTAGGGTTTCATTTAAAAAGTCCAGAAAATTCAATTGTTGCCCAAGGGATAATTTCGTACATTATAAATCTGCCTGCAGGATTCTTTTTGAACAAACAAATGTATTTTAGCCACATGAGAGGCAGTGGAAATTCTTTCTTTGTAAGAACAAAATTTGATGAAACTAAGGGACTGTGTGGTAAACTCTAATTCGATGAACATGTTTTAAGAAGTAAGAACTAAATGTGGCCCTAAATGCACGACCCGTCGTCTTATAAATATCAGTAGGGTCACGGTACAATAATAAATGCAACATGTACAACGTTATTTTTGATGAAATGTACAGAAATAGTCTGATTTATGATATTAAAATTATCAAATTTGATAACTGTCTATATCATTTCTTTATTTTTTCGGGTGTTATAGAAGAAATCTTTCGTAGAACAACCCCTTTACGCAATGCATTTACAGTGGGTGTTTGTCACGTGACTATTTGTTTACTCGCAAAACAAGATGGCTGCGAAACCGTGTTTGTGTGTATGTAGAATTCCCATAATCCGCCATCGTGAAATTAATCTTTCGTCGGATTACTTCGGTCGTCATCGGCATACATTGGTCGGGGCCGGAACTATTCGGCGTAAAGCATCCAGAGTACGACCGAAGTAATCCGACGAAAGGATGAATTTCAAAATGGTGGATTATGGGTATTGTTCCTTAACACATGTATGGTAAAAAACTCATTTTTCGTTTTCCAGTAACGTTTTCTCTACCCCATGTATGTAACACCGACACAACACTGATGGGATACCGTATCTCCAAAGAGACAATTGTGATAGCAAATTTATATTCCGCGCACATCGACCCCAAATATTGGCCCCAACCGGAAGTGTTTAACCCTGGACGCTTTCTCGACGGAAGTGGTAAACTCATTCGGAAGGAAGGTCTGGTTCCCTTTGGTGACGGTATGTGGCTCCTTTTCATTTTCTTTTTTTTTCAATTCTTTTTTTTTATTTGCAACGCCGAAGAATTCCCCCACTTAAATACAACACGGACAATTGGAAAACAAAGTAGAGCAAATAATTAAGACACCAGGAATATTCCTTGTAAAGATCAACCAAACATATTTTTACATGGTCATATAATGTCAACATAAATGTCCTTTGGTCAGACACCTCAGAACCATAGACTTGTACTGTAATATCAAGAGGTGTCGTAGCATCAATGAAAAAGATTTGACACAGCGTTAATCCCCATGCAAAAATGAAAATAGCAAAGCTGGTTGTGTGTCGAAGCTCTCAGTAAAATGAAAATAGCAAAGCTGGTTGTGTGTCGAAGCTCTCAGTAAAATGAAAATAGCAAAGCTGGTTGTGTGTCGAAGCTCTCTTATAAATGAAAATAGCAAAGCTGGTTGTGTGTCGAAGCTCTCTTATAAATGAAAATAGCAAAGCTGGTTGTGTGTCGAAGCTCTCAGTAAAATGAAAATAGCAAAGCTGGTTGTGTGTCGAAGCTCTCTTATAAATGAAAATAGCAAAGCTGGTTGTGTGTCGAAGCTCTCTTATAAATGAAAATAGCATTAACAAGGATTAAAGCTCCTCCTATTAAAGCGGTGTTTCTAGAAGGAGTTGCGCAATAAAACCGAGAGAAAATGTTGATCACAACGTTAACTAAAAACAAAATAAAATAAGTACATCATTGTTTACAGAATGACACTTCACTCTGCTTGCAGGTCCCAGACTGTGCATCGGGGAGCCTCTCGCCAGAATGGAACTGTTTCTGATCTTCTCAAACCTTCTACAACAGTTTAAGTTCGAACCAGAACCGGAAATGACGTATAACATGGACGGGGTGCAAGCTCTAACACTCACAGCACTGCCGTACAATCTGATTGCAAAGCCGAGATAATCCGGTCAAAATATAAATGAGCCGCTACTTTTCCTATCAGTCAGTGAGGAAGGGAACCGGTCTGTTATCGGCCGTTTGATTTGACTAGAGGGAGTAGGAAAAAAGCTTGATCTAATATGAATTATCGTTCCTGTGTACCTGTTCCAATCTTATCAGGGGCAACTTTTTCTTTAACATATTTTAATCCATTACATAACAATAACGACATTTAACCACTTTGTTGCAGATGACTCTGGAAAACACTATGGGGAAAAGGAGAACTTGCTCTTAACGAGCAATTTCTCCTTTTCCCATAATGTTTTCTGCCCAATTAGAATATTGTTTTTCAATTTCATCACATTTTGAAATGTCGTCTTCAAACTCTTTCAATTTGGGACAGTCGAAAATTTGGCGTTTGGTAAAGGGTTAAATGATAACCCAAAATATCCTGTACGATTGAAATATAAGAGATCTCTATTATGTGAGGGATTACATTGACCAAACCTGAATAAACTCACTTTTTTGCGATCGTTGTTAGTATTTTGTACGGTCTTTGTCGCGATTGTTAACGATGCCCCCCTTGATACTTGAATAAACAAGTGTAGGCTTTTAAAACGGAGACAGGAAACCAGGCGTTGTTGGTAGCCATTTTCACAATCTGAACACGTTGGGTTTATCCAATGAAAACACCTCTGAAATAATATGGATGACGCCATATTGTTTCCCGCGGAATGACATCATTCACTTTCGTTTTCAAAAAAAGATCTTAAATGTGAAATATAAAAATTAATTTAATTTGATTAAGGAAAAAACTATATAGGTCACAACTTATAATTACGCCATTTCGTATGAATTACCGATAAAAAATGATTTAAATGGATGTCCATCACTTCCATACACATTGAACTACTTAACGTGCACGCTTAGAAAAGGTGTTATACGCCGGGGCTGATTTACCTGAAAAATTGTAACCCTAAATTTATATCCGAGGTGTATTTTTCAGCTGACGGAAACACCCGAATAGTTCCGATTATCCATTTTCATTCAGATACATTCTGACCCTTACGTCAATTTGACCAGGAGAAATACCTTCATCTTTTAGTTTTTCCTAGGCATTAATGACTTTCTCATTTCGTGTTAGGAGAGCAACATAAAAACGGTAGCATCTATCACAGCAGTATGGTTAGAGGATAGAACAGAATAGAACCGCATCATTTCTCTAATTGGTATCATTGTTGATTTCAGATCTTGATCATTTGTTGATGGTAAAAAAGGTCGTGAAGCAAATAGTTGATACTTATTTATGAACAAGATTTGATTTGAATAGCTGTAGCCTTGAATCTTTTCTTACGCACTCAGCAAAATCACGATTTAAACCAAGAATTTGGTAGAGAAGGTTTCTCGAACCAGAGACACAAAATAATGAAATAACGATTTTGTCTAATCGGTCAACGTGTGTGATAAGTATACATTTTGCTAGTAAGATATTACCTGGTAGAACATAGGACATTTCATAAAACTAAAATACCTGCCAACTGGTAAGATTCTCTCGTCTAAGATATCCAATGAGGTACACTGTACATGTATATGCTTTGAACAAGAAAGACGCCTATATGAAAGCGAGGTTTGTTTTTGAATTGTATTGCTTGTGGAACATAGATAACGCTTAAATACTATGCACATCAAATTTCAGTGTTGTGATCTATAAATAAACACGTCCTTCCTCGAAATCTGCAAATAAGCGTAATTTCAATTTAATCGATGGAGCAAAACTTTATTGAGAAATAAATTAGACCGACTTCAATACATATAAACAAGTTTGTCCTTGTTTACATGAATTTAAGTTTATACAACGTTGATTTAAACTTTAAACCAAATCGTTTGACATCGAATGTGTAACAACTTTAATGTATATAAATCGATTGCGATTCTGCTTCCTGGAAACAGTAATTGACTTCCAATGTTTAATGTTAAAATGAGACAAAGCGAGCACTGTAGCTTAACGAAATCGGACCCACAACCCTCGTGTCTTGACCCCTACGCTCTACCCCATAACCATTTACATACAATATATGACCGATGTAGGGTAGAAATAAGAACGGTGCTAATTCAATGGAAAAAATTATCTCAATTTGTCGATCTCTGAACAAGTTATATGTAAACTCTAAAACAGGAGACAGTGTTCCATCAAGTTTCAACAGCAACAACAATAACAACAGAACCATTGCCCAAACTCAAATTTCTGGTTTTTCTTCTCCCCAATTGGTAACAAAGGGAGAAAATACATGTAACACTAGCAAATTATCCTCTTATAACTAATATTCATAGTTGATTTTTCTTAACAGCCAAATCCTACTCGTTGTATTTAGGATTAGCAGAGCACTTCATTTTTCGAGATGTATATATAAAAAAAAGCCGGATTAATAGGAGATTTTCTCTGTTTCTCTCTTTAAATTTGGCAATCGACGGTATTCCAACATTAAAATTATAGTAGAATTCATTTAGCAGAGAGCAAGTCTCTAGTTTATGATCCTATTGATCAATTGGCTCTATCAAATATCTGCAAACACTGAAACATAGTGAGTTTGGTATTTCGAGGTCGTATTTTAACAAATCTAAAAACGTCAGAGATTTCCACGAAATGGGAAAAGTAAATAATTACAAGCTTGGGTTTTTCCAAGAACTATTGAATAGTTTTGGTCACGATCACCAATACGTTGACCATCTGCCAGAAAAAGGGTCCCAATACTCAATAAAGTCTGGAATATTGATACTGTGAATTAGATATCGTCGAATGAAAGCGAACAGGATTTTTTTTTAAAAATGTAATGCTTAGAAATCGTTAATCAGCTTAATTTAAGACTCGGCTTATGCTGATAGTTGACATCGGAGTGGTTGGGATGTCTTGTGCCATGTGTTATGTAGGTCAATGTTAACAAGGCCACTTCGGGTAAAATTGATTTCGCTTTATCATTTGCTGATGAATCAAAGCATAATTAAGGGAAAAACACAAAACCCAATAAGCGTAGACTCCTGGCTCGGTATGGCATCAAACGAAATAGTATGTCACATAAAAACCCCAATTGATTTGGTAAATATTGATTAATATGATACATGTATTTACTTATTGCTTTAGAATTTAAGAAGGAATCCCTTTGTTCGATGTTTAAACGGAATAAAAAGAGCCGGCTCGGAATAGCTCATGCTGCTTAAAGGCTAAATTTGATGGTGATTTTGATTATATTCGGACTCGCCTCAGACTGGTCTTTGATTGCAATCAAATGGTTGTCGCTTGAGCTTTTTATCGTAAATTGTACTAGCTGTCAATTGAGCTTTCGTTACTATTCGGACTAGCTGTCGGCAGGGCTTTACATTTTAATCGGAATAGCTGCTGATTAAGCTTTTGATTTCAATCGTACTAACTGCTGATAAAGCTTTTGATTTTAATCGTTCTAACTGCTGATTAAGCTTTTGATTTTAATCAGACTAACTTCGAAATGTGCTTTTGACTCTGGGCGTATGTGTTACGAAATTGGTTGAATAATAAGGAATTATCTATTCCCGTAGAAACACAGTCTTGAAATGTCAAAGACATTTCCTTTCCGTAAGAAAACACATTTTTGCCAGCAAAATCATGTAACTTAAAAGGACTCCCTTGTTCTTTTATTCAAACATAAATACAGTACTGTTGTACGTCTCGGAAATTTGAAGGTAAACGAAATATCCGTAACATCGGAAGCTATACGTCTCCGTAACTGTCTAAAATTGCTTTTCTAATGAGATAGCCTAACTAGATCTACATATTATGGAGAGGGGAGATGAGGAATAAGTAAGTAAGACAAAATTTCCCAAAGGAAATTGCTCACTAATTAAAAAAATATAAATAGCTCTGTAAAGGGCGAATCAAAACATCCTTGTTGTTGATAAAGGGAAGTGAGTGATATCGAGAATGATTAACTCAAAAGATGATATAAAACAAGAAGATGCGTATTTATCAAACAATTACCTTCATACGTGTGAAAATATCTTTATTTCGAATTTTATAAAAGAAACCATAAGCAAATACCAAACCACTAGCATGTAAAAAGTAAATCCTTGTAAAATAATGATGATCAAATGAAGTAAATGATCACAGGAAACAAACTTTAAAGAGAATGATTAAAGTATATCACTATCAAAATTAGCTGCATCTTTGTATAATGTATTCTTTTTTTAAAGAAAACATGAAAATATATAAAATAATTCTTGTAAACTTCCTGAACACGTATACATTTAAATACGTACAAACTTATAAGCTCTCGATATAAATGAGGAAAACATGTTGATAATATGCACAGTGAGCATTTGTTGTCAAATCAAGTTCACTTTACTTGACACTTTACCACTTAGATTGGAAAATCTAAGCCCGTAACTTCTCTTCCCTTATTTATTAAACGGGTCGGTTGTAGTAGTAACGGAGGGTTGTAGGGGATCTTCCGTAGGAATGGCGCCAAAGGACACGTGATCTTTCCTGCCGCAACACGTGAATCCGACGGGAACGATAACCTCCCTCGACTCGTACACGACCGAGCCGTTCCGAATAGACATCGCCATCACGTCCACGGCCTTGTTAACAGGTGCGCACTCGAGAGCGCTCTGGGATCCGTCACTAGTTAAACACCTAGTGAAGCCGCATCTCAGCTTGGCTATTGGCAGGTTGAGCTCGTTACTCATTTCGTAGTACCATGGACACGTAGAGCGCATGTTGACCGTGGCGTGCTTGTCTGTGATTGGTCGGACACAGCTGTGATGGTACACGCCCCCAAACCGATAGTTGTTATTGTTGTCCCTGGTGTTGTTGTTGTTGATGATGATTGTGTTATTATCCTTGTTATTAACATCAATTTCATTCATCTCTTGCTTGTCTCCGTCGGGGGTTTTACGTTCCAGTCCCAGGTTTCTCCATGTAGGAATGGTTCTCGAGAGGTTAATGAAAAGGGCGAGGCCGTAGACTATCTGTGGTAGAATCATCTAGAAAAGAAAAGCGGGAAAATTATATTATCTGTCACTTGCGGACGAAAATTGGTGCAATTTTTTATTAGTTTAATCACATTTTATTATAAAATATTTTTTACAATTGGATTGAGACCGAACAATAAGCGTATCGAGTCCCTCTCCTGAATTATATAACAACATGACACGCAATACAATACAAAAATATATAACAAATAATTGTAAATTCACCGATAGAGAGAGAGGTACGAGTAGAGATAGAGTTATACAGAGATATAGATAGACTAGGGAGAAAGAGACAGAGTGGATGGAACTGTAGATGAATCGACCAGAAACGATAAACCATCAATCAAACCGTTTGCTTCCTTTGATATAATTGTGAACATGAGTAAATACCACTATATTTTAATCAAGCGCCAGGAAATCATTCTAAAAAGGAGCATATTTAGATCCAGTATAACGTCGTAACTCGCCGGAGAATGAAACGCTTCGTTTAGATTGAATCCATGCCAGACATAATGGATACAGAGGAGGTTATCCATGAGGTATTGGTGTCATCAACATAAGTGAAGTTTTCGCTCCTAAATAAGAGTCTGTATCGCGCTTCGTCATTATTCTCTCTTCAAAGTTAAGGGCAAAAAGAAATCCCTTAACGCTGAGAGAGGTCCAGAGTTGTTTATGATTGAATCTTTTTAAATATAGGATAACTTAACACTGTCGCAAGCAAGCCTTCGATGCGGTATATCCCACATATTTGTTTAACGACTCATTAACATTTTCTCTCTATGAATGGGATTAACTAAATTTGCGCAGCTTTAGTTTGAATGTCATGTATATCAAACACACTTTTTCTAAATGCTTTTTTAGATATTTCTTATGTATCTATGCTTGGTAGCCTTCGCATTTGCTTTTCAAAATAGATATGTTTCCAGAAGTTGGAGCGTTGAGCAAAACAATCCGTTGTCACGTAATGCTGTATTGTAACTCATACAGACAATTAGCTGTACCTTCTTTTTTCTTAGTATAACAACATACTTATCCTAAATGCTTTCCTATCTATTCATTTTGTATTATTATGTATCTTTGCTTGGTGGCCTTGGCATCTACTGTGCTAGATAGATATGTATAAAAAAAAGTTGGTCGTTATGCAAAACAATCCGTGCACTTAATGCGGGATCGTTATTTATGTAGACAATTGTATCCATGCATGTTGAGGATATATTGAATACACGCATACACCATAACGTCACCAGAAAGCAGACAAACCACTTTACTAATTCAATTCTTCGTCATACTATCCATGGATTATGCGATGTTGCTGCAGAACATTGAAAATATAGTTGAAAGATATGACACATTTGCTCAAAAAAATAAAGAGTTATCGGTTTCTTCTTTTGCAGGAATATCTTCATTTCAATTATAAATATATCGTAAAGTTCTAACGATTCAAATTCCGTTCGCAGTCTGGTTTTACTATGGAGAGTCGTCTGGTTGATACATATCGCCTGGTAAAGAGTTGTTGTATGATATACTACAATCCTACTTACATTATGCTTTTTTTTCGAGAGTGCAAGACTATGAAGAGATTTATACAGAATATATATTATGGATGTTCCTCGGTTAAGTTCGGTTGTTTCGGCTAACACGCTGTCGTCTTCTCTTTCAACTCAACAATTCCGTTATGAAGCTCCGACTGACCTGTCCGGACTTATATACCATATTTCGGTAAAAAACCTGAAGTGTCCTGCATTACCGGTTGATCGTAGGCGTACTCTTCAATCAATCGGAAATACTCGGGTATTTCCGTGAGCTGTAAAATACATTTGATAAACCCGATGTGTTCAGATTGCTCTACAATGCTCTACGTTTGGACTTCCAAAAACTTCCATACTCTGCAGAATTCCCCTAAAATCTGCCAAAATGAAACATCACATAAGGTAAACGACAATGATGACTTGGTTTAGAAGGAAAACTTTAAGTGGACTCATCTTAAAGTGTAGAACCAGATCGATCTGGTTAATCGGGACTTCGTAGGATTATGCTGGGCTATAAAGTTTGAATGATATGACGATGTGAAAAAGGAATAGGAAAAGGGACTCGGCTCGGCTTTTATTGTCTCTATAGTTCGATCCAGAACGCCTGAATATTCACAAATGAAATAAATCTGTGAATACGGTAATATTATCGGTACTAGAAATTGTAAAAAGATAACGGAAATTTGCTCCCTGGGGTAGGGACGGCATCGAAATATCCAGCGGTTTTGTTTGTTTGATTTTTTTGTCCACGAATATGATAGCAAATGTTAACAGAAAATTGAAATAATGAACAATGTAGGAAAAGAAAGAAATGAGAAAGAAAAAAAGATACATAAGTAATAATGAACATGATAACGCAATCGATAATAGAGAAACATACACATCAGACAATGAACCTTCCAGGGCTATCATCCCTTTTCGAACTTTTCTCTCTTGCTTTGATATATATAAGACTGTTTCGTCTAACGCTCACTTCAAGTGTGCATCAGATCCCAGTTTTTAGTTGTTTAATAGTATGTACTATTTGTAATACTTATCGTCGTGTTATGTAATGATAAACCGCCAGATCTCACTTAATATAATGTATTTACTGTTTATTTCCTTGTATGATAGTATGCAAAAACGAAGCTTCGTCAAGTCAGAGTGTGGTTGAAACTATGACATCACCAATTCACATTGTCTTATGTATCAATAATGGTTTGAACTTACACACATTTGTAGCATAAGCTGTTTTCTAAAACGCTACCGTGGTTAAGCTATATCATGTTTACCTCGTGTATGAAAACCCGATGTTCGTTAACAAAACTCGCTCATGCTATAAACTCACACAAAAAAGAAATGTAAATCTTAAAGGTACATATTCACAGAAGAGAAATTTTAAAAGTCAAAATAAAATTTCGTTAAAACAATAAAGTATTTGTATTGTTGTTTGATATACAATTAAAAGTAGCCATGAAAAGCATAATTAATTCAGGAGGCGTTGATTTATCTTAGGAATGAACAGTGTATAAGCGGTCGATCTCAAAAGTGACGTCACGCTTTTGGATTAAAAACATGTTAATTCATTATTAACACACTTTTAAGAATTGTAACCCAAACAAATTGGTGGATGGCCTGTGATCTTACATCTTTGCTACTTTGTGTATCTTTCTTCACCGAAATTAAGCAGATATTTTAGGTTTGTGAAAGCAGACGACACAAAAATCTATCTTTAGAAAATTACCCAGCATTCTGAGGGTAAATTCAATATTCGGCTAAGCAATATTGCATAGAATGAGACGCTTCCAATGATGTGTCACATTGCAATATTGTACTTTCATTAAAGATACTATAATTATCAGTTTTGACTTAAGCAAATACTTTCCTGTCGTTTATTTGTATGGCGTTGAACGCCGTATCAACAGTTTTTCAGTTATGTTACTGCTTTCATGGCCGCACCATCACTAGGGAAAGGCTCTGCAGTGACTTGCCAAAGGTAATTTCCACGAAACCAGAGGTGTAATTAGGCTTGCACTCGTGAACCCCGAGTTCTAAGTCCGACACCTAAATATTTTCCCTGAGTTGTTAACCCTCTCCCAAACAATAAATTTTCGACTGTCCCAAATTGGAAGAGATTGCAGACGACATTATAAAATGTGATGAAATTAAAAAAATATTCTTCAGAAAGGGCAGAAAATATTGTGGGAATAGGAGAAATCGCTCTTAGCGAGCAATTTCTCATTTTCCCACAGTGTTTTCCAGAGTCGTCTGCAACAAAGTGGTTTGATGTCGTCATTCGGTAAAACTTTCCCTAGGGCCTGTTTCATCGGCGATCTTTAGTGGAGGTTTGCTCTAATCTCAGATTTGATATCTTATGCGCGTTTCATTAATATTCTCTCTCAAGAACTAAGAGCGAAAAATGCTCCTAGGACTAAGACAAATCTAGAGTCATTGTAATGTGATATGACGTCAACAAATGGCGGCCAATTGGAGGACAGTGGTCCAGGGGTCGAGCGTCGGCTTCTGGACACGAGGGTCGTGGGTTCGATTCATGTAAAAAGCAGGATCTGCCTTGCGAACTTTCTTTATTCCACATTCGGCGCGAGTACTGGTTATGTATCCAGGAAGTAGAATCGAGAGTGATTAATCTTAGTTGTAAGATCTTGTTTCACAATCGATGTAAAATAAATAAGTTTAAACTAAATGGCGGTTATTTTTTTCTAAGATTTGAAAGATTATGTTTTATTAATAACGAGATAGATATACCTCATTAAAAATGTACTAGATTTACACAGCACGGATCATTGCATTCGAACATGACATTATCGACTTTAAACAGTAAGATGCTGACAATATACACATAATCTCCTCTAATCAAGTTATAAATATACACAGTAAAGAAATGTCATGGTATCTATAACACGCTTTTCATTTTCAGCCAGGCCTGTTCTGGAAAATCATGCAACAATATTTATACTTTTTAAATGATCTTCTTTTTATGTCTTGATATTATGATAACCAATCAATGCAATGCTTTAAATGATACATATTATCGAATAAAGGTTTACAAATCAGCCACGACAAAGGTAAGGATATTCCAATAGTTCGTTACATTCTGGCTAAGTCAACGTTATACGGGTCAGTTTGACTAATACAAGATAGTTTAATCCTTTTGATTCGTCCCTACCTTATCCCATCACCAAACAATATCGACATTTGACCAGTTTGTTGCAGACGACTCTGGAAAGCATTGTAGGTAAAGGAAAGAAAGATCTTACCGAACTTTCTTTTCCCACAATTTTTACCGACCTGTCAGAAAATTATCTTTCAGTGTTTTCACATTTTGAAATGTCGTCTGCAAACTTTTTCAATTTAGGACAGTTGGACATTTGGCTTTTGTTAAAGGGATAAGGCAGTTTAGTTTGTTTGTTGAAACGCCCATGTAGTGATAGTCGTAAGTAGGATTTTGATCGATTTTAACTTAGTCCACTTTAGACTTTCAATGAAACGGGCCGCATCTTTACTCTCATCACTACAACGCTTCATTCATTCCCACACGATGACTGCTTTCCCACATGAACAAAAGAAAAGCGTTATAAGAAACAAATGAGAATGAAGCAATGATTTCATTAATCATGAAAATAATACTTCCCTAGTCAGGTCTTCAACTCAGGACCGTTGTTGTCCAAGTTAGGACACGCTACAGATAACAGTAAAAACTCCTTGATATAAAGGATATTTTCATTTTTAACATCGTTTACGCTTTTTCGTTGGTATTTTTCTTCTTATTACTCTAACCATTAAAAGTATGATTTGTATGGAAATAAACACCATCATTTACGTTCGCTTTTTCTTCCTTTTTTCTGTTTTCCTCTTTAATCTTACAAATGAGAGTACGAACATTATGGAAGTAATTGAAGTAAGCGTATTTGAAAAGAAATTCCCCCTCACGCTGTCATGTGACAAAGGGGGCATACATTATTACTTTCTTCCTCAATCATGTTTTTACATATAACCAAGATGTGCTTTCTTATTAGCCAATCTATGCCCTTTCTTAGGTTTCCTTACACATTCGACTTCTTTATTTAAAAATCTTCACATCTATAAAATGAATAAATACCTATAATAAATAGAAATAAAAAATGAGTATTTTTATTATTCTCCACAAATGGGGCAGCAACTTAAGGAACGTAAAAAGTATCTGCAAGTTTCCTAATGACGTTGGTGATGTTTGGGATTTCCTTTTTCAAAGTATTTTTATCTTTATTACACAGACCCTTTCTCCATTTGTTTTTTCATGAATTCGACGACTGTGTTTGAAGCGGGAATATAAGCTTTTGATGAGCAATGTATGTTCAGCCACATTGGTTTCAAATCATGACATTTTCTGATGTACATTTTGCAACTGATTCTACGTCCCCAGCGCCTTTTTTCAACACCAAATGATTAACAAAAAAAGCTATGGCAAAAGTATCGAAATATTGCATAACTTTATCACATCGAATTATGATGAAAATCTCCCAGAAAATGTAGTTATGCAACTGTTACAGTTTGTTCCATTTCCTTTTCATTAGACAAGTCACGAAATTCGACTTAAACCTATGACCAGTTGAACATTTTCAAACGAAACTTCGCTTAGTGAACTAGTTCTTGGGTTAAAGGGACTTTCTCACAGGTTGTGTTTTGTTAGTAACTAACGTTAATATGGGGACAAAAACACTCTGTGTCACTAATCAAAATGCTGCGTTTCTTTTTTTTTCTAATTCTAAAGACTTATTTGAAAGGTTCAAAAATGGTTTGGGTTCAGTGGCGATGATTGTAGATTTCAATTGATTTAACGTTTATTACTCCTAGACCACACTTCTACTTTTTGAGTAAGTCCCTTTAAAGATAAAACAACGATTCAAGTTGGAAAAAAAAACCCACACAGTGCAACATAATCATTCGGCGTGCTTGAAGATTTCCTTTTTCACTCAAGAAGCATATACATTTACGGAAATACCCGATTTAACCCGAGCTCTAACGATACATTCCGGAAAGGCAGTATTGTACAACGAAAGAGTCTATTACAAAAATGGGGGGTTTTGAAGAGAGGAATGGAATGCGGACGTATAAAGATGGTTGATGTTACTATGAATGGGGCGGGTTTTTACTCCATTATCCCGTTTGTCGATCTAACCACCCGCCCTCACTTCCGCTTGTGTTTCCGCCGGAAATGGAAAAAGGTTTTGTGTTTGTTTGTGGGTTGATTGGAAATATGAGTTGATTGTAGGTTTTGTATGTTGGATAGTTGTCTAATTATTGGCCCTTTTTACATTGCGTCAACATTATTTCAGTTATGTTGCGTTGTTAATGATGGAGGAAGACCCAATTATCAGCTATTCATATGGACTGGTCACGAAAAAATAGCAAAACATGACCAGTTTTTACGTTTTTAACGGTTTTATTAAATATAATTTTTTTTATGGCTTTTACATCGCGTCAACATTATTTTAGTTATGTAACTATGCCAGTCTCTCTATAATGGAAGAAGACCCCTTGCTCAGTTGTCAAAAAGGACTAGTCAAGCCGGATAGAACCATCGGCATTCTGAAAGTCAGTCGGGAGTCCAAATGCCACCATCGGGATTTGGACCCATCGGAGAGGGTCCATGCGATTTCGAGTTCAGTACTCTAACCACTAGGCTACGCAGACTTATAGGCGCACGCCTTTACAGCATTCGAATTTGAGATCACCCTGTTCAATTAGACGCAAAGCTACCTATGCTATTAAATGGGTACAGTAGACATTATCTTATTGTCCTTAAGGGGTCATGTGATTTAAAGCTTCAATTCCTGTACCCCTGTAATGTTTATACGCAATGCAGCAACAGCCACTACATATTGTTATTATTTGTTTTATTTCTTTACCATATTTGTCTAACATCGATTGTGAAGGAAGCTTGAAGCTTTCCAAAGCCACTCTCGGTGACTGCTTCCTGGATACTAAACCAGTACTCGTGCCGATTTGTTGGTTAGTCCCGGAAATTGTCACCTCTCTTAGCAGGGATTTGAACCCGGGACCCTCAGTACAAGAGGCCGACGCTCTACCTATTGACCACTGTTGTTTGAGGTGTAAATTCTATGTTGTATAGGTGCAAGTCATTAAATGGTGCAAACTTATGACCGTTGTAATGTATGCCAGACTCAATACTGCCAGAGTTGCTAATGTGTCAGACCTACATGGTATAAAGGGTAACGTAAGGAGAAAGGATCGATCTTGGATCCCTGTACAGAAAGTGGGACCAAACAACGTCTGAGCGATGTATTATCTATACAGTGTTAAATAACACATTATACTGAAACCCTTACCCTAGCTTATCACTTTACCAAGCTCAAACTTTATTAGCGTAACATATGTAAATGTATGTTGTTGCTTACATGTTAACATATCATTATGACAAGCACCATAAATTAAAAAGAATACAGTAAATTATTTTTGAACATAGATTTTGCACCAGTATCATTCCCTAAGGAGAAAAGTGTGAGAATGCTTTTAATGAATGTGTTTATGAGTGGTTATATGTAAAAAAGACATATAACCTTTCATATTAATAATAGGATTAAATTTCGGTATCAGTTGCGTTATCAAAGTACGATAAAAATGACGAACAAATCCTATAGGCCTACTTTACCACATCTGCTATAGTCATAGAAACATTTAGAAACCACTGTGACAAATGCTACGCTGTATTTGCGCCAAAATGTGCAATTTATCATTTTGTAAGGATGGTTTGGAAATGTGATGTTGTTGTTGTCGAATTTTGTTGTTGGTGTTTTTCCCTGGTTCGCTCTTGTAGTTTTCTGTTACTTTTAATGAAAAGTTGTCCCATATCTTCACATTTTGAAATGGGTTTGGAAACCACAAAGACGAATGGATAAATTGCTCCTAACGAGAAGTTATCATACATATTTTTACCGAATTCTATCTATAATCTCATTCCGATTGTCCCCGTAGATCAACATAAAAACCCCAGAGGAAGAGGAAGAAAATCGGCAAGTTTGGGCAGACATTAATTAACCCCATTACCAAACTATGATGATATTTGACCAGTTTGTTGCAGATGATTCTGGAAAACATCGTGGGAAAGGAGAAATTGCTCTAACCGAGCAATTTCTCTTTTTCCCCACAAGGTTTTCTCCCCAATAAGAAGATTATTTTTCAATTACATCATATTTAAAATGTCGTTTGCAAACTCTTTTAATTTGGGTCAGTCGAACATTTGGCGTTTTGTAATGGGTCAATGCAGAAAATGTTCCCACTTCTGACCTCAAGATAAACTATGTCATGGGCGTACTACCCTAACCCTGGTGTGTGACCTTGAGACGTATCAATGGAAAACTTTCAAACAAACCCAATGTCTGGTGCAGACAAAAATAGCACATCCATTTTACAGACATGAGAGAAAGGGCGAACCAGGAAGCGGTTTATGATATATGTATTTAATAAGAAGTTTACTTATATACTTATCAAATATTCTCAAACTATTGAAAAGAAAACATTGTTTCAAAAAAATAATATGTGCAACTATGGTTAGTTTCCCTTCTGCCACAATGGTTTCGTAGAGTGTGGAGTCAACCATCAAAGAGATTAATAAAGGGTAGATGTATATCAAAGGGTAAAAAAGGAAGTGTTTTAAAGGACAACCCAATGGCCAAAATGTTCAGAGTTTTTTTCAAATGTATCAAATAGGAGAAATATCTATGGGGTTTACATCGCGTCAACATTATGCTGCGATGCCCGACTCTAAATGATGGAGAAAGACCCAAAAATCCAACTGCTTATAAGGGCTGGTCAAGCCGGGTAGAACCATCGGCATTCCATAAGCCATTCGGGAGACTGCCCTTAATGAAAATCCAAATGCCGTCACCGGGATTTCAACCCAAGGAGAGAGGGACCATGTGAAAGAAGAAACGATAGGAGCAAAAGAAATAATGCTCATATATAGCAATACCTGTTTGGAAAACCTTTCAGGTATCGGTCCATCAATTTTATTATAAATTTTGGAAATGTTTATTCTTTTTCGTTTTCAACATTTTTCAGACATATAGCGTAAATGCATCCATATTGCACATCTGCAATTCATATATTCCAACAAGTACCACACTATTGAGACAACAGACTTGTTTTCTATGCGCGCTTCTATCACCACAATAGAGTGCCATTGTAGAAGGTAAAGGTGCATGCAAAGGGTAAATCAGGAAGCGTTTAAAAGTCGATTACAATGCAGTTATACGATAAGTACTAAATTACAATTCACATGGAATGCTCGCGTCCTATTGGTGCTTTATAAGTATAGGGTATTTTGTCGATTTCTTTACCTCGTGTGGGGCATATGTTTACCCTTCCGCAATCAGACGACATAATCCTCTACATAAAGCCAAATTTCAGACTGTCCCAAATTGAAAGAACTCCAGACGAGATTTCAAATTATGATGGAATTGAAAAATAATTTTCTGATAGGGCAGAAAACATTGTGGGAATAGGAGAAATTGCTCGTTTGGAGCGAGATCTCCTTTTCCCACAATGTTTTCTAAAGTCGTGTGCAACAAACTTGTCAAATGTCGTTATTGTTTGGTAAACCGTAAACACAGCAGGGGTACGGGAAACATAACAACAGAAGAAAATACATTAATGATAAAAAGATGATCCCATTTTTTGTCAAAAAACTTAAATCTCTAAAATCTGGTCATAAAGCTTTTATGGTACATTTTGCTAAGTCACTGTAATATTTTGACTTAAGATCGCTTGAGCATCAAATGTCGCTATTATGGATAAATATCCGTTGTGCAAAATATTTAGGGAAATATTTCGCGTTTCCCGATTCTAAATTTAGAACGAATGTCCGATTTCCGATTCGTTCCCCTCATTCGTGATTCTGATTGGCTAATACTCTTGTCTCAGGTGGAAGGATCTACATACGGGTATCCAACCAAACTACCGCCCCTGTTTAGATCAAAATGCCGCTCTTATCCAATCCCGAATTACCATTTGCGTTGATAACGTTATTTTGCAGGATTTCCTGAGTTTGTTATCCATCCAAGAGTCAGTGCACTTCACCATGCAGACAACAGAATACTGCAATTCGACTTTGTAAATCCGTCAAAACTACTTTGAATCTATTATAAAGTTATACCATATCTTTTAACAAACAACTTTATGCATGTGCTTATGTTATTATTATGTACGTTCATATGTATATATGTTTATATCGTGTTAAGCGACCTCATAGTTACACGTATTTGTCGTTTTGTGTCGTTTTGTGTCGTTTTGTGTCGTTTTGTGTCGTGAGGGAGGCAGGCAGGCAGGGAGGGAGGGAGGGAGGGGGTAAACGCCTCGTTTACATTGTGTTTCATGTTATTCAACCGCATGTTTTTTGTAAAGGGACTTGAGTGTAATAAAGATTTGGTAAAGTATTATTGTACGATAATACTTACTATAACGAGACATCAGAGGTCATATATATCTTATATATAATTGATCTCAGTCTTTCTACTCATTGATTGGTTAATATTTAACTTACACCAGAGAAAAATAACTCCACTTATTTCTTTGGTTAATTACACATTTAACTCTGATTCATAGGTACTGATTGTATGGAAGCACCGATATATGGACACATTGCCGATTGACCATGAAAACCCGATTTCGAAAAGGCACTCCAGTAGTTTTAAGGACATTTTCTACAGTTTTATAAGTAAATAATCCTTACATAGAATTTTTAAATTTTTGATATGTTATTTAAAATTGAATTATGAATTCAAAGATGAAAAGAAAAATGCAGGTCGATAAGTAAGTTTTTTATAAAATGGCAATTCCCATGGTAACCGTTTGGGGCAAAAATGTCAAAATGACCATACCATCTTCAAAGCTAATAAAATAAGTTATGGAAGGTTTATTAACACAAAAATCATGTATTCATACATTCAATACTTTATAATTCAATGTTACTTTGAATTCTTACAATCTGAACATTTTTTGTAATCCAAATCAGATTTTCAAATTTTTGTATTAGGCAAATACTTAAAGATATTTTAAAAATTCCTTTCATAGAACTTTCTTATTTTTCAATATGTGAAGTACAATTAATCTTAAAATACATAATGCAAAAAAGTATATGTTGACGAGTTAGTTTTTTTTATAAAATGACAGTTTCTACGGTAATCGTATGTGAAAAACGTTTATCAAAACGACTAATATAACTTTAAACTTGAAAAATAGAAGCTCGGGGCTTAAAATGCATGAGAAATATACAATATCGTTAATAACCTTTTATAGTTGTTTGGATAATATGATTATATCTCCCTTGGCTGCGCAGATGAAGTGCGCAGAAAAAGCTAGCGAGAACGTCCTTAAAGCAATAAGATTAACATGGGAAGGTATAACAACAGGCCAAGTAGCGAATTAGCATCAACGAGATGGACTCCATACGAAAAACTCTAATAACTATGTTCCTAATTGTTTCTTTTCATTTTATTTGGTTATAGTTTTACCTTAAACTGACTTTCTCAGAGATTCGTGCTCTTGGGGTAATAACAATTTAAAATTTGATATTAACAATCATTGTCACCAAAGCAAAGACCTTTTTTCTTTTTTCTACTTCTTCATTCAATTATATGAAGTAAGTCTTTGTGTCGGTCAGTGCTTCGATTGGAAAGCCGGTTTAAAAATAAACGCAGGAATTCCTTCTCGGGCAATTGCTAACGTCACGTGGCAATAGCAATTAAAGTTTTCGAAAACCCACATGACAATGGTATCTAAAAATAGCACCTCTCATTCTAAGTTTATCTCGTCGTTTACGAAATAACCCTGTTTAAACGGTTTGCAATACCTGCTAAACAAACGATGTATATCTTTCATGTACAGTCATAAAAGGGGTTAGTAAGCTGTCAAAAATCTAGTATTATGTTACTTTTGAAATCTATGTTGTCATTCTATCGGTAGACGACAACGTATTAGAAAAACATTAAAATCCCAATCTATTAGATAGTCCTTTTAAGCTGTCGGTATTTCCTTATAAAAGATAGAATCACGTGATACAGGATTGGACATCCCCAGAACTGATAAGCCTGTTTACAACAATGTCGTACATATTGTTTATTTCACCCACACTAAAGTATTGGCGGTAATTTGAACCCCACTTTGTCAACATACGTCCCAACCTTTTAGCCATTCCTTCATACAAAAAATGTCGGGGGGGGGAGGGGCGAGGGCGGCCCAAGAAATAACACAGAATCAGTAGGAGAAAACATGGATTATTGAAAGACTACGAAAATGTGCTATGTAAACTCGGGAAGGAAATATTGTAACCAAATAATGAAATATTCATCAGTTGAAGCTGGTTTTATCATTACTGTTTCTGCAGTAATTTGCTTGTGGTGCTATGAAACACTTTCATGAGGTTACTCGTTCCTTACTCTATTACCCCCGACACACACACACACACACCCCCCACCCCCCACACCCACACACACACCCGCTGACCAGTTATGTACGTGTATGGGAAGCAATCAATGGCATCAAAGGGTCATGTTGCACCAGGAAGCAGTGTTTAGTTCTCGCGAATTCCCCAATACCGAGTACAGCGGAAACAACCGAACATGTGAACTGGTCCCCCGCTGTCTTGTGGCTCCACTATGTTCCACAAGATGGCTAACGTGCAGCTAACTTATAAATTGATCCAAGCTGTAACTGTGTGTTAGAATGAAATATCTACGTCTGAATCATTCAGACTAATTCGCCTACAAATTCTGAGCAATTTGATTTGTCAGAATGAATCGTTCCAAAATACGACAACAAGAAGCAACAACATACACGGTCGTCTCCCATGAAACGTTGCTTTGCGACAGTCAAAGCAGACAGTCCTTTATTATATTTTGATTTAGCTACTGAGTTGTATCAAATGTTTCTTCAAAACTTTAATTTCATATATTTTGACCACCATTTACGCAAAGGAAACATCGTCTCACGACCAACCGTTTATTTACTTTGAATCGACAACCGTTCATCTCTAAGGATAGTGCCCGGTTTTCGTTCCTTCCGTTATCAGCCAGAATTCTGCCTGATATATTTGTACCATACCGGTCTCTATATTCGATAGACGAGAGACCGGTTCGCAGTCTACCGAACATTAGTCCGAATGATCCAGACGTAAATATTTTATTCGACAGCTTGGATCATCCAAGTTTACCGAGCATGGGCCGTTATCGACTTTTTGTAATTAAAGCCAAACAGTTAGTCGGAAAATATACGACTCTTTCACCAGAGTAAAGAAACTGTAAATTAATTATTGGGAGTAGAAACTTAATACAAAAGTCATTTATTAAAACAAAACAAAATAATTTTAATAAATCACTTCTTCTAAAAACAACAACAATAACGATAAATAATTCCTATGTAAAACACAATAAATGCAATACAGTGTGACTTTGTACATGTATGTATAAAAGCAAATCATCAACGGTGATCAATCGATCGTTTAAAAGTGTAATTGTTCGCTATAGTTTCAACTAAAAAATCCACCATTATGAAATTTTACAAAACACTGATAAGGTAAACAATATATACAGGAAATTGATAAATTTCTCGGACTGAGCAAAACGCCGTTCTTTTTCATTAATTTCTCAAGTCGTTTGAATTAAAACTTTAGCAATCTTGATGTGTGTACTGAAGGGTACAGTCAGAAATTAACGTCCGTATGTGACGATAGGGTGATTCTGATAACGAGTTGTGTAGTAATGTTTTACTAATGACTGAAACAAAGTTAGGATTACGTTAGTTTACAATACAAGATTATCTTTACATATTGCAAAGTACTTTCTATTAACACGATCAATATGATGTTTATAACTAAAAATGTGATAAAACACGATAAAAAAATAAATATTATGAAATAAAAACAGAGCTAACATTTTAAAATCTCTACTAAATCGGAACAACAATTTAACACCACATGATTGTATAAAACAAAATTGAAAAAATGTATCGATTGTATGTAATGTATAAAGAAAGCGTGCAATGATATATAGACAAAATATAAATACAAACAAAAAAAAGCGATTCTTACCCGGAAGTAACTACTTATTGCATTTTCGGAATGTCAAAGAGCACACTAAAGGGCACACTATTTAACTTTCAATTGTTAATCATAGAAGTGATCAAAACAAATCTTCAACAATAAATGGGATTTTGTTAAAGCGACGTTTGTGTTTGGCAAACGTATGTTGACGTCACGAATGTTTTAACATAAATGATATGTTACGAAATCTGTTTGGCAGATAACGAAATAAAACACAATAATAAATCGAATAAATAACAAACCATGAAAAATTGAGTAAATAATCACATTAAAAAATCATCAAATTGTACATTACAGTTAATTGTTGGTAAACATCAATTGCGCATTAAAACAGTGTAAAAAGAATTGGCGCTAAAATATCGGATTTCATCTAGTCCGTGCACATTCAATTCATAATCTAAATAAAAACAATCTGAATATAGTTGATTTTCATCTAAATATAAAAACCTAAAAGATCTTTAAAAAAACCTAAAGAAATGAAGTATGGTATTCGTATAAACGTACAAACCATGGAAATAAATATACAACAACAACACACTACCGAAATATTTTGAACACCTAGATTGTCGAAAATAATTGTGAATGTTTGAAAGTGTCTATGGAAAGCAAATGTCTCCGACATTTCTACATTTTCTACTCGAACAAATCGTTATTTTATACAATTTACAAAAGGTGTCACTGACAGCTCATACATAGCGACACTGAGTGACAAGTTTGAACAGGAAGAACACAATATTCCTATCGATTGATGCTGCTTCCTTCAGCCATTGTTGTACGTCAATAAACAGTTTCGGCGCCTTAGTTTCGTATAAATATAACAAGTCTCGTATGGTTTGACCATGACTCAAAATCTTGCGAGATTTTAATTAACTCTTTCCCAAACAACACATTTTCGACTGTCGCAAATTGAAAGAGTTTGCAGACGACATTTTGAAATGTGATGAAATTGGACAATAATCTTCTGATAGGGCAGAAAACATTGTGGGAAAATTAGAAATTGCTCGTTACGAGCAATACCTTATTTTCCCACAATGTTTTCTAAAGTCATCTACAATAAAGTGGTCAAATGTCGTTATTGTTTTGGAAATGGTAAAGGATAACATCAATTGAACGTTTTGGGGGAATATTACTAATAACCCAGTTAATCATTTTATCACAATATGACTAATGTATCTAAACCAATACATGTATAAACTTCATAAACTTCATAAAGGCGTTTCTCCTTTTGTTTTATCAGTCATGTCAATTCGTAATTATTCGAATAATCTACGTCAAAACTTTTCAGGGAAAGTCCCAACAAACTGCTTGCTTTCAACATGGACCATCTTTCAAACACTATCGTGTCTTGGTATTACCATTTAATTTTTCCTTATATTTCCCTTTTCTGTCTGTATCTAATTATGCATTGGCTTTATATAAGTATTTTAAAAAAAAATCATTTTTTTTTTTCAATTTTCTGTTTTTTTTTTCCTTTTCTCTTATTTTTCAATTTTTATGTCTCCTATTTTCTACTTTAAACCCTATATCTGTGTGTCTACGAAAAACGAAATACCACACCTTGACTAAAGTTTGATGTGTTGATGTAATATTCTTAAACCAACCTGTGATAACTCCACACGCATGCTTATCTAAGGCGAAATTTATGTGATGTCTACAGTAACTAATGACTTAAGTACATGTATGCTAAATATCGGAAAACCTTTAATGTACATACACATAATTAATCTAGCTGACCAGTGTGGTCAAACATGTACACATTGTCCACCTAGACAATAGTCTCAAGCTTGAGGAAATCGTTCCAACATACCCACTCCCTCGTATATAAACATACTAACGCATCGAGCGCATACAACCCTGTATTAGTAGCCATTGCGACAAAAGATGGTATTGCTCTTGCATTACACAAGATCTCAGCAGGGTTTTGTAGTGTCTTGTCAAAGGACAATCCCATGAACAACCCCAGTGCTGCCGGTGAGGATTGAATCCGAGTCCCCGTGTCACAAGTCCTACACCTTGACAACTGGGCCACTCAGGAACCTCGCCACAACTTATCCACTTTGTTACCGAAAATTTTGTTAGAAACTGTAATATCAAAAGATTTCACGGAGTTTCGTAACAGTTGAGATCAAAATTGTTTGTTTGACATTCGTTAAAGGCGAAAATGCGTTAAATACCCGTATTTATTAATACTTAGAATATCGGTCCTACCCGCGATGCTGATAAGCCCATTGACTAATTAAAGAAGTCCTCAGTGGTAGTCACGGGGGTCCCCGGGGTCGTGTTCACCACCCCCTCACCGCTAGTGGCGAACTTCCTCCCTGCGCATGTGTACCCGACCGGAACTATAAACTCCGACTTCCGGTAGACGGCGTCGCCATTTTCCGTCTTGTTAAACTGGACGAGCACCTCAACGTTCTGGTTGATCGGCACACACTCGTAAAGTCCCGAGTCAACTCCGGCATTCTCCGGCAGACATCGGGTGCCGCACTTTAACATCGCTTTGGGTATGTTAATCGGATACCTTTGGAAGTCGCTGTCATATCCGTAGTACCACGGACATGTAGAGCGCATGTTGACGGCAGCGTCGGCGGCGGTGATTGGTTCCTGGCAGTCATGGTAATACCAGGCGTTGTTCATGATCTGCTCGGCCTTCTGCTGCTCTTCGTGGTGATGCTGGGACTCGAACTCGTGTTTCATTTCGAACTCCACGACGGTCGAGGTGGAGCGTTTGAGCACCGAGTGTTTCCACAGCGGGACTGCCTGGCTGAGCTGTATGGCGAAGGCCACGGCGAGGTACTGTATCAGTTGGTAGATATTCATCTGGAGGAAACAAAGGGATGTGAAACATTAGTATTATGATACATCGATAGGGTGGTGTGATGCTTTCGAATTTAAACGTACATGATAATGTTCGGAACGGTACTTCTCTAAGACATTTAATAACATACATTTAAAGTAACATAAGGATTTATTGCTATCTCTGCTCATTTTACCATATATTCTTCGCAGAAAGAACGCAGCTGGAAAGTTTTATCAAGTAGCATGGATCAATTTACGCAATTCAGCAATAGTATGATGTTCATAAAGTGACCGAAAAAAATTTATTAAACTGTTCTAGTCAGGGATATTTCTCTGATACGTTGTTTATCAATGAAACACGTATATCCATCAGACTGCATTGATCCTATATTTGATCACACCCATCTAAACCAAACTATGTATCTAAATCCCTTTGGTGATACGAAAGACAGTAATAAGACAAGTCCATTAATGAAAATGTTAAAACAAGTCTAATTATAAAAGAAAAAAATGTCTATTTACCTCGGTTGTTTTGTTATTATATTCAGCCCGAAAGCTATACTGTTCACTCTGTTTTCTTCGTTGATTCTTCGAGAGACGATAAATCCTTCGTATTTGTTTTTTTTCTTTATTTATAAGTCAGTCCTTTATTGTATTGTAATGTAATACGTTTATTTCTTCAGATATAAGTCTTTTCTGGTTTAAATCAAATATCAATTATTATTTATGATAGAATGCTGGAGAGTTAAAGTTAATCCTGACAAGATTAGTTCTTTCGTTCGATGGTAAGTTACGTTTGATATTTCTCTGTTTGTGAAGCTACTTTATATTAGACCGGCTCTCCAAAGTGCTTTTCGCGGATTTTCCCTTTGTCTATAAATAGATCTAAATGACATTGACGTAGCAGGAACAAATCGGTTGGGCTATTTTTAGAACGAGTTAAAATAGCCACTATTACTTCCGGAATAAATTGAACGGTCCGATACACGAACAAAATGTTAATTCATCGTTAGGCAACAGTTTCGAACAATTTGCTTTAAGTGTGATTTTTCTGATTCGCCGGTGTTTGAGTTTAACCGTGGTTTAAATCAGGTTAGATAAGACGTAGCCTTTTCAAGGAGGCTGCTACGGAAACTGTGTAAATGATTCGTATTCTTCGCTGAAATTGTCCTTGTTTATTTTAACCAAACAGCCAAAATGCAAAGCTCGGGATTCGCCTATGACTATTTTGAATCAAATTCATTTAGACCTTTTTTAAACTGTTTAACCCATGTTCCCCATACACACTTTTTGACTCGTCAAAATTCAATGCGACAGAAGACAAAAACGTTTGTTTCTTCGAGAAATCATAGTGACAAATTGCAAATTAGAGGGTGTCCATTCATAACATTAGCTTTTAAAGTATCCTGAAACACTTGTCAAAGAGAGGTAGCAAACAGTAAAGTGCTTCATAGATATAGAATAGTAATTCTATTATCGTATAATCGCATACTTAGTTAAAGCGTAATTATTTTACAATGATTGTCCTTACAGCATTGACTAATCTATCTAAATCAAACTGAATTTGAAAGCCGATTTTATAACAGGATAGTTTATATGGGAACTCTAGAAAAACAATATTTTAAAAGTTTTGAACGATAGTATCACACTTTTCTGTTATAACCCGTATTACCCTGTCATTGACCAGGCACCGTAAATAACGAGAGACTATCCTTGTAGCGGAAATGGTTCGCACGCTCTTTGACCAATATCCGGTTAGGTGCTTAACGGATTCCATAATTATCACGATTTTTACACCTTTGCAGCAAATACAATTTTCAATCGTTCGGAAAACAGTGATTTCCGTCGTTTATGAGCTAACCCTGCTGTTATGAGACTTTTATCAAATCATCATTACTTGAGTTCACCGTTTTCTTTGATACCAGGTCGGGTCCTGAGTGGCCCAGTGGTAAAGGTGGTGGACTTATAACTCAGAGGTTTCGAGTTCGAGGTACACGGACACCTTTGATGTCGTGTGAGTGGCATTTGGCAAGTCGCTTCAGAGCACTAGCCTAGTACTGATGGATCCAGGAAAGTCGTAACGTAACTAAAAGCGTGTTAACACAGCGTTAAAAATCATATAAATGAATTGATACCGAGTCATGTCGATTGTATCTTTATCATTGTCATATGCTTCAAATTATTTTGAATATGTTGATATCTTAAAGTCAGACTGGGTTACAGTCGTTGTATAAATGTGTCTGTTCACCTTTTAGCCGTTAGAATGCTGAGTAATTTTATGGAGATACGTTTCTGTGTCGTCTGCTTTCAATTATCCTGAATATCTGATTATTTTTGATGAAGAAGATACTAAGAGTAGCAAACGGGTTATATCGCAGGCTAGCCGCCAATTTAGTCTGCGGCTGACCTTGATCTAACCTGGTTGCATGAGCATGAAGTCGGTTCCAGTCCAGCACTATAAGGGTTAATCAGTTTTCTGACGTAAATATGCGGTATGTGTAAAGGGTCATGGGAACCTGTAGTCGGATATGTTACTCCCAAAACTCGTTGGCGGATATATCTGCGTTCTGATTGGTCGATTCGCTTATTGAATATATCAATATCTTCCCCTTTTTAACAACTGTTGAATGACAAATGAAATACCCAACCTCTCTTGTATGATTATTGTACATGTAGTTATTTTTGCAACCGTTTTGTCTCGTATGTGTATCCATATCGAATCAATCTGAGTAGCAAATGTGTACACTGAAAATTCAAAAGTCTACATTTTCTATGTTTAATTAGAAAACAATCACCTAGATTCAAAGAAAACAGCGCCCGTAGATATCCATCTCCAATTTTGTCACGGTGTTTTCTAATAAAAGTTGCTGCATTGCTATAAAACGATTAAAAATATGGTAAGGTGTTTATCTCTACAAAAGGACATCACAATCTATTTGAATGCAGATGACGCGTTTGAAACCGTAATAAAAGTTACAAAAATAAATAAAACAACCAATATCGTATGTTTATCCTCATTGGCGATCTGATACCATTACCTGAACAAGGTGTCAATTTGATTCCCCCTCCCACATCGGCCGAATCCGATTCATGCTGACGGATGCTGTAGTGTAACTGTATGCTAGTATTAGGGGGCAGAAAACACTTTTTGACCTTTAGTTACGAATTTTTAGGGCCTTCCAACCTGTTTGACGGAGAACTTCTTGATAATAAGCAGTGCTAAGACATGGCTATGATTTTTATTGAATGTTTAAATGTTTTTATAATTAGGGTAAATTGAATTATTAGAATATGCTGGTTACATTGAAAGTGTCAATACGTAAACGTATCGTCTGCTTTGGAAAACACCGAAAAGGACGCCAAATAGTGCATTTTCCAAGTGGGTACATACATTGGGTAACAGCAAAGCGTCGTGCACCACATTAACGTGGATAGGTCGTATGCCTATAACGTGTGGAAAACACAAATATTTGCGATGGAGATTCTGTATTCGCAGGGAATTCTGTATAGAAGTTGAAAATGTGTCAAAATTGAGCCTCGGACACATGACCGTTTGCCACGTTGATGACCGGTTATTGCTCAAGGAAACTCGTCTATGATAAATGTTCAGATTGTTTTTTCATATTTTAGAAGGTCACAAGTATTTTGCATTTTGTGTGTAAATATTGCTTTCGTCCGTTTTGTTTTCGCGACTCAGTGATGCGAGAGGTAACAGACGTACGCCTGCCGTCCCAAACGAAGGCCCGTTAGTGTGTACTGCTACATATGTTGGTATAAAACCTTTAGATAATTTGAATAACAATACACCTATGTAGTCTGTATTCACCTACCCTGTCAAACGACTTTAAAAGTCCAATATGAGATCATTCTGAAGCGTTGGTTTATAGACGATTTGTAAATGTCGCTCGCTGTATCTTTGAATTCGGACCCTTCACCAACAACAGGGTTTGGGTTCTGCGTGGTGGCTTATGCTCAATGTTGCGTTCTAACAAGTCGTCATGAGAGGCAGTCTCCCGACTGACTTACGGAATGCCGATGGTTCTACCCGCCTTAAGCAGTCCTTGTGGGCAGTTGAGTATGGGGTCTTCCTCCATCATTAAGAGTCGGGCATCGCTACATAACTGAAATAATGTTGATGTGATGTGAAAGACAAGTCGGGGGGTCACGGGTTCGAGTCTCACCGGTACCTCTGGTCTTTCGTAGTGTGATTTGGTAAGACACTCCAGAACCTTAGACTAGTACTGGTGAACCAAGGAAAGTTATATCGTAATTATTTAAAAATGTTGAAATGGCGTTCAAACAAATTCGTCCATTTTTTGTAAATGGCAATGGATTAAGCAAGCACTTCTTATTCAATGGTCCACAGACTTAAAACATTGTAATAAAGGATTTCATAGTTCTCTCTAAACTCTGGACTTATGTCTTGACGTGGAATCATAGCCGGGTAAAAAACAAGGCAGAACTGTTACTATTTATAGATATGTGCACTTTGTCTCTGAAATTGCATCAACTTGCTTTTGGAAAGGACTTTAAAAACCCCTAACCAAATAAATTCGTTACCACATGAAACAATCTTCCTAGATCAGTTTGTCGTGACGTCATTACTCCGAAAGGGGATGCTTCACTTCATTAACCAACCAATAACGACATTTAACCGCTTTGTTGCAGACAACATTGGAAAACATTGTGGGAAAAGCAGAAATTGCTTTTAACGAGCAAGTTTTCCTTTTCCCACAATGTATTCTGTCCTATCAGAAGATTTTTTTCAATTTCATCACATTCAAAAATGTCATCAGCAAGCTCTTTCAATTTGGGACAGTCGAACATTTGGCGTTTGGTTAAGGGTTAAACCATTTTCCCTATCCGCGATTAAACGACTCGTCCAAAATGAAAAACTCAACAGACGACAAAAAATGGTCATGCAGAAATAAAACCCGTCACATTTTCTTAAATAAATTAGGAAGAAAACAATACGACAAAGGTATAACTTTTCATCGGAAGCTTTTTCGCCATTATGTGTAGAGGTTTTATAAAACAGGGTGGGGGGGGGGGGGGGGTTTACCGCATATGTAATAGTAATAACTATTTAGATATGATATCAATATCTATATTTGAAAACGAAAGTTCGATAAAAAACTGTCTTGCACGAAGAAACAGAGCAGCTTCCTTATTATGTAAGAGGTGTTTTCATTGGATAAACCCGACTAGTTCAGATCGTTTCAGAAGATGCGCGGAAGTGATGTATTTTGGAGTAACGGGTCGTGCGGGGGAGGGACGGTCGGGGTGTGAACAAACGGGTCCAACTATAAACAGGAAATCCTCTCTTTAAAGTTGCTTCACAAATGAGAATATTTGGATGGAAATAAATAAAGTGTCGTTGAAACAATACAGTTTTTAAATTGTTGTATGCTATACAGTTAGAAATAGTTATTGAAAGCATGATACGTCCACATATGTAAGTAAATGTGGTTGACCTCAAAAGTTAACTGTTGCAGCGCTTTTTGATCTGGGTACATATCTGCTCATTGTAAACATTGAAACTGCATGTTTCTGGTACACTTTTTATTCGCATGGGACTTTACATCGCTGCAACAATGATTCAGCTATTTTGCGATGCCCGACTATAAATTGATAGAGGGAGACCCCATACTCGACTGCCCGACTTTAAACTGATAGAGGGAGACCCCATACTCGACTGCCCGACTTTAAACTGATAGAGGGAGACCCCATACTCGACTGCCCGACTATAAACTGATAGAGGGAGACCCCATACTCGACTGCCCGACTATAAACTGATAGAGGGAGACCCCATACTCGACTGCCCGGAGACCCCATACTCGACTGCCCGACTATAAACTGATAGAGGGAGACCCCATACTCGACTGCCCGACTATAAACTGATAGAGGGAGACCCCATACTCGACTGCCCGACTATAAACTGATAGAGGAAGCCCCATACTCGACTGCCCGACTATAAACTGATAGAGGGAGACCCCATACTCGACTGCCCGACTATAAACTGATAGAGGGAGGCCCCATACTCGACTGCCCGACTATAAACTGATAGAGGGAGACCCCATACTCGACTGCCCGACTATAAACTGATAGAGGGAGACCCCATACTCGACTGCCCGACTATAAACTGATAGAACTGATAGAGGGAGACCCCATACTCGACTGCCCGACTATAAACTGATAGAGGGAGACCCCATACTCGACTGCCCGACTATAAACTGATAGAGGGAGACCCCATACTCGACTGCCCACATTGGCCGATCAAGCCGGGACTTTGTAAGTCAGTCGGGAGACTATCTCTCTTGAAAAATGCTGTCACCAGGATTTGAACCAATGCAGACAGGGACCATGTGATTTCAAGTTCTGTACTTAAACCGCCAGGCCACGGAGGTCCCTCTGGTACATGCATTTCCTCACTATTACAACACAATATTTGTTCCAAGCTGCTGACTGCTTTCCCATATGAGCATAATCAAACAGTTCCACACACTTTCGACATATGCCTAATGAATCCTTACATTAAACATATTTATTTATTATAGCATAACACATTATACAGGAGGTTTTAACAATAAGAGAATTGGATTCGACTAAAACCTTGACTAAAACCTTCCTACATACTAATGTATCTCAACCCTTTATCAAACACCAAATCTTCGACTGTACGAACGTGAAAGTGTTTGCAGACGACATTTCAAAATTGTGATGAAATTGAAAATTGATCTCCTCATAGGGCAGAATACATTGTTGAAAAAAGGGGACATTGCTCGTTAAGAGCTGGTTGTCCTTTTCCCACAATGATTTCCAGAGTCATCTGCAACAAACCGACTGGCAAATTATCGTTATTGCTGGTAATGGGTCAATACAAGTGTTAAATCAAAGGCCTGGGAAATCTCTTGTGAAAAAGAGGAAATTCAATAGTAAACTTCACTCAGTTTACTATTTTGGATGGGATGGTTAAATACTTAGCATTTTTGTATAAAGATAGAGCCCATTTAAGTGACACCTTTATGTTTCTTTTGCACTTCAATAACAGGTCGATAAGCCAACAGACGCAATGTCTGGTTGCCTCCCAAGATTAGACACGGCCATGTCCTGGGACAGTCAATCCCTGAAACCCCTGTTGGACATATGTCCAGACTGAAGTCCGTTACGGCTTATCAAGATCCGGGTTTCTAACCCCATTTGAATTCTAATCATATCACCATGGGAACAAACACAAGGCGTATCAGGGTCGTTTGAATACAAACATAGAAAAAAGGAAAGATAAAAAATATACGCAACAAACCTACAAGGACATACCTATAACCGTTTAGTTTTTTTTCTCTTTCCTCGTTTTTCATTAGGGTATTGTTTAGCTCGTTTATCGTAAAACTTTCCGTTCATTAACTATATTTAGTTATTTGAACAATGAATCTATAATTAGAAATAATAGTATTGAATCGTATAAATCAAGTTAATATGCTAAGAATAGCTTACAAACATATCATTAAACTGATATATCGCAGTGGATCAACATGAAGGGTCCCAACGCCAGCGACACCTCGAACATGCTCCGTCATATGACCTTATATGACCGGTCGTAACATTGTAAGTCGGAACAGACAACTTCTGAATTTGGGACCTGAAATGTTCTTTGTGGTGTTCAGTAGAAACAATTAATTTCATGAATGAATTGGGTACAAAGCCCCATCGATAGTTTAAGTCATATCTATCATATATTTCCCAGTATATTGTGACGGAAGCTTAAATCGTATTAAATTTACACTCAATGGCTGCTTCCTGGATATCGAACCGGTACCCGCGCCGATCGATCTGTGATCTAGTTCCGGCATTGTTTCTTCGCCGCTTACGGGGATCGAATTCAGAACCCTTGGTACAAGAGGCAGACGCTTTAACTCTGTGTCTTACTACCTCATTGATATTCGGTTTTAAAGTGTTCAAAGTGTTTCAACCTCAGGGCGAAAGGAGTGTATTAAGATAAAAACAAAACGAGGCATGACCTTATGGTATCTATTTTTAACCATATATTTATAACTGTTACAATACATGAACGTTTGTGTATGCTGTTACGATGTGCGTACAGCCTGGCTTACGCACCCATTGTCATTATTTATTTATTATAGTACAGGTAGACTAAGGGGGAACTAGACTTATGTACGTATGGAGAGAATAGATGGTTGGTGTCCTAAATCGGAACAGTTATCACGCAATGCGTAGGAATACTTGTCGTTGAGCCAAACGCGAAACGAATAATAAACCGAATCCGAGCCTGGTAACTACATAACTGGTAACTGACGATTACATTGACCTTTCTACGTTAACGTATGCGGTTTAAAAAACACATGAAAATGTAAGTCAAAAAAGAGGAAATAAAACGGGAAATCAATAATGATAGACGCGCAGTGATCACGTGATCTAGAAACGGGTAGCACAAGTGATATATGGCACCTAGTTAAAAAGATCCAGACGTAGATATTTCACAATTCTGGACACAATTACAGCTTGGACCATAGAAGTTATTCGCCACCCTGTTATCGGGCTGTAAATTGTAATGGTGACGGGATAAGAAAGGTTATAGGTGATAGCATTCACCGAGTGAGAAAAATGGCCCACATCCGGGAATAAAAATCTGAGTGACATCAGTCAACAACCACAAGGGCGCTACCCTTTACATACGAATGAGAGACCATCAAATATGGCAAGACCTTGGGCTATAGGTGTCCATGTGACGTAGCACGCATGCTCGCAATCATCCAATCAGCGGTAGCCGCACAAAACGGGATGTTGCATATGTGGGAAGAGCAACAATGCACACCCTGATTTATTGATCTAGTGATGATATGGGGTTAAATATAGCACCATTCGTTTAATACCAATACGTTATGTGTAATCCTTTATCTGGTCTACCATTCAATCACTGCTGATCTTAGAAACAATTACGATTTTATGATAAAACCAAATCGAACTGAACACTGCCGTAAATCGGTAAATTAGGTATTCCGAGAGACTGCGATTGCATTGATTGCCAAAGCGTCAATGCTGACGAGTCACTACTTTCATAAACAGCTTTTAATTTCGAACGAATTGTGTGAAAACAAAAATTAAATAACATAACATAACATAACATAACATAACATAATTTTATTTCAACATTAAGCACATAGGCTCATAGTTATTACATTTATATTTTTACATGCATGCTATGAAAATGACATGTACATTTACAACTTATACATATGCATAAAAAGCAAAATTTTATAGACATACAGGATGAGAGTAACATAGATTAATCACTCTTGAATAAGCTTCCTGTATACAAGACCCGAACAATCTTCTCCTAACGTACTTAAGTATGATATCTTGCTTAAACTCAAAACCATTGCCCAACTTTGAGTATAGTTATGACGCCAAGTGATGATATAAAGATGAACTCGTACTGGATTTTCTTTTGCTCGAAATTAAGTTCAAGCAAACTCTTTCAATTTGGGACAGTCGAAAATATTGAGTTTGGTAAAGGGTTAAGCCACCGCCGTAACCCTTTTCTTTTTAGTTTAAACTTATTCATTTTACATCGATTGTGACGGAAAGTTAAAGCTTCTTCAATCCACTCTCGCTGACTGATTCTTGGATACTAAACCATTACTCGCACCGATTTGTGTCCTAGTCCCGGCAATTTTCACCTTGCCCAGCGGTGATCGAACGCGGGTCATTTTTGGACCAATGGTGCGTCAGCACCTTAGTCCATTGAAGTCTGACACCAATTACTCATTAAACATCCGCCTTCACTGTGCGGACTCATGAATACCTTCTTGGAACTAGGAATGTAGTCCGGATTTACTCGCTTTGTTTTGCTCTAAGTTATTATAACTGTTGCCTCATGGGAAATCGTAAAATGTTCAGATGTTTGAAAAATAGACTATCGTTCAGTCTCTGTTCACAGAAATAATAATTATAGTAATGGTGGTCAAAGGAGCTGCTTTGTTCTTCGAGATGTTGCCCAAAGAAATGTTCAAATGTATCCCCAATCATCTTGCTTTAAACGCACCTAAGTCCTTCTATTGGCACTTTGATTATTTTATGTTGACTCCCACAGACGAGTCTTCAGCGTGTATCCATTACATACTGAAATCGCATTGTCGGATAAAACACTAGGACGGCAACACAAATTAGCATGTGTTGTTGTATGATTTACAAACATAAAAACTATCGAAAGCGTAGCTATTTCGGATATTTGAACAACTCAAAGAATGTACGGTTATTACGCATCAAATATCAAAACTGTTGCAACGTTTTGAGATTTACTTTAACTTCCAAGTGTCATCTCATTTGTGCTCAAGCGGCTTTAACTTCCTTCTCCTCACAAAACATCCCGTTAAGGTTTAGTGTTTTAGCTCACATTATGTAAAAAATCCGATAAATAAATCAAGTAAATATGTACATTAACCCTTTTAGTGCTATAACCGACTTCACGCTTATGCAAACAGGTTGGATCCAGGCCAGCCGCCAAGTAAATCGGCGGCTGGCCTGTGATCTAACCTGTTTGCTACTCGGAGTATCTTTCCTCGTCAAAATTCAGTGGATATTTAAGGTTTTGGAAAAGCAAACGACACAAAAATCTATTGTTAACTTATTAGAATACTACCCAGTATTCTAAAGGTTAACGCGTTTGACTATTTGTTTTATCGCTTATTTGTATATTGACATGCTATCTTTATCGATCTTTGACATTGTCAAAATAATCAATCAGTATGCTTAATCACTTGATCGTTATATTGATTACATGCATCGTTTGATTGGACGATGTTTTAACCAAATACTTGTTTGAATTTAACAACCAATAGAATCGCACTGGCACAATAAAACACCTCCAATAGGCTAACTCAGGTAGAACGAGTATAAGCAACTAGTTTTTGGTGTCAGGAGACAAGAAATTGCGAAAAAAATCCGTATCGCGTCATAACATTGATATGTAACGCTGCTAGCTCACAGATGTGAGACAATTTCTGTTTGGAATGTCGTCTGCAAACTCTTTCAATCATGATCAGTCGAAAATGTGGCGTTTGGTAAGGTGTTAACTAAAGACATGATATCCACAACATGACGCTGTAGAAAACTACGTGAATTATCACGCTCAATGTAAGTGTTACGTAGAGGACTTAAGTTTTTCCCACAGGTTGGTGATCACGAGTAAATATGAAAGACGGGATATATCTACACTACACTTTAACCCATTACCAACTACTGCATTTTCGACTGTCCCGAATTGAAAGAGTTCGCAGACGACATTTCAAAAAGTGATAAAATTGGAAAAGAATACTCTGATAGGGCAGAAGTCATTGAGAGAAAAGGAGATATTGCTCGTCACGAGCAATTTCTCCCTTTCTCTCAACGTTTTCTAGAGTCTTCTGCAACAATATGGTTAATTGTCGTTACTGTTTGGTAATAGGTTAAAACCATTTGCAACAATTCACGGAATTACTTCAAGTACGAAGGATGTCGGTAGCCATCGGGACTATTTCGGTTTGAATATTTCAAGTTTATCGGGTGATGAAAAACAATAGAAAATAATGCAAAACAAGCCGGCATCAAGACTGGTTCTCAACACCAGAACCCCGAAATTAGAAAATAACACACCAACAATACTCCAAGTTCGGAAAACTAACTTTGACTACTGTATACCATGTCCGATGTGTGATTAAAACAATGTTGTTCCAATTAACGCATTTGTTTACAAATGCATTTTTTGTTGTTGTTGTTGTTTTTTCATCAAACAGCTCAAACATGGTCGTCACGTCTCAATTTCAAAGTGGGTAGTATGTACGACTTTAATTACTGTTTTTTTGGGGGCTTTTCTTTTTAAGTTGAAACAGCTGTAACATAACATAACATAACATAACATAACATAGCATAGCATAGCATAGCATAGCATAGCATAGCATAGCATAGCATAGCATAGCATAGCATAGCAGAACATAACATAACATTACATAGCAAAGCATAGCATAGCATAGCATAGCATAACATTACATAGCATAGCATAACATTACATAGCATAGCATAGCATAGCATAGCATAACATAACATAAAATAACACAACATAACATAACATAACACAACTTCTTCAGCATTTAACATAAAACAACATGTTTATACCTTACAAAATGTTAAATACCACATAGCTCACATTAACCCCCTTTACTGATTAGTTCTGTATACATCATAGAAGAGTCCTGGTTTGGATGCATTATTATGCATTATTGATGAGGCAATACAAGGTAGCGAGTCAAACCTAGAATTGAGGGGTCCGGAGTTCGAGACATGCTCAGCCATTAGCCATGCTTCCGTCCAACGTAGCCAATGCGACACGATTTGTTCTCTCACTATCGATAAAAAGTTGTTTGTGGGAGAGCAGACAATGGCTTCGAAACAATATAGTGATTAAACACCGGGGGCAAGGAAAAGTCCATTGAACGCCTTAAGATGGTTCAACTATAGCTGAAAAAATGTCGTTAAACCATAATCCCACCAATCAAACACAACCAAAGCTATCAGTAAACATTTTTGTTTAAACTTATTCATTTTACCTTGGTTGTGAATCAAGTTCTTACAATTTAAATAAATCACTCTCAATTCTGCTTCATGGATACCTAAGCAGTTCTCGCGTCGATATGGATAAATATAAAAAGTCGCAAAGTTGATCACGTTTCGAACACACGACCCTCGTGTCCGAAGGCCGATACTCTACCCCTAAACCACGCCCACTTAACCCTTTACCAAACGCCAAATTTTCGACTGTCCCAAATTAAAAGAGTTTGCAGACGACTTTTCGAAATGTGATGAAAAATGGAAAATCATCTTCTGCTAGGGAAAAACATTGTGGGAAAAGGAGAAATTACTCGTTATGAGCAATTTCTCCCTTTCCCACAATTTTTTGCAGTTTTTCAGTTTTGCCTGTGACAAAGGAAATTTTCAATCGAACACTTAGAGGAGATTTTATCACAGAGGTATTTTTCGGATTTCGATTAGCAATATGTTGTCTGTGTAAGTACGTACGTGTTTGAATTCTCCGCCTATACGTACGTACCCATGTTTGACACATTTGTTTATCCGTTCTGTATTTATTACAGAATTCGTCACACATTCAACTCTTTCTAGCGGTTGACTCTTGACTTTATATAAGCACGTTGAAATGCATCGACAACTTCACAATTCACGAAACAGCTGTGGGTTTCCAAAGAAAAGAAATTCCCTCTTTTTAACAAAACCCCAACTAAAAGCTCTTTATTAGGCATGTCGGCACTTACTGTGCCTATTGCCAATACATATACAGTATAACAAATAATACAACATGCATGAAAACATGAAAAACAATTTGTAATACATAGAGAGTTAATAATAATGATCTTTCAAGTTAAGTTACTTTTTTTCTCTATTGCGAAACAATAACAGTTGTTACATATGCTCAAAAAAGAACGCCAAACAAGTTATCTTCTATACTATACTATTGTTGAATGCCAAATGAGACATGATGGTACATTTTAATGAAGTAATTAGGGTGTTAGTATTCATGATTATATTTCTCCAAGCTCCACCCCCTTTCCTCGTAAAAGGGATGACAGCTCTGGAAGAATCATTGCCCGGGGGTAAATGTATTTCTGTAATCATCAATAGTTTTATCTACATTGTCACAGATGTACCTTCTTCATGTCGTATGTTCATTTTTGTTTTTTGTCTCTTTTCTTTTCTTATGTTGTTTATTTATTTTCATTTTTCTCTATCTTTATATCATCAATTTGTATCATCAAATTGAAGGACAAATAAAATCGAACAAATAAACTACTTATATCGCAATTATTTAACGAACGTCATATTGAGCAAGCATAACGCTAATTAATTCATACTACTCATTATACAGTCAACGGCGGAAATAAAGTCTGCGTGCAAAAATTAAATGAGTAATGGTAGTAACGGTTTTTCTCTAAGTCATTCTTGGTAATGGAGAGGAAATCTTCACGATCGGACAGAAAAATAAGTTCAAGTTTAAACTTATTCAGTTTCACATCAATTGTGACGGACGCTTGAAGCTTATTTAGTTCCTTGATCTAAGTGAGGATCTTATGGACGATTGTCAGTTTAAAGTTTCAAAAAATTTTCGTCGTTAAATAAAGTATTTATTGCTTATTCATGACCAGTTTTCGCCCATTTATGGGTTCGACCCGATCGGGCATTTTAACCTCACTACTGACATGGATCGAACATAAGACCCTTGGTAACAGAGGCCGACACTGCACCACTGTCGTCAACTTAAATCTCAGTTGAAAATCGAGAAAGTATTGAGAGGTTAATTGTCGCTGCGAAATACCTTTATAATTGTTAAAAGCGCCGTAAAACCATTCAAAAGTGAAGCAAATAATACATGTATCCAACCCATATAAGGTTTTCCCTTGACCCCTTGAGTTATGCTTATTTGGGGGATTATATGTCCTTATATTTGGAATTCTAAACTTGATAATAATGATAAAGGGGTCCTATCAAGACAATAGGGTCCTTTACTCTATAAGTTGGGGGTCGAGGAAAGCCCTGGCCATAGCCTACTCCCCAAAACGATCAGTCCCTTTTTTAATTTGAAAACAAAAAATGAGTCTCGCCATAAATAACGAAGTGAAAAAGAATGTGATCTAGATAAATTTCATGTCAACCCAGGGGGTCCACTTAGAAAGCCGAGGGGCTAAATATGTGACAACGTGAGTATTCGAACTTTGATCTCACGGGGCCAGGACAAGGCTTTGACAAGAGCTTGGAAAGCGACCCCGAGTAAATCTTTTCATATTGCATGTATCTATGGTTCCAAACCAAGATTGATTTATATATATATGATCAATTTGACAGCCACCTCTGTCTATCTGAGACGTTGCCTTAAACAATATGGGATCCCATCTAAACTAAAATATCATGAGTAAACAGAAAAGGAAACAAAAACTTTAGAGAGGTTCAAGTACTTAAGCTTGTTTACACTAATAACTAGTTAGATAAGAGGCTGTATCAATGCATTTACTTAATACATAATCTTGTAACTACATTTGTGGGTCCTTTATTGTATATACTTTAACTTATACATGGGCCTATATAAAGTTATGTTGTGCGCTATTCTGTTCATAAAACTAAATGGCAGCCATAGTACTGAGACAAAATAATAATAATAATAATAATAATAATAATAATAAAGACTTTATTTAACGAGGAAACTCATTTGACAATTTAAACTGACAATCTTCCATAAGATCCTCAACAATGAACAAGTGAACAATAAAACTAAAAGACTAAGGACAATTAAGGTAGTTTGGCCCATATGTCGTCTGACAGTGAGGTATCAATATGTCTGAGAAAGTATAATGAGCAGTGAGGAACAAATGATCTTAAAACTAAATGAAAGACGAAGACAACTTATCAAGCAAATCAATACTTGTCAAACACATTTGATACCCTTGACAAGTGGTCAGTAACGATCATCGTATCCTTCTGCCACAATATATTAGTCTAGATGTCACCAAGAGCATGTTTTCCCAATACATTTTTATTGACCACTATTGCTTTCAATTTGAATCCGTTACATCTTAACAATGGGGCCTCCGTGGCCTAGTGGTTAGAGTACAGAACTTGAAATCACAAGGCCCCTCTCCGCGTGGGTTCAAATCCTGAGAGGGATATGGATTTTCATGAGAGGCAGTCTCCCGACTGACTAACGGAATGCCGATGGTTCTACCCGCCTTGACCAGCCCTTATGGGCAGTTGAGTATGGGGTCTTCCTCCATCATTAAGAGTCGGGCATCGCTACATAACTGAAATAATGTTGATGTGATGTAAAACCCATATAAAAAAAAAAAAACATCTTAACAAATTCAAAATTGAGATTCCATGTTTAGTCATTAAAAGGACTTTATCGTAGATTGGGACTTAAAACTTTTTCTAAATAAATTTTCTTTTACCGATAAAACGGCAACAAAGGTCTCTAAAATAACATAAGACTAGATCGTTGATAGTTTCCCAATCTGTCTATAACCGTCATGTGGGTTTTCGGAAACGCTAAACCGTTCTTATCACGTGACATTAGCGGGAAGGAATTCCTGTGTTTATTTATAAACCGGCTTTCCCATAGAAGCGCTGACAGGCGTGAAGGCTCCCTTCACAATTTTATAACGAAATCAGGGGATTAAAGTAACTTAGTAGTAAAGCAACTGAAAACAGTAATTGGTTTGTGACAATGTTAGTTATTATCAAATCTTTAAAGTTGATTTCTCCCAGACCATAAATCGCTGAATAAGTCCCATTAAAGACTACACACAGTTCAGTCAACCGAAACTGATATCAGGTTCTTATTTCATAGCAGATTAGAAAGTTTTACATTAATTGTACATCAAATAAAGACATTACTCTGTAACATGAAAGCTCTCACATCATTTCAACTCTGTAAAACATGTGCCGTGATTCGCCACAGTTTGCACGTCCTGTCCCGTGCCTTTAAATCGAGGTTTACCAAGAATGACGAATAGATGTTAGGAAATTTAAAGTGGAAATAATTCGCGCGTGAAACAAACGTTTCCTGGATAATATTCTTTAAATGCAGACGACTTTCAAATGAAGTGGTCACCAAATGTGTGCTTATAGGAGCAATTCGACCACTGGCAAAAAAAGTGTCTTGCGAAATAACTATAGAATTGTATCTTTTTTTTATAAATATCGTCTACAAACCCTTCCAATTTGGTCTATCAGTAAATGTGTCGTTCGGATAAGGGTCAACGATAGATGAAGCAGACATCAAATACTGAACTAATTAAGTGGTCGGATTTCCTTCCTTAATATGACGTTGTTTATACAATCCCCGATATGTTTACATCTCTTTCTATATGTCATGCTGAACAGAGAACCCCCAGATTTCACAACATCATAAAATAACGTCCTAGATCAAGCTTAGCATTATGGTTATGTTGATATAAGAAGATATCTAAGATGTTTATTTTTTCATTTTTGTATTCATAGGCCCCTTATCATATCTTTTTAAACGTGAATTGAACGAAATGTTGATTCGTGCTCGAAGGGTAGTCTTCAGTTCAAGCGTACTTTTAGCGACATTTTGGACGTACATTATATACAGTCAAAATTGTCTTAAGATGCGAGGCTATAGAACTGAGAAATTTGGCTGTTAAAGACAGGTTTGCTGCTTAATAAGAGTTGGACTGTATCAGGAATTGTATAAAGTTTATCTATGTCGTCACTCTCATCTTGTATGTCTATCTAATTTGGATTTGTATGTGTATGTATAAGACATAAATGTACAAGTCATTTTCATATCACACATGTTAATATAGAACTTTAATAACTATAGAGCCGACATTGGTGCAGGGGTAGAGCGCCGGGCTCTTGTACCGAGTGTCCCGGATTCGAATCCCCGTCAGGCGTGAAAATTTCCGGGACTAAACCACAAACCGGTGCGATTACTGGTTTAGTATCCAGGAATTAGTCATCGAGAGTGGCTTTGAACAAACTTTAATTAGCTTCCGGCGCAATCGATGTAAACATATACGGTGAATAATATGTGCGCAATGTTGAAATAATAATATGTTGTGTTATGTTATATCTAAGAGACATATTCACACGACATTTAAAATGTTAATTGTTTTATGCTCCCCCAATTTACCCCAAGTGATCCGACGGGTGTGTGTGAAAACAGTGCCAAAGTGTGAAAACCATCCTATTTTCGCTTTCAACGTTTGTTATAGAAATGTGTTTGATAAAAAGAATATATATGTTTTCTGTTTTCTTCCTGTTTTCCCTTCCCATACTTCCTCTTCTCCAAAGCAGAGCACAGTCTGTAACAAGTTTGACCTGTAGTGAACGAAACCTACGTTTGAGATCCTAGTTCGACAAACATTTTTTGAAACTTTTGATAAGACATTACCACGTAATGTACTCGTCTCTCACAACTGGTCAAATATTTAAAATGGTAAACCAATCATCAGCTTGAAAAGAAGGCAGCTCTCCCCTGTCGAGAAAATATAGTGTATGTAAAGCATGGATAAGTCGATCAACTGCCATAGTAATATTTTAACAAACGAACAATATTGTGATTTGTGCGCATTACGTGATATTGAATATGAGAGCCGTTTTCAATTTAATTTGTCCTTCTAGGGTTATGAATTATATCTATTTCGTAAAAGTATATGTCAATTTAATAGCATATTTGTAAATATAGAGTTGTAATAACTATGAGCCTATGTGCTTAATGTCGAAATGAAATTATATCCATGTTGTTTCCTTTTTTTATATATATATAAATGAGACTTAGATGAAAACGAAATTAACCCCAATTCCATCCACACATTAGCTCTTAGAATTTTTCGTTTTAGTATTGTCAAATTCCTCGCAATTCTTTCCTTTCAATTTTTATTCACTCAGTTCGTGCTTTCTAATATTTTCCTCAGTTCTAAGTTGAGGAATTGATAATATTATGTAGACTCGCCAAAAAGGCCATCCTTAGAAAAATAAAAGCCACGCACAGAAAACGAACCGTTTAATGGTTGGTAGGAATAAATGTACTGTAGGGAAAAAAACACTCGTGACGACTGGTTTAGTACCCAGGAAGCAGTCATCGAGGGTGGTTTTGAACAAGCTTTAAACACTCGTGACGACTGGTTTAGTACCCAGGAAGCAGTAATCGAGGGTGGTTTTGAACAAGCTTTAAACACTCGTGACGACTGGTTTAGTACCCAGGAAGCAGTCATCGAGGGTGGTTTTGAACAAGCTTTAAACACTCGTGACGACTGGTCTAGTACCCAGGAAGCAGTAATCGAGGGTGGTTTTGAACAGGCTTTAAACACTCGTGACGACTGGTTTAGTACCCAGGAAGCAGTAATCGAGGGTGGTTTTGAACAGGCTTTAAACACTCGTGACGACTGGTTTAGTACCCAGGAAGCAGTAATCGAGGGTGGTTTTGAACAAGCTTTAAACACTCGTGACGACTGGTTTAGTACCCAGGAAGCAGTCATTGAGAGTGGTTTTGAACAAGCTTTAAGCTTCCTTCATAATCTATATCAAATAAATATGGTAAAACAAATACGGTGAATAACATGTTTAAAAAATTACCATTGTCCATATGGTTGCAATTTGCTGTTACTTTTTCTTATCTAATTCAGGGGAGATAATCGATTGATTATTTTGATAATTCGACTAAATCGGTTATCTCCCTTACTCGGTAAAAAAGTCACTGTGCACTTTCAGAACATGTAAATGTCATTCAATAAAATTCAGTTATTCGATGTCAAATAAAACTTTTAATGCCCGGACACTGTTTTTCGTATGATGTTTTTCACCGTTTTCAACAGTATCCAATCAGAGCGCGGCCTTCCAAATATCCAAACCAATTCCCCGCTTTTTTCTGATCTCTGGATGTTCAAGTCGTGATACCAGCCCCGTTGCCCTTGTATTATCCTTGTCTTTGAGCATGCGCGACTTGATCCAAGCTGTTATCACATGTAGTAGAATGGAATCTCTACGTCTTGAAAGCAAGGACTTCAAAGACGGGAATATTCTTCCCTTTCTTTTACTTGTAAGTATACGATCATTTATGGATTATCAATGATTACCGATTAAACAAAATGCAATTCTCTAATAGTCTATATCTCTTCTCGTATTAAATCTATCTAACGTTTAACTCGGATAATCCAAACTGTAACTGTGTGCTATCTACATCTGGATCATTCAGACTATCTAATGCTATGAATTTTAGATTTCTAATGAATCTAACGACGTTCCAGGACCGGCATATAGGTATGTATCACATTTAAGCACATTAAATTCCAGGGCCGCCGACTTCCGCTCCAGTTAAAATGACGTCGCAACGACGTCTTTTTAACGTCATAAATGCGACGTCTTTTTAACGTCATAACAACCATTGTTACAAAAGAGAACGGCACGATTTCACTCGCTCTATAAATAACATACACACATCTACTTAAAAACATTTCAAAATGTTACCAGAAAATTGTTTTGAACTATTTCAAGCTCCGTGCTTAGACAAACCATCCCAGTAAGTAAAAACTTTATCTATATTATTTCGTTATTTGTATATCAAAGAAAACAAGAGTTTAAAGTAAAAGATTGTACAGTCGTCAAAGCCCACTTCATGTTGAGTTAGAATATATTGAAGTAAATGGAGTTCAACTTATGACTTATTCATATATATATAAATAAATACATATAAAAATCAAAATCATTTTGAGGCATTTTCTATGGAAATAAGAAAAAAGACATTAAAATGTATTAAACTGGTTTTTTTTTTACCATATAAACTCATTGTAAGCAAATAATAATCGATTGATATATTTGTAAATCGCTTGATTTATTGCTTATGAATTTCAATATCGGTCATTGGTTTGCATGCATTAAGAGCTTTTCAGTCCCCAAAGGAGTTGCACATGATACTTAATTTGCTGGGGAAAAGTCAACAAAAACACGTATTTTTCAACTTTTCGGCTTATGTCTTCATAAGGATAGGGAATTCATCATGATACTTCACACAAAATTGTCGTCTACCAGTTCTCGTGGATAGAAGACGGAAGTATGTCGTAAGAAAACGTTGAAACCTCCCACAAACAAGATCAACGCCAAAACATGATTTGGGGTACATAATCTACTTATAAACTTGCCCGCCTTCTAGTTTACAGTAAATAATAATAATAATAATAATAATAATAATAATAATAATTTAAAAACAAAATTCCAAACACTCTCTGCTTACAGTATGATGACCGATATTTCGTTTTGGGTGCGCCAGTTCGCCTTGCTTTCGGACGGAGGGGCTAAAGAACTCAACAAATTCATAACGAGACAGACATCTTACCTTGATAAACTAAAACAGAAGGGCTTACAGAGCAAAGGTAGGTGACTATAGGGGCAAACCTTCCCTCGTTTATAAACAGTCTTCAAACTCAAACCCTTAGAATGCTGGGTGATTTTCTATATACAGATTTTCGTGTCGTCTGCTTTCCAAAACCTTAAAAATCTGCTTAATTTTGATAAGGGAAATTCTCAGAGCAGCAAACAGGTTAGATCACAGGTCAGCCGCCAATTTACTTGGCGGCTGGCCTGGATCTAATCTGTTTGCTTACGCATGAAGTCGGTTCCAGCATTATAGACTGTTTTGCCATGCTACTGTGGAACCGACAGTCATATATTAAACTAATACTTGTTGCGAGCAGAGACATAGCTATCTATGTTTCTATTGTGAGCAATATTTTCTTTTGTTACGATTGTGTCTTTCCAATTAAAGAATGTTGTTTTTCCGTAAAAGAATTTCTTAATTTGATATTCAGTAAGTGCCCTCAGTTTTCTGCTGCAACTTTAAAAAAAAATAATGTTTTAAGATTCCTTTGTGAAGTGGTAAATGAATGAAGCTTTGCATACAATACATGTAAGTCTATAATAGTTCAAAATGTGCATAGAAAAAATAAATTAGTATTTGAGAATTGAGTTTTAACAGTTTAACCTTATGGAAAAAAGCAACAAATATCTTTATTACGAATTCACGTATTTGTTTAACTAAATGCAGTTGTGGCTTGATTACATTAAAAGCAAAAATAAACCATAAAAGACTGAGTAAATGTTTGTGGATCTTAAACATTTACTCAGTCTTTTATCCAAGATATCAAAATTGTAGTTTATATATTTTAGCAGAATTTCAATAAAGCATGACGATTTAATCAAGCTTTTCTTCTACATTTTATTTCTCAGACGAAATGCAGTTTTTCGATCAAATGACCCACATGAACAAAACAATCACACAACATTTAGACAAGCTTGCTGTTTGTGTAAGCGAGTACACCAAAACCGAGAAAAGACTTAAGAGGTAAATATACAAACGAACGAACGAACGAACATTTTATTTAAGTGACATGTGTTATGTACAAACAACATATGATATACAAACAATTTAACAACACCCGGCCACGTTGGGCCTATACAGTTTGATTCAATACTCTTACGATAATCATGCTATTCCATTGTACAAATGTACTATCAATGCATTATTTTTTTTCTTTTTTATAGGAAAAAACCACATAATTAGAACAAGAATATAGTTAGTCATTCATTACTATTACGAAGCCCTTAAAGAGACGATATCAGAATCAGAATCAGAATAACTTTATTAACACAAACATTACAGTTTATGGTCATATTTACATATGTACAATGAAAAATATTTATCTCATGAATCGAGAAAGAAAATGAAATGATAAGAAAAAAAAAGAGATTAAGAAAGAAAAAATATATTATTATATAAATAAGTTAACTTATGGAGAGCAATCAAAAGGGAATGATGCGTTTTGGGTTATATGTAAAAATATAAATGCACATCTATACGTCAGTTTAGATATGAATACGTACTCAGACTTTTACCAGGGTGTGCACAATATGCACATTGTAACAAAATTTAATCTGGTGATTTAATCAACCCTTGTCAATAAACAAAAGACCATTATTTATGCCTTTATATGCAATAGTTGCTGAGCATCTGTATTGAATCTATGGTTGTTTGAACGATTGGATGAATACATACATATGCGTTTATAATGTATATTCGTTAATCATTATATTTATTGTCTCAATAGGTATACGGACGATTCTTCCAACTGCATCAGGGAGCTCGATTATTTGTACAGCAAAGTACACGAAAGTCTGAGAAAACAAACACAAGTAGTCGAAAAACAGAGAAAGGTATAAACTATACGTGTACATTCATTGCCTTTTACTCAAACGTGCTTGTTATGCTTGTTTACAGAAGAGAATGTTCTAAGGTCAAAACAAAATGTAGTTGAAACAGTTATCTTATAATTCTTTGATATACAACTAAAAGAAGCTATTGAAAAAATAGTAAATCAAAGAAGAGATGTGCAGTTTATATGCAGTAGATCTCAAAAGCGATTTCAAGCATTTGGATTAAAAAAAAAATATTATTACAATCTATACACACTTTAAAGAACTAAAATCCATATAATTTTGCTCCAAATTATCCTATTAGTGCGTACCATATAACAGTATAGTTGAAAAGCAGTTTTTAAGAAATTATCTTCATGACTTCCAAATATCGGAGAAACAATTCCAATGACGCGTTAGTTTTCTTATCTCAATATTGAAATAAGAGGGAATGTTGTTTTGAACTAAAGCATGTTCTAAGTATAAAATGTTTCGTAAAACGCTACCCAGGTGATCAACACGAATCATTGGGACGGGGAGGTCGAAGGTTCGATCCCCACGAGAAGCGTTTGTCCGGAAAAATGTTTCTCCAGGGACTTGTTCCAAAATGGCCGGTTCATGAGCCATGACCTAGTTAATGGCGCCTGGCATAGTGATAGAGGTTGGGCAGTACTTGGTATAATCAGTGAAAAGTGTCTCATAAGCCAAACTGGCTGGTCCTTTCAATAGGGGTGACACTATAATTAACAAAACCTTTACCTTTACAACATGTTTACCATTACAGAAATACCACAAGGCAGCTTTCCGTGCTGAGGCGGCCGAAATCAAGGCCGAGCTGGCAGACGGACAGAAAACTCTCGACAAGGCTGTACAGAAACTCGCGGCATTACGGAACAGAATGGAGTCTAGATTTGAAAAATACTCCAACGAAATCGGGAAATGGAAGTTTATATTGTCCCGTGTCACTATGGTACGTATACTTCGTTAATGTTGAATTATCAAAACGGTCAAGAGCTGGTTTTCCATTTGGTGGAAAGAGCCGCAGACCGTAGAAAGTTATAAATCGAGGGTTCAGCGAAAGACTATAGTAAGTGCTTCTTTTTTTTATAAAACACTTACTATATAGTCTTGCATTGAACCCTTAAAATGTGCTTTACAGATAAGGAAATATGTTTCCTATCGCTCTCTGTAATATCTTTTACACCATTGCCGGATTGAACTTTGGAAGAAGAATACTCCGACCACTCGTATGATATCTAGACGGTTTGCTGGATACTATAGTATGATGAGGCGTTGAACGCTTTAACATGGAACAACGAAACATTGTTAAAAAATGGACGATTTTCTTGACCTTCACAATGACTTCAATTTATCATGAAACGCTTGTATAAATTGTAAAAAAAAAACATTATTTGTCTCTGCACACATCATGTTATAAACACATATTTTCCCCAAGTAAGAATGTTTAATCATTCCAGTGACCTTTGTGTTATCATTTATTTACCATCACAATGGTTCAAATGAAAGATAATAAGTGAAATAAAAAGATATCATAAACCCCATTAGCATTAACACAAGCAGCGTGGTGTTCATGCCCAATAATTCATTCCTTTCAGTTATCCAATGAGTACGAATCAGCATACGTGTCCCGAGAAACAGCCCGAGCAAATCTGGTCATTTCATGTCTCCAAGATATGGCCGACAGAACAATCGCAGGGAACTTTGCGGACTGGTATGTAATAGTTCCTACTGCTCTTCTATAGATGTTCACGATCATTTTTTCAAATACCATATAGTAGCAGTAACATGTCACAACGAAATGGTATTTGGAATTCTTATAGAAATTTGAGACTTGAAGGCGCTTCTCTTAGACAGCGCTGTTGTCCTAAATTTTGTTTAGTATCTATAGAGTTTTACTCCGTGTCAAAAAGAAAACAGTTATTTTCAGCTTTCTTTGATTAACCATTACTAGGCAAGGAACGTGGTGTCTCTTGCCAAAGGCACGAGTGGGACTCGAACCCGGAACCCAGAGTTCTAAAACCTCCAGCTTAACAACTCGGCCACGCAGAGCCTTGTCAGAGTAGTTCCAGTAGCAGAATAATTATTGGAATGAAGAACGTTATGGATGCTTCAATCTATACAGACCTAAACGATGTGAATTGTCACAATCACATGATTCACGTTTATTTCAGGCGTCCATCGTTCACAGACATCATCGAACCAAGATTTGTCCGAGAACGACTCATTGAAAGGGAGACAATCCAGATCAAAACATTACAGGTACAGTTCATCTCCCTCGTTAATATCTTTAGTCCAGTCAATCTGTAAGTCAACCCACAACTAATTGCAACAGAAACAAATTTGTGATTTTATTATAGCTGCACACTTCCTTTATAACATATAAAAAGTCCTCAGAAATCCCACCAGGGAAAAATACTGAAAAATGCATTTAAACTTTTTTAAAAGTGCGAGTTTTTGCATGGTTCGAAGGTACCACCATAGAAAAGTACAAAGCGTAAACTGTCATCGGTAAATTTCGAGGTCAACTTGCTGTTGAAAGTCACATGAAAGGGTAAGTTGAGCTTATTATCATTTATATATGCCCTTATCTGATAAAAAAAACATAAGTGTATGTTCATGATTTCATTTTAAATGAAAAAATATTTTTGAAATAGCCTGCAGAATGCTTTGTAATGGGTTTTCGTGGGTAATTTAAAAAGTGTTTGTTTTGTTTAATTTCGCCCAAAACATCGATTTTATGACCATTCACACTCAAATATATCTTTAAACATGAATAAAATGACAAAGATGCACTTTACAATGACAAATATATAAAATAAATATAAAATATTTACCTCGGAATAGCTGTTCTTTTTTTAAACTACGGTGGCCAATTAGTGCCATTGTAGATAATGATTTGACGGAAACACAAGTTTCTCTTACTCACTCAATTAAATCGATCATGTTTATATGTTAAATTTATTTAATTCTTAAATTATTTTTTGCAAAGAATGAAATACATCTATTAATGATTTGTTTAATTGATTTTTACATTTGCTTAGTTTCTTAAACTTAGGCAAAATAGATCCAATTGAAGGTTAAAGATGAAGAGCAAATGTGAATGAGATAAAAATCGTCGGCAAATATCATCTGGTGGCGATTGTAATTTACTCTGAAGGTGCATTTACTACTATAACCTATTGTATGATAAAGATATCATTATAGTCACATTTATTTTTTCTTCTTATAACGTTTTTAATTATTATTCATCGTTTTTAATTATTATTCATCATTAATACATATGTTGTATGAGCTATGAAAATTAAGGTGAATTACGCTAAAGTACAACCTTCAATCAAAAGTAAGATAAAGCAAGAGTGGTTGTGTTAAATTTTAATATTTTCATTTGCAGTGATGTTAACTGAATAATACCAATATTAAAAAAGCTGCAGACAAAATCAACGCACAAGTGATGATAAATGCTTTCTTATCTATTTTCCATTTGCAGGTAAAAATGGATAGTACTATCAAGAGTACAAAAAGGTCACATTAACATTGTGGATTCCATACCATTTTGAGCTTCTCCTCTTCCGTTGTATTGGACAATAAAAGGAAGAACAAGACTATCAGAATTTCTCGAAAATGTGGTGATTCACATGTTAAATGACACGGTTATTTCCAGAGCAACTTGAGGCCATTTCCTACTGAATAAATTTTTAAATGTAATACTTATGGGAATCTCTTTTAATACTGCATTGCTTTGAGAGGAAGTCAAAATACATGAAGTTGAAAGCATGACCTGGACTTCCAAACCAAAGACAAATACTGAAAACTTTAGCGAGGTTGAACCCAATAAAAACGTTAGTTAACATTTATGAAATCCTTATGCAAGAAGAAAAACCAGTTGAAGAAGTTTGTGGTGAAGTAGTTTTCAAAAGATGTAGGACAAACTTGAAAAGAAGTCCTTTGTTTGTCAAATCGCATTTCCAAGTTGTGTTCATATATAAACAATGGCTGACCTACTACACACGTTTATTAAAGCCAAATGATTATATTGCTGAGAACTGTAAATTCAAGCCATCAGAGAGATGCAGCCCCAGTCTAGAGCTCTGTTATCTTCCTATGTTATCTTTAAACTAAAGCGAAACATTACCTACAGAGTCTAGATTTCTTCACTTATATGAATGAAACCATATAGTCTGTCAAAGCGATCTCGCATCGGCAAAAGTTTCAGCAGATCAAGTTTTTGAGCAGGTTCTTATTAGCAGTTCTAAGACAATAGGAAGAATAAAATGTGGTTATGGTTTGGAAGAATCACAGAGAAACCAATTGTTTTCGTTAATTCCTGTATGTACATACTACAATAATGCAATGCAGAAATATACAAGTGATCAGCATATAGAAACTAGTCATTCGAGGGAGGAAAAAGATCATACAGACAACCTAAACATAGACATCCACGTTGCAGACTGTACACTTGAAAATATTGTGTCAGGTCGACGAGTAGATATTGTGTAATTGTCATTATGCAAAGTAAGAAGGCCAATTGAATATTAACAACATGGTTTATAAATACGATTCAGAATACAATTTTATAGGTTAAAGCCATTCCGTAACCCCAAACTCTCAATAAACGTTAAGAGAAATTGGAGAAACAGCTCAAACTGGTCCGCATTTGCGTTTAACAGCTCCGGTTGATATATTGCATGACAATGAAGGAGATATATTTAAGAAAGAGCTGTCTAGTGTCCCGCCATCACAATATGGGTCTTCTAGGTTATTGAAACTAGCTGACAAACCTTCCTCGATGAATAAAATATAAGCGCAGGTTGGCTGTAGTGCCAATAAATAGCTAGATGAGTCAGTTCAATATGTACACGACGATAGGGCTTTTTTCTACGTTTTCCTTCGAAATATGGAGGAGCATTTGTTGGATATATGTGGAACATATTCTGATGATGTCATTAGCAAACCTGCAATATTTGTATTTGATGGATGTTCAAATTGTCCTTCTCGAAAGGAATGCAGTGAAGGGGTAGGTACCAAAAAGCTGGTTTTACTCGAGGAAGTTTGTTCACTTCCAAAAACAGCAGTTCTTATCAAATACTGTGAATTGCCTTAAATTAAAATGCTCATGTAAAACAAAGTGTGACCGAAAACCTTGTTCTTGTAGACATACCTTCTTGACCGTTCCTGAGGGTGTGGGGAATGTCGGGGAGCAATCTTCGCTAATGCAGAAATTGTGCAAGAACGATACAAAATTGAAAAGGGAGTCTGTAAATATATTGAGATGCAAAAATAAGGGAATCCTATTACAATTAACTATTTTCTAGATAGGATAGGGAGAATTTGCCTCTTCATAATCCGTAAACCCAAACTCATGGCACAGTGTAATCGAACATATTCGATTGAAGTGTTGTAACATGTATTCATTACATGTATTTCCTGTGCACTCACGTGAATTCTTGGAAACGATAAAAATGGAACACAATCAAGTCTCGTCAATACAATATGCCATCATGGCAGTATCTCAGAAGCTCAGAAATGACAATGCATAGGCATGTTGCAAGCTGGTGAATCCTAGAACCATGTTGCCAGGTTTATTGGGAAGTCGAAAAGTGTTATTGCACGACCTGCAGCTTTACACCATCAGACTGGTGATGTTCAAATTAGTAGGGGGAGTGGGCACCATAGGAAAACAACATTCCAGCAAGATCGCCTTTTATGGATTATTGCTTTGCGCAACTGTTTCGTAACCGCATCATAACCAAAGCAGGAGATCCATACCGTGACAGGACTTCGAGTTTCTAGCAGTACAGTAAATCTCGGACAAGGCGTCCTTTTCATGGAGTCATTATGTCAAGGCTGAACAGATGTAATCGTTTACGGATGTGCTAGCAACATTAAGGTTGGCCTATACGTCGGTGGCGTCATGTGATCTTTTCGGATGAGTCGAGGTTCTGTCTGCGATTCTGATAGCATCGGTGTGGGGAGAGATACAAATGCACCACTATCTTGGAGCATGATTTCTTATAGCGGGGGAGCATCATGATCTGGGGTAGTGTTTATTACGGTAGGAGAATATAACTTGTTCTTGTTCCTGGAAACCTGAATGGACACATTGATGAAATTTTTTGTCCTGTTGTTGTCCCATTTGCACATAGAATTAGTCAAAACTTTGTCTTCCAGGATAATAATTTCTGACCCCACAGAGCTCGTGTTGCAGTTAACTTCGTCAGGAAACAGGGAATCTTGACAATCCAGTGATCTGCGAAATAATCAGACCTCTCTCCCATTGAGCATGTATTGGATGTTGTTGGTAGGAGAGTCCGCGCACGTCGCCCCATACCAGCCAATCTTCAGGAATTTGGTGCAGCACTTCAGGAGAAATGCCCCTCCCCCCACCCCCACCCCCAAATTCGTGCATGTATTTCTGCATGTGGAGGTCATAACCGATCTTGATTTTGATATTGATTTTGATTGAATATCTGGTCTGTGTTTTAATCGAAATTAAAGATATCTCAATATTGAATTTAGGCGTGCCCTTATTTTTTAACGCATAGTGTACTCCATGTGTAATTCAATGAGCGTACACTTAATTTTGAAAAGCTGGCACATAGAGAGAAAGGGCAATATATATATTTTTAGTACTTCTTTTGCTGCTTTTCCCAATATGTTTCTTCCTTTATTTCATTTATTGTTTTTTAAGTTCACAAAACAAATGCAAAACGTCAAAAAATACCACATGAATATTCTATTCCTAGTGTCATATATTTCGTTTTTCTTATATAGGCATATATGGATTTCGGTACCTTATTTAAGTGATTGTCTTTATATATAAGTCATCTAATACAAAAAGGTGTGTTTTTTCTTTGATTTAAGATTTAGAGAACAAGCTTTGCCAGATAATATCGAATTCTAGCATATAGGAATGCATTGACATGAAAAAAAAAATCTTTAGTTTTAATGGGTGGGTGGGGTAAGTTGACCCCTTTCAATTCACAATATTTATAGGAATAAATCAATTCTAGAAGGCAAACTGGTGTGAATGATAAATAAACATGTAGATAGAATATACCGCTTATCAAAACATCATTTTTGTGTGAATTGTTGGGGTTTTGTTCCATTTTGGTAGATATATACAAATATGCGATTTTTTCCAAAAGGCCTGAAAGTAGCAATAATAAAACGAGTTTTTAACCAATTTCCCCTGAAGGGATTTTGGAGGACTTTTTTTCTGTCATCTCTTATACATTCATGATAACTTTAAAAGAGATTTCGTTTCTGTTGCAATTAGTTGACGGTTGAGTCCATTTTTTTCATAGGATGACTGGACTACTTGCATATTCGACATCCCGAGGTTCTCATTAGAGTTCGAGAAACATACTGGCAAAGCCAGGTATAGACCTAGTGGCAATCAATTCCTTTCGTCCAACATAAATATTCCCTCTCGATTAATAAAACTAGATGCGATGGCTTTCAACATATTTTACCAGTTTATCCAAGAATTAATAGATCTATGCTATAACTATTAGGTTGTAATACACTACCAGCGTAATGACAAGCGAGAATGTAGCTATACCTTCAATTGTTTTCTTGTGTATTTTTATTAGAACCATTTAAACGTCCAGGTAAGCCACAGGTATAGTTCACAAAGCCATGGTTACCAGATCCAATGTGACACTAATTTTATTTCCGGTCATAGCACCATTCCAATTACCCAGAATGCCACGGTGGGAAGCCATTTCCACCATTATGTTTTGGTTGACACAAACTTAGCCTAAGTCCCTAACGTATACCACACAATATAAAGAGTATAGGCATGAGCTGGGACCAAAGGCTAATACGAATGTTTTATTATTTTACAGACATATATCGGCGAGATCGGAAAGGGTGACATGTATGAGAGAGCTACAGCATGGCTTAAGGATCCGGATAACAGCTGCAAGAACAACTCCAGCCAGGCACACGACACTGGTAGGTTATACTAAACAGTTAGCTAAAATAACCTACTCTTATTGTGAAGCGCGCTCTTACAGTTTAGATCAATCATTCTTGATTCTGCTTATTGGGTATATAACCAGTACTCGCCCCAAATATGGATTATTGAAAGGTCGCATAGTGGTCGCATGGGATCTGAACCCACAACACTCGTGTACAAAGACATATGCTCTTCTTATGGACTAGTCCTTTAAACTAGTCATAAAACACTTGTAATGGTCTTGCCGTCTTTGAGAGTAGGGTCGATTTTCGGACAATTCTGCAACCGTCGTGGGCGATTTATTGATTCAAATTACTGTGAAAGCAAAATATACGAACTACCCTCATATATCAAAGTGCAAAGTTGTTCATCGAACGTTGGGTTATCCGGCTACATGTAGAGGAATTATTGGGTTGCCATGGCTCGAAAAGCACACTATATACTATATTGAGGGTTTAATGCAAGACTATAGTAGGTCACAAACATGAAGTACTTGCTAAAGCCTTCTACTTGGCCTTTAATATTCAACATTTGTGGAGAACTGCATCTATGTCTACACTGACTTGTCAATTTAACATTTGAGATAACTGTGTATGATGTATGATATTTACAGTTCTACTCGATCAATGTCCTTATAAATGATTGATTCAACGTCTTGGCTCAATATTCTCCATTCATAGTGAGAAAATGTCACATATAGCTTAAGTGTGTCATTTTATTTCATTCCATTTCAAAGCAAATTTCGTTTATATCAAGATACATATGCAAAAGATAATTTCTTATCAAATAATAATATACAAGGCCTCCAGCCCCTTACCTAAAAAAACCTAACAATAGTTCCCTGACATATATAGTATGTGTCTATATGACAATTACAGACAAAATATATGCAGCTGGTTATTTGAAAACAGGTACCAAATTTAGAAAATACAATGAAAAGTGTATTCATTTTCAAAATACATGTAATTACAAATAAAACCTTACAATTCACAGGTTCTGAGTCACATGACCTTGAAGAGAAGTTTGCCATTAACAGGAAGTTATCGGACCTGACCGCGGTATTTGAGGCGACCCGTGAATACAACAAACAACACATAAACCAGCTCTCATTAAAACCTGGTAAGTAACCAAATCATTCAGGTCTTTATCAAAGCAATCTTGCACTGCTTTTAACACTTTTTCAATCATTTAACCCATCACCAAACGCCAAATTTTCCACTGTTGAAAGAGTTCGCAGACACCATTTCAAAATGTGATGAAATTGGAAAGTAATCATCTGAAAGGGCAGAAAACATTTTGGGAAAAGGAGAAATTGCTCTTAGAGACCATTTTCTCCTTTTCCCACAACGTTTTTCCAGAGTCTTCTGCAACAAACAGTCAAATGTTGTCATTGTTTGGTTAATGACAACGTTTTAGATATCCATGATAATTGAATCTAAACCCATACCGAGAAATTATCATTCAATTTTTAATAATATGGGTTTTACATGGCTTCAACATTATTTCAGTTATGTTGTGATGCCCCATTCTTAATGATGGAAAAAGACCCCTTTTTTAATGTACATTAAGGTTGGTCCAGAAAAGTCAAACAATTAGCATTCAAGTGGGAAATTACCTCTCATGAAAATCCAAAATGCAGTCATGGGGATTTAAACCCATGCAGAGAGGGGCCAAGTGACTTCAAAGTTCTGTTCTCTAACCAATAGCCCTGGAGGGCCCCATAATTATAGCTGTGTTTTTCTTTTTTTGTCATGCCAATGGCTCTAAAGTGGTGATAAAATCCTTCTTACCCATCATGCAATGGAGGGAAGCCGTTTCTAGTATTGCTGTTTGTATTTGATAGTAAAAGCCCCAAGCTTTCATGCCGGAACTTTACCAGTTCCATCAAATGGGGTTTTGTCACAAGTTCAAATTAAAAGCAACTTCATACACTGTTGCTTAAGTCCACATTACATTCAAAGGGAGATAAATGTTGTATATTTTACTGAAAATAATAACAAACCTCCCCTGAATATGTAGACTCACCAGTTTATGGGTTCAATGCAAGACTATAGTAAGTGCTTTACAAACATAAATCACATACTATAATCTTCCATTGAACCTAAAAAATGATCTTACAAGTCTACAAAAGAAGAGGAAAGAAATTTGTAAAGAAGAAATTTGTAAAAAAGGAAATTTGTCTTCCTATGCTGTCCTAACTTTAAGCAATCAGATGTTGTTAATTTTGTCAAGGTCTCACAAACAAAACTTTACAATATTCTCTTCTTTGTTTCCAGGTGATATTGTCACACAGATCCTACCAGAGAATGAGAAAGGATTCGCTTTTGGCCGACGTACCCATGGCATCTTTAAGAAGACACAAGAAGGCTTCTTTCCCATCTCGCATGTGTTCTTGATAAAAGGGTTCCGAGAAATAAGACAATATTGAAACATCCATTAAACAAGTTGACATTCGTCTCCTATTAGCCTGGATTAGCCTGGATGGGCCTACAGGCTGATCTGTAACAAAAATTTACATATTTTGTCAAATCCTTTTGTGTTGGGTAAATAGAAATCACAAATTACAATGAATACCTTTATTACAATCACAAATCAGTATGTGAAAACTGCAGCGACTTATCACAGATGTCATTTTAAATAATTGATTTTCAACAAGTTTTTTATAGATTTTTTGCTCAATTATTGATATACAATACAAAAAAAATGTTTAAATAAATCTTCAGAAACATGATATGATGTCTCATTACTTCTTCATAAATGATGAAATTATTATTTCCTAAAAAGTCAGATATGCGGTGACCAGCAAGAATGTGTCTGCCTGGAATGTGTGCTATTTGATGGTCTGAGATCAGGTCCCATGTTCTCAGAACGTACTTGAGTATCATATCCTGTTTTAACTAAACGTTATTGCTCCATTGTAAGTTTAGTATAGACATCAGAGTTAAGTAATGTCTAAAAGGCAACTTGTACATAACTTTTTTTTGCTCAAACTTAAGTTTAAGCAATGATTCTGAGTCAACCTAAACGCTGTCTCCAGTGACTTGATGAATGCAAAAGAAAAAACGACGTCAAGACCACGGCACATCTATCTTAGTCAGCCGACTGTGATAACTGTAAAAAGGTAACTTACAGAAAGCATTAAATTATCATTCTTTGAGAACACAGGCTTCAACAGAAAAGGGAAGTGATTCTGTTACTCTAACTAAAACTGCTGATACACAGACTACCATTAGTCCCACCAAATCCAAACGAGTTTGTTAATGCAATGCGTCTATCACTCTCATCAGTTTTCACCCATTCACATGATGCACCCGTCACAATGTCTAAATGGCTCACAATATCAGACTCAATCAAATTAATGGTCGGTGGTATTTTGCCTGAATGACACGATAGAATCGTTATAGCAGATTCAACAGATCCTGCAGCACCAAGTAGATGGCCTAATGAACCTTTTGTCGACGACACTTTAATATCCGAGCAGCCCTTAAACACATCATTCATTGCTGTGACTTCGACTCTGTCCCCAATAGGAGTTGATGTTGCGTGTGCGTTAATATGTCCAATCTGGTTACGATTCACACCAGAGTTTGCCAAAGCATTGGTCATGCAAAGTTTGGCACCTACACTTGTATCACTGGGAGAGGTTATATGAAAAGCATCCCCTGATAAGCCATACCCAAGAATTTCCGCATAAATCTTAGCACCTCTTCTCTGAGCGTGCTCAAGCTCCTCTAAAACAACGATTCCCGATCCTTCGGCCATTACAAACCCATCACGGTCCTTGTCAAATGGCCTTGATGCCTCCTGTGGTCTGTGGTTAAAGTTTGTGCTTAGTGCCCTCATTCTGGCAAACCCAGCAATGCTTAATGGATCCACGCTCGCCTCCGTCCCACCTGCTACCATCACATCGGCATCGCCATTTTGGATGAATCGTGAAGCGTCCCCTATGGCATGGAGTCCGGTTGTACAGGCAGTGGAGACGGCATGATTCGGCCCCTGAAGGTATAACAAAAACTGTGTTTAAGAACTATCTAAGCCTAAGCTGAATTCTATTTATCTATCTTATCTTTTTATTCATGTGAGATTTACATCTTGTCAGCATCATTTCAGTTAAGTTGCAAAGCCTAATTCATAGTGATGGACAAAGACTCAAACTTGACTACCCAAACCAGGTAGAACCTTCAGCATTCCATGAGTAAGCCTGGAGACTACCTCTTATTCAATTACAAATTTGGGATTTGAACCCGCACTGAGAGGGGACATGTGATTTCAAGTTAATTAATTAATCAATCATTTAAATCACAAATTACCTGAAGTCCATGTCGTAGACTGATATGCCCAGCAGCCATGTTAACAAGCGTCATGGTGATGAAATGGGGTGACACCCGTTTATATCCCTTCTCACGCAGAACTTGTCCCATATCCGCTATATGCTGCATCCCCACCATTCCCATACCAACAGCCACCCCTGGAATAAGCCATCTAAATCATATAACTCAAGGTTAATCCATGCAAGGCTATCCAAAGTCATTCACTTTTGTTACAACATGCAATAGTCTTGCATGGAAAGGAAACAATGCAGAAAATCAATATCATGCAACTGTAAACAAGTATAGAATGATGTATACATGACGTCACATACTGACATAACATAATGACCTTATGAATCTGTGTAACTATGTGTAATATGGCATTAACACGGATTATTACATATGTTGTTATACCCTAATTATTGGTCCGAGATTGTTCCTGGTGACAGGATAAATTACAAGTTTACAGTAACACATACACCTTTATCAATGTTTCTGGTAATGTTGTAACAGTGCATATTGAACTCCTCAATATTCTATCCAAATAAGCCAACGACCAAAAGGTCACATTGTCAATGTGGCTTGAAAATGTTTGCAATAGTTTTGCTCAAGCAAGATAACAATTAAATCTTCAAGTTTTAAGAATTGTAAACGATATCTTCGATTATTCTTATGAACTAACTTAAAGCAACAAATAAATATCGTTTCTCTTTGTCACAATGTCAAAATGTTAGCAAAATGATTAAACTTTGATTGTAAAGGTTTGCAGCTGAATGATTACCAAAGACTGAAAAATTCAATTTCAAGAGACGTCCATTAAAAAACCTGATTATCCAATAAAACAGCACCTGAGTGCCATTTTAAACACATAAAACCTACATAATTAAACTCCTGTAAATCTAATACCATCGCTTCATTTGATTTGGAATCTCAATAAGCTAATATGGTAATGACTTTCAAAGATGACTTTTAAAGGTGTTTAGCCCATTCCTACATATCTTATCTATTAAAGATTTCGAGATTTGTCCAAATAAAAAGGTAAAGTAGTCCACCATTTCAATTGATACTTATGATATTGGTTAAGATATCATTGTGATGAAAGGAAAAAGTTGCTCATAATGATAATATATTAAATACATGTGCATCCAGGTGATTGTTCACAGATGTGAGGAAATTTGAGAATTCAAAATAAATTTGATTTAAGCTGCACCACAGTTGTACTGTTATATGATATTGACTGAAGAATAGTCATAGGAAGCAAAATTAGATTGCTTTTAATTCTACAAAGTGTGTATGATGACAGAAAATAAACATGTATTATAATATTTCAAAAGCATGAAATCTCATAACTATCTTTCACACACAAGAGTGGTCCCTTTAAAGAAGATCGCCTGTGTAATATTTGCCATCTTCCAATGATTCACTACGACTATGAGCTATCTGCCGATAAAACCTGTCAAAATCAAATCGTGTCAATTTTCCGGAATGTAATTGCAAGTTGATATAAAAGATTTTTGAGCAAAATATCATTTGTATCAAGAGAGGACGTTCTTAGCCCTTTGACAGCATTACATTAACCCTTTAACAAATGCTACAGTTTCGCCTGTCCCAAATTGTAAGAGTTTGCAGACGACATTTCAAAATGAGATGAAATTGAAAAATAATCTTCTGATAGGGTGGAAAACATTGTAGGAAAAGGATAAATTGCTTGTTACGAGCAATTTCTCCTTTTCAAACCATGTTTTCCAGAGTTGTCTGCAACAAACTGGTCGTATTGGGTTAAGGTACTCATTATCAAACCATACTTTGATTGTATCTACTAAAAGCAAACAGTTGGGCCAAGACATGGAAAAATCTGCTGAAAGAATTAAAACAAAACATAGGCCTTGATATCATACCCATCAACCGAGACTAAGCAAAGTTGTTCCCCTGGCATTTGATGTTTTCTGAATAAAAACTTTATGACTCCTCATGGGTGAGCATATCAGAATCATTTCAATGTTTTAATACAATAAATCTAATTGCCAATTAATGCTCTTTTTCATTAGAATCATCTTGATGCAAAAATTGTAATGATTATCCATGAAATAGGGCCTAAAAATAAATGTAAATAATGGTGATGAATGTGTTCCTCTTGATAATTCTATCCTTTAACCCATTGCCAAACAATAACAACATTTGACCGGTTTGTTGCAGAAGTCTCTGAAAAACATTGTGGGAAAAGGTGAAATTGCTCTTAAAGAGCGATTTCTCCTTTTCTCACAATGTTTTCTGCCCTATCAGAAGATTCATCACATTTTGAAATGTCCTCTGCAAAGTCTTTAAATTTGGGACAGTTGAAAATTTGGCATGTGGTAAAGGGTTAATAATATTAGAAAATGCGCATACATGTATATTTAAGGAATACGCAGGGGTGGCCAAGTCTGACATTGGTTTTACTTGTCTGTAAAATGTGAAATATTTTTCTGACCTTGTGCATACAAGGGTTCAGTGCAAGACTATAGTAAGTGCTGCACATACATGCAGCACTTACTATAGTCTTGCACAGAACCCTTGATATAATGGTTATAATATTTAGTCAATTATAATAAAACTTTACTTGTCCAATGAGGCTTCGGGACAAGCTGGGCAATACGGACAATTTTGCCACCCCAGTATAAGTTTATTAAGATCAGACTATCATAAATTGAGGTTTCAGTGCAATTCAATTAAGTACTATAGTAAGCGCTTCACATAATATGTACTATAGTCTAGTCTTGCCTTGATCACTCAAAACGATTGAGGAAACTTTTTACATGATGTGTCCATAAGCATGTATTTCACACCTTCACAAATGATAGGACATGCCTTTAAGTTTATAAACTTGACAGATATGATTCTATAGGCCTTTAAAATTTGTAATGTGTTTACACTTAACATCTGCTTATCTTATCATATGTAGAAAAAGGAATTTTTGTTCCTCAAATAATCTTTTTTTTCTAAAGAAAGACAAATAAAAGTTCATTGGCTATAGTTGTTTGATAAGGTCTTTAAATCAACCATAAAAATTTTGGTTAATTAACATTACTGATGAATTGATTGAAAAGGCAAGACCCCTCCCCAAACAACTATAAACAAACCAAACAAAGTGACTGGATTGTATTGGAAAATCTCCAAAAAAAGTCATTTTGATTGGTTTAAACTAAGATAGAAGGCAATATGGGAACATAGGCCATTATGACGGTTCAATGCAAGACTTTAGTATTGTGATTAACAAACATAAAGCACTTACTATAGTATTACATTCAATTATTGAATTGGTTGCATTTGAACAAGTATAAATCAAGGGTTCAATACAAGACTATAGTAAGTCCTTTACAAATGTGAAGCACTTTCTATAGTCTTGCATTGAACACTGACTCATTAATGAAGAAGCTAAAAACTAGCAAATGGAGAAGTAATCTATCAGTAGCAATTTCATTAGTTGCTAAAAACTTTAAATCAATTGTTATACACATATATTTGATTATGTATTGGACTACATTACATGTTCTCTTTAGTGTTTGATTTATAAGGCCATCAGCCAGTTATCTGTACAAATAACCATTGCAAAGAATAAAAGATCACACAAGATGCAATGCCATGTAAACTGAAACAAAACCCAATAGATCTCTAAAACACAACAGCAGGGCATTCATCTCAGAATAAAGAATGAACAGTAAAGCATGTACAAATGGGTTAAAAACACATTAAGTATGAAAAGAGACAAATATTTCAACACTTCAAAATGTCCGTTAAATTGTCTGTTCTTATGAAGAGTCCATGTCAAGGTTGGAATAAAGTAAACTTACTCCGATAAAAAACAAATAAAGATTAGATATTTCTGAGTATCTACAACCCAAAACCTTTGTTGATATTGACTGTAAGCAAACATAAATAGTGAACATTTTCAGGGTTAACAATTTTGGGCATACAAGCACTTAAACTCTTCCTAGACTGCAATAAGCCTACATTCACAACAATACCTAGTGGATAAATGATATATCTATTTTATTTGATAGAAATGTTTTTTCTCATCTGCATATAAAGAAGCTCATAAAAACTACCTTGTATGCAATTTGACAGCTATTAAACAGTCATAAATTGGCTACTTCTTACCAGGGGTTCAGTGCAATACTATCGTAAGTGCTTCACACATGTGATGGACTTACTATATATAGTTTGCACTGTACTTTTGATATTTCTTGAATGAACACTTTCCCCAAATACATATCATTATATAAATGTATACAGTATATAGTTGGGTGCTTTTGAGAACATCCTGATAAAAAGAGGGTATCTGTATGAGCAATTTCTCCTTTCTGACACAATTGTTTCAACACTTATCATTCTAATCTATTCCTCAATAAATCCATCAAACTCCAAACTCTATTTACATGTCTTTAGAAGGTACTGTGACAAAAGGAGAAATTGAAAAGTTCATCAGCTTGTAACAAGGATTTCTACCCAATGTCAGAGTGAAAATATATTTCTTTCTTAGCAATTTCTTTTGGGGTTCTTTCAATTTGGGTTTGTCAACTTGTTATAGTCTGCCATTGCTTTCAATTTGGACCAGTTTTGGAAGGGGGTGGGGGGGCACATATATTAAGTAGTAATTTGTGAAAACTTTTTGTTAGTTCAATTATTCCAATCAATAGCATCTACCAAAAGTTACTGAAAATTACGAAAGTGTTAGAGAGAGTGAAGTTGTTTGTACCAAAATCACAGTCAGAATTATCGGTCAAAGCCATATCAGCTGGAGATATTCTGTGTGACCTTGAGAAACCTCTGGCCGTACAATCAACAAGGGTTCAAAGTTTAAAATCAGTTTCAACAGTTACAATAAAACAGTTGTTGATGCACTTATACTCTATGAACCAGGTACATTCAAAACTGTATTGTATTAAATTCTTTCTCAGCCATTGACTACCTTCTCACATTAATAAAATGGAGCACCTTGCTAGGGTCATCTGACAAAATGTTAAACATTTCCGAACCCATGTCGCGATGGTATCTAAAGCTAGCACCTCTTATTCTTATTTTATCTTGTCATTTTCGAAATAAAACTGTTTAGAAAGAAAATCAATAATTTAGTTTTATGCAATATTAGAAAATCTAAGCTGTCATTTTATTGGTAGAAGACGATTATTTTGAAAAGCTGTAATCCCAATCTATAAGAAAGTCATTTTAATAAGGCTCAGTTTGTTATAATCAAAGGAAAACAACTTTAGCATTGACTAATATGGAGTAGGGCTCTAGGTTAAAGTCAACTAAACAGTGGCTGCTGCAAGCATTATCTCAATGACTATTATATAAACCCCATTTTAGGAGTGATAACTGATATCATCTCTAATGAGTACCAACATTAAAGGGTTTAGATGATTAATAAATCAGTAATTACTGGGTATTTAGCTCTCTTATCTAAACATGTGAGACAGTAGTCACAGATCACCTGTGTCATACAGCTGTATACTGTCACAAATAATTTTTTTTACAAACAGATAGGAGGGATTTGATAGCATTGCAGAAGAAAAGCTATAGGCTACTTTTAAGTTTAATGAATTGATTGGTTCTGTGTTTAATTCTAATGTAAATAAAAAAGTATTTCTAAGAGTACAATTCTATTTCTAATGCTATCTTTTGTTAATGATTTTGCGAAATTTTAGTACCCCCCCACCCACCCACTCACCCACCCTCAGGACTTGCTGAAGTCTTGTAGGACCTGTTGTCCTTGGGAGTGGCAGGTCCTATGGACCACCTGTCCCTGTGAGTTAATTTCTACCCCTGCAAAGATTATCATACAAAAACAATAAGCTTAATTACTCACCTCAATGTAAAGATTACATTTATATGCTGGCACTACTTCAACAACTCATTATTGATAACATTTAGTCTAAAGCAAAATTAACAATAGACCTAGATATTAAAAGCAATGTAAACCGTTTCTACTTTAATTGTAATCTAAATACCCTGAAATAAAACATCTTTTCTTCAAATTGTCATATTATTTCTTTTTAAAAAAAAAATATTTTGTGAAACTCATTTTGTGTTTATGGTGGAAAGGGTCATCTTCCATAGAGTCTTTTAACCAATGATAAAACATGCCTTGCCTTTTGAGAGAGAAATTCAACTGTGACAAAAAGACCAGCAGGGGTAACACATAGTCGAGTGTGTTAATTGTGGATCAAGTGTTATAAGAGTGGATCTGTATGTAAGAGTTGCAGCAGGTTTATAATTGTAAAGTAAGTATGATTTTTTATGCTTTCATGTTAATCAGCATTTTGATTATTCTGCCACACAGAATAATAAATGGGTTATTTTCTTTTACAAGTTTAAGAGAATTTTTGATCAGCTTTAAGGTTTCAGTCAAAACAGTCCTAATGATATATATTGCTAGATACTGGTGCTTAAATATCCCATAAATTATATTTCACTTGAGAAAAAAAAATGTTCAAACTAATAAATGATTTGGTTTAATAGATAAGAAATTAATAAATTGTTTTTTGGTATGCACAAACAGGACAACCATATATATTTTTTACAAACATTTTCTGCAAAAGATATACATTATGATAAATGCAATAAGTAAAAACTGTGTTTGTATTGAAAGTATTTTCAGTCCTACAAAAGACATGATATAGTTAATGAAAAGAGTTGACACAAAGGAGCATAATGTGAAAAAACCCACACCAATAAGTTGAGTTTTGGCTACAGAACAAACATGATCCTATAAATAATTTGGAACTCGGCCAATTATCAATTAAAGCTTTTAATCAATTAAAATAGTGCCAATACTTAAAGAGAAGACATAACAGTTGTGTTCAATTGGAGGGTACAGTGCAAGACTATAGTAAATGCTTCATGTTTGAGATTACACACAGCTGCTCTTAAACATGCTCATGATTTCGAGGACATGTTCATGAATATCAAGAACATGTTCATGACTACATTCATGAACATGATCTTGAAATTCATTAACAAAAGAAAAGAATAGCTTTAATTCCATGAGGAGCCGTTTGTCGTGTTTGAAGTTCACGAATAATGTTCTTGAATCCTTTGCTAGGGTCATCATTTACAGCAAACTTCAATACAATGATTATCAGAGTGACAAATTAAACTATAAATGGCATTGATATCATAATAAATCTTTAAAAAAAAAAAAAAAAGCAATCAAAGTCAGTGATATAAGGCAAATTTACAAAATAATCATGAGAACAGAGCGAGGGTTTAATTCAAAACTATACAAGTTTGTCAGCCACTTGAGGTTATGGGTTCTAACTCCTTAAAGAGAAAGAAAATACAGTAAGTTTAAATATATCAAATTTGCCACAAATGGCATCCGTTTTAAACTCATTAATCTTACTTCCAAAGACTTCGATGTGATTTGTCACTAAATCATGTAGAGCTGTGGGCAAATAGATTTAAAATGGTTCACATGTCAAGGTGAACAAAAGAAAAGATTTCATATCTTAAATGAGAAATTAATTACATACAATTTGGACATTTGTCTTACTCTTTCACCTATTAAGACAGAATTGGAATCATAAAAATAAAATCGTTGCAGACGGTTTTTGAAACACAGTTTGTTACAGAAATATTGTGAGCAAATTGCCATTTAATGAAACTTCTTTATTTACTTTCAAATATTGAATACAGAGTAAATCAAACCATTAAACCAACTTTGGATCTTTTCAAAAGCTGTCTTCATAGCAGATTGGTATTTATATTTATTGACAATTCGTTCCAGAGATAAGAACAATAATATGCAAATGATTAAATTTGCCTTAGTACTGATTTGAAGCAAATAAAATAACTCTTTTATTTTGACATAAAATAAAGCTTATATGTCTTATTTTTTAATGTGGTCATTTATTTTAGCAAGGATGAAAATGTCTAAAATTGTTCATCAGACTAAATGCCAAAATGCTGGCCTAAACGGAAAATAGGAGAGCAGACCAAATTGAAAGTTGAAGCAGACAACTTCAAGTAGTATTTGAAAATAAGTTCTTGTTAAAGAAATAGACAGAGAAACAATTAAGACAAAAGTATAATTGCTCATAAAGTGCAATTTATCCTTGCTACAATAATGGCTTTTAACTACTTTTGTAGCAGAGGCATCAAAGTGATATTCTTTGAAGTTTGGGGTCAGTTCTAAGGGCTGTAACAAGAACAGGTGCCAAGGTTTAAAAACAAAGAAAGGGTTTGGAAAGAAATTCGATCCTTAGAAAACTACTACCAATGTCAAACCTTTAAATCAATTGTCAAAGACTTGAGTTCAAAGATCTCCCATAAATCAATTTTAGATTAACCTTTAACCCCTCTCCATTTGCCAAATAAACCTCGTCATTATACATTTTCTTTTCTTCCTTTTGGAGGTAAGCGTTTAATAAAAATGTCAACATTTTTCTGTTACATTACAGCTTTCAATTCAACTGCCACAAAGGACTTAACAAACTAACCTGATACAAAGACAAATTGCTCAGAACAACCAATTTAATCTTTTTTCCCGAGGTTAAATGATGTGTTCAACAAAACTTTATTTATATCTAGGTGACAGTAACCAGGGTTGGTGATATCTGGCTTTGATTCACTTGCCCATAAATGCTAAATCTGTTTGTGCACTTTGTCTCTATAATGGTTTTATACTTAGTTCCAGCAAAACTTGATTTGTCCTTTAATCCTTTTGGACAAGCAGGGCTATTTGATTTTACCAGCCCTGGTACACTTATTCATGTTTCCTTGGTGGCCTACCAGTACAAGGCTATGAAATAATGATTTGATTATATGCCACGAAGAAATAAGCCACTATTGATTCTCCTTTTTCCACAATATTTGTTCCAGGACACAACATATCTGAGGTTGTAAATTTGAGATTGTATCAGCTTTTACACTCGGACCAGTCAAAAAAATCCAACATCAGGAGAAATGTTTATCTTTCCTTATCTTTCGATGTGAAATATTCAGTGAATTCCAGCAATCCCACTCCAGTGGCTTGCAGGCCTTGCTAATTGGTAATGGGATATGGGCAATTAAAACAGAAATTCAATGTACCAATAATTGATTTGGTTTTATAGTAGTAAGGTTCCAAAGATCAGAAGGCAGATTGAAGGGAACATTGTTCAGCTTTGATTAACATTTGTACCAACAAGTCTGTGCAATACTAACTAGCAATCTTTGGTAAAGTGAAATTATATACATTTACAGCATTATTGCACTAAGCGTTCAAATCAAATATATCAGAAACAGTGCAAGACACAAGCCCTTTCAGAACAAAAAATTGATTTCAAGGCGCAAAACATGTCAGGTGTGAAAAGTACAAATTGAATACATTAATTATGATTTAAAGGGACTACCTCACAGATTGTGTTTATTGAGCAACAAATGTTTAAAGGGCGATTTAAACAACCCTCGTCACTTAACAAAATGCCATTTTCAGTGTCTTTATTCCAAAGCTACTCAACACCCACATTTTCATTAGGCCTAAAAAAAATTGTTTGTTTAGGGTAATATCTTCAAAATCAGTAGGTAGGGTAGGTAGTTTATTTTTTTTTTATAATATTTAGCTTCACTTCAACATGCATATTTCTTTTTAGAGAAAATAGTTAAACAGTATAGAACTGTCTTCGGATTAGCATCCATGCATTGCATTGCAATGCATTTTCAGAAGTTGTTGAATTTAAGTGCCGATAGAAAACACAAATAAACATACGTTTGTCTTATGTTCTCAGTCTATTCAACTTGTAAACTGGCCTGTCGAAAATGCGCGAGAAGTTTGAAATGGATATGTTAAAAATACAGCACCAATTGATTTTTCTTCCAATGGTCCAATACAAATCTTTAGGGTAGTCAGGTTTGGCTAGGTAGCGTTTGGTTACCCTAAACAAACAACCTTTTTTTAGGCCTTATAACATAAAAAGTGCTGCAATGCCTTTCACAGCTTTGATGGCAATCTCTTAACCATTTTGATCATTTCACACAACAGAAATAAGGTTTGTGCATGCGCAGTCACATGTTAGTGAGACCCAGTATTATTTTGATGGTATTAAAAATACCACATTTTACCTTAAGGATATATAAATTTAGATAAACATTATTCAATTAAACAGTACACTTTGTCTGCTACATTAATGTGCTATATCTTCATCACTAGGTTATGACAAAGGATGAGAAGTTTTACCTAATTTCACAGATTTGTCTAATCATTAAATGAAGAAGACATTCTTTTTTCAATAAATTTAATATTGCTTTAAGATAGTCTTTGGAAAGCAAATTTTGTTATAAAATCATGGCCAAGAACCATTTAATTGAAAATTAAGGAAACCATTTTGATAAAGAATACATTACTCATGACATTAATTTCTTTTTTACTTCACAATGTCTGTTTAAATCAACCTAGAAAAAAAATGAAATTAAAAGGAGTATCTCACAGATTTGGTTTTTGTTCTGTGATTAACAAACATAGAAATTTTATTTTCGAGTCTCAATTGATCTGTGAGATCATTGCTTATTGAAAAAACAGTTTAAATAGTTTAAACAGTTTAAAATATTTGCACTTAATAAATGTGCTTTTTCTTTAACAAATGGTTATGAATAAGCTTCAAAAGCAAATCAGTAATCTAAATTTATGACACATTACAGATCTATGTTGTCATTTCATAATTTGAAAAAAAGTTATATCACAATTATTCAAGTTTCAATCTGTGACATAGACCTTTAAATAACATTAATAAGTGTTCTTGCATGCTGCTTCACATTTTGACCTATTGAGAAATACCTAATAAGGGTCAAAACTTACCTGTTCTTTGTTTATCATGATCAGTTTTAGGATACCACTGCGCATCTTGGAGTGCCTCCGCTGCAGCCACAATCGCATACTGCGTGGATAGAGACATTACTCGCTGCTCTGATCGGGAAATGTGATTATCCATATTCAGACAGCCAGATTCATTCCCCCTCGGCACTAATCCGGCAACTTTACACGGAATATTGTCATATTCTGGAAAAGATGATGGAAGCAGAAGAGGTATGAACTCCCTCAAGTTTATTTAAACCTTCACCAAACTTATACTGGCTTTCAAGATTGAATCCTGACTGTGTGACCTACATGATTTAAACGTATTTTTGAAACATGAAGGTACAATGTTAATTTCAGTAGATCATACAAGTATCTTATAGCTTTGTCAACTATTAATTTGGTTCATAGTTAAATCATTCTAATCTGATGTATAAAAACATTGTGTTTTTTTTGCATTTTTCAGAATTGAACTAAATTGTTCTGAACAATTTTACACTGTTTATTCAATGTCATTTCCAAAAAGATTGGTTTAGGATCTATGAGTAACATATGTAACTTTAAAAACATAAAGAAGAAATTTTGTTTATTTGTGTAGTGATATCAAAATTAATTCTTTCAACTGCAATAGGATGCTAGTGACACAGCGACTTTTCTCTATATTTTGCAAATGGGTCCTGTACTAGACAGAATATAAATATGGGGATAATTCTCTAGAATTGGGAACTTTTTCTGGAATAACCAAATTCAAGAATAAGCTTTATTGGGGAATTGGAAAAAAAAGTCAATTTTTATTGGGAATAGGTCTGTTTTACGGTACCAAGCATATAACTGATTTTTTTCCTTAAATGTGTACATGTAAATTATATTTTCCTGAATTTGTCAGGAACTGGACCCATTCCCAAAATTCCCAAAAGGGTTGACATTAAGATTTGGCCACCAGCCAATTTGAACAATTCAATTGTGTTTTGGGTTGTCAAAAATACAAAAAACCTGTGAAAGGTGGTCATAGGAAGAAGTTTAAACACCTAATTTTGATGGTCCTAAATTTTTGATGGGTGTTTGCTTCATTGGCCTCCTCAAATTGACAATTGGCCTCTTACTCGACAAACTCAGGACAACCCTGTGTATAAGGAATGAAATCACTGGTGACAGATTGTTTAACAAGCTCCAGGAAAGGAGCAAAGCGCAAAGGGCTACATATTTATGTGTCTGCACCATTGACTCATGGTTTCAAAATATGTACACTGAATCCAGCCAGCGGGAAGCTCATTATAGATAAATAATATCATTTAAGGTCAGAAAATGAATATCTTCTGCACTATGGGTGATTTTGGCCCAACCTTACACGGTTCTCTCTGGCTAAACTTTTCTTTGCACCAACACTTGGGACAAATTCAAAAAGTTGGAGCCAAATTAGAAAAATTGGAGCCAAATTCAATAAGTTGGAGCCAAAATAGTCTTCTGTAGAAGGGGAAGTCCTTCATCAGGGTCATCTACGGTTCTAAGGAGGTTCTTAAGTGTTTGTTTGTTCTATCTATTTCTATGTGCTGTTTTAATAAGGTTCTAAAGACTAAATCCTCTCTCACACTCAACATTTGAAACAGGACATAGCAGAAACATGACTTTCACCTTGGCGTCATATTATAACCAACTATTTCCTGTCCTCCAAACCTCCTTGAAATTACGGTTGTCAGCTGGGAGATGTCAATTTGATTTTTAGTGGGAGGCATATTCAACGACTGAGAAGATCGATTTAAAGTCATTCTTGTGTTAAATCAGGATTAAGTGTCACTTAAAATCGCGGATTTTATATAAAAAAAAACTTGGATGCATAAAAGAGTTTCATTTATTTGTCAATCAACACAACTGACTTTGCCGATGTTTGATGTCAACTTCTTTAAAACGAGTGCGAGGACAAACATTTTGATTGAAAGCAATTAAAGTAATCAAAGTCATACTTTCCATATAATTGAAGTTGTAAAGGCTGGCGAATGACTAAATGGTGTACACAAGAAAGTGTCGCCTTCAACAAACTTGACAATCAACAGATAATGAACTGAATAAGTGTGAAAACAGGATTATCCCGTATCGGAAATCGCATTTGATAAACAAGCTGGTTCCCTAGTTCTAATTCAAAGTACTGCGATTACGGGAACCATCGAAACTTTACAGTATAAACAAATCAATATTGAATCGAGATCAGCAACCATGCGGTAAACAAACATTAAATTTTCGCGGAAAATAGTATGCGCCAGCAACTTTCGCCAAATTTGTTTTTCTTGCGCCAATTTCTTAAATTTTTCGCAAATGGCGCCATTTGTGAAGGCCAGCGTGAACCCTGCCTTAGTATAAATAAGCTGAAGCTATCAGTCTATGTGGGAGACATTGGGTAGAGTGTCAGCTTGTCAAACAATATTGACGTGAACAGAAAATATTGAGAATTTTTTTAATTGGGCAATATCTCCCGTCACGACAAACTTTCAAACCATTCATTTAGTGGAGGACGCTGCAACAAAAATTTTGTTGCACCGTTTGAAGACCGATATTTCCATTATTACAGTAAATATCAAATGACATTTCTCACAGTTATCAATTGATCCCTTATCAATTGATCCAAACATGAAAATTGTTGGTATTCCTCATGTTTACTTTTTAAGACCGGTTTAATTGACACGAGGTGATTTTTTTTTTGCTCCCGAGTCCCGATAAACTTACATTGCGCATGCGCACTGGAATGTGAAAAAACTATTATACTGATTTTTAATTGTTTAACGGCAATTGATGCCATTATTTGGTGGTATATAAGTTTATTTTACATATCTTGACATATCAATTGACTTTAAATGGCCATTTTGTGCTTCAAAACAAAAAATCTGATTTTGATTTTTTCCACCACTGTTTGAATCGTTCAAAGTTTCGACTTTAGGTTGCCCAATCAGAAAATAAAAGGAATTTTCACGTCAAATCATATTGACTAAGTGTCAGCCTCTTATACGGAGTGTCCCTGGTTTGATCCCTGTTAGACAAGGTAAAATTTGCCGGGACTAACCCCCATATTAGCGCAAGAACTGGTTAAATAGCAAGCATGGAAGTTTGGAATTCCATTTGCGCATATGCCGAAAGGCCCTTTGAAGTACTTATCCAGATCTTGAATATGCCTGTCGCAATTCACACAAAACTCACCTTTGTTAACAAGCTTTGTGATTCCACACTCTCCATTAAGCAGTCTTTCCCAAACATGTTTAGTTCCTGACCCAAGACAGGTTGCAAGTCCAATTCCAGTAACTACAACACGCCTGGCTTTAGAGAATGTACTGAATGATTGTTTGACTTGCATCTTTGATTAAATGTTTGGCCAGGTATCCGAGTACTTTCTTGACCGACTACTCCTGCACTTCTTAAATATGCTGTCAAATGAATGCAAAAAGGGTTGAATCGGTGGTGTCGTTTTTAATTATTTACAAAACTACGTTGAAAAATACTAAACGGTTTCGATGCTTTAAGTAAAGTGTAAATCCGGCGATCTATATAGGACGAAACAGTATTTTAATGTTTGTGAGTTAGATAAACCGTAAAACGAATGGGGGCCGCCATTTTATCCCATTTTATGCGGCGCAGTAAATCACGGTGTAAATCACTAACATTTTCAGTTTTTCTTTTGAGAAAAAAATCAAATTAATTCATTGATTAGCGTGGAAAATATGATTAAAGAAAATTATCCATTGTATTTGCCTTTTCAAATACATCCCGAATAAACAAAGTTATATTCTACCAATTATTGAAATCATTTTGCGTTTCTGCGAAACTGTTTTATTTACATAGGAAACTAGAATTCGATCAAAAAGCTCAAACTTTCTTAGCGGTTTGCGAAAAATAAGGTTAACACAATGTATGCTTTGCAGCAGGCGCAGAGAATGGGCAATGTTTTTGCACAAGGCGTGGAGATGGGCCTTGTGAATAAAAGTCATCATACGTCCCGTTCGAGTATGTCGGATATGTCTGATGCGGAATCTGTGCGACACAAACACCAACAACACATCGGACCCTACATAGAGGGAAACATGAAACTTCTCGCCACTATGTAAGTCAATGCTGATTTATTTTGCATTTATTTCACTTTAATTAGGATCATGACATAACTTTGTCAACATCCGTAGTTTTATGCATACATTATTCAATGTTTTAAAGGCAGGTTTAAAAGGTTTTGCGGTGGTGTAGTGTTCAGAGTCGGGGACCAGAAACCGTTCACCCTGGGTTCGAATCCTGAAGGCGGTCAATTATTTCACCGTGGAGTGTCCTTGGGAAAGACACATAGCCTAGTACGGGTAGGAAACCAGGGAACATGTACTCTAAAACTCAAAAATAAGTGCTTGACATTAACAGGAAGAATGCAGGGCTTTTTCTTATTGAATTGGGAAGAGGCCCAAGCCTGTTGAATTTGGGGAATTTTATCGCTGAATTGGGAAGCCAAAAAGCTGGTATGGCTTTGACTTTTTGAGAAAACTGCATGATTTTAAAGAAATTTCCAATTGGGAAGGCTGCTTTTATGTCCCCTGTTATATAACGTAAAAAAGGCCTAAAAGGTGCTCCCAAGTGTCACAGTGGTTAGAGAAAATTTGAAATCTTAACTTGCCCCCCTCTCTGTGAAAGATAGATTTTTATCTCCGTAAGAACAAGTCTCACTGTTGACTTACTGGATGATGTTGGTGCTTGTGTGTTGTTAAGCTTGGGGCCTTCCTCCATTGATATTAGCTAGATACATTTAACAGTAATATTGTTGATGTGATGTTAAACCGTTTTATTCCTTCTCTGCATCTTTTTCTTTTGTCAAATGATTTTACCTTTATTATTTTGGGTTGTGCATTATTATGAAATATTCTATATTTTTTGAACATTTTCTTTTTCCCAGAGAATGTCCAAAAGATGTGATGTGTTGTCGATTTAGTGAAGACGGTTCAGTCTTAGCTGTTGGAATGATAGACGGATCTATAAAGGTATTTTCCTTCATTATAAGCTGATAAAGTATAACAGAAAACTGTCTTTTTACCATTTTGAAACAGTTCTACTAACTGTTTGTGTAGTTTGAAATTCATTATCCATGACGTCTTTTATCTCAGTTGTGAAACAAGTTCTTACAGCTTGCTTTGAATCACCATTGATTCTGTTTCCTAGTTAGATAACCAGTTGTTATGTAGTATGTGTGGAGAAAGGCTGCAAGCTTGAAATTGTTAAAAGGCTTAACCACTAGCTCTACCCAAGAACACCAGTTGTCAATCCTCTGCATGTAATAGCTAGTTGAAGTGTGTGACTTTTTTTTACCATAGTTTCCAATTAATCTCCATATTAATCTCCATAGCATTAGGGTCCAGTTTAAGAATTAGGCAAGGATTGTAAACAATTATAGGAAATATATTGGATGGTATTCATATGTTTGTGAATATGATATTCATTAAACAAGTAATAAACATATAAATGATTTTTACTAAAGCAGAGCTGCAGATTATTTTCAGAAAAAGCAAATGTTGCTGATAGTGCAAAAAATATTGGGTCTTTTTCAGAAATGATGGACCAAACCTTCAGCATAAGACTAAGAGATATTCTATATCAAATTGACCCACAGGTTTAACCCTGTTGAAAGAAATGCACCACATGTTGAAGTCGTGAGTCAATGGTGCAGGCCTGTAGTAAATTTTAAACCCTGCATAAGAAGAACTTTCTATTTTTTTGTTAATGCGGTGTTTCATGTTGTGATCTGCAAAAATGTTTGATGTGGTCTCTTACAAAAAGAGTTAAAGAAATTACCCCAAAAAAACTGTTTTTATTGTTTAGCGTTATTTTAAATCTCTCTTACACAAATCTAATCTTGGACAGGTTGACATCATCATTCTACTTACACAGCATCTTTCGAGTGCTAGGATTACACTAAAGGGATATCAAGATTATTTTTGGACTGTTTGTATCTTGGTATCTTAAGCCTTAAGGTAATTTTTGGTTTATTGGTATCTTAAGTCCAAAGTAATTTTTGACTGAAAATGGTATATCCAGGACAAACAGATTTACCAGTATATATCAAACGAATATGCATTTTTGTCAAAAAAGATTCATCTTTGATTGTGTGAATAATCTTGCTCAGTATTTTTCCCATTGTATTATTTGTTATAGTTAGATAGTCAGTGTACCTATTTATTTTTTCTCAACCATAATTAGCAAAATGTTCAAAAATATGTCTGACTTCTTTCCTACATGAGGTCAACTGTTTTAGTGTCCTCTATCAAGAAACTGCATACATACTCAGGGTTGACAAAAAGAGCCAGTCACTGGCCAGTTTGACATCTTCAAATGACTTTTTGGTCGGGTCAAATTACGAAAAAAAAAAAATTGAAAAGTGTGCATAAGAAGTAGTTATAACACCTTAATTTTTGTTGGGTGTTTGCCCATTGGCCTCCTAAAATCAACAGTTGGCCTCTTACTCCAAAAATTATTGACAACACTGCATACTGTGTATAGCAAAATGAAACATTTAAAAGTTTTGAACTTAATGATAAGTTAAGATCACACTAAACTTCTTTTAAAAGTATTTTCAGTTAAAGTCATTCTATATATACAAGGTTTATAGCTTCTGTAGCTGGAGGTCTAGTACAATCATTGTGAAAAATTGAGAAAATGCTTAAACCATACATCCTGTAACAATTCACAACAAATGATAAATTACTCATTAAGAGCAATTTTTCCTTTTGTCACAATGGAACCTGTTGAAAAAAAGTACAAAAAAAAGTACAAAAAAAAGTACAAAAAAAAGTACAAAAAAAAGTATCCTTAATTCTTAACTACAGTTTCAGGGTTTTTGTTGACCCCCACATTGTTTAGTAAGGGATCCCCAATTCCGGGATTTGACCCCTATTTTGCATTCACAATTCCATATATAAGGGGACAAAAGACCTCAAAATAACATTAATCCAGAGGTCAATGGAATTCCCTGCAGATTTCATTTTATGGTTTCGATTTAGACCACTCACTAGAATTCCTTTGAAGGAATGGATGAGAATCTAGCAGATTGTGTTTGATTGGTATATATGAAATATTTTATGAAGAAGTTTATGACGGATCATAAGATACTATCCTTTATAATGTCTGAATTGGATATTAGAAAGTTGATATAAATTCTATTGAAATGATCTATAATTGCATTGGAGAAAGAGACGCACAGTCCTCTCTCTTATACAACTGCATGTACAACCCAACACTTGCAAGGTGTTGGATATTTCTTTTATATATTCAGTTAAGAATAACAATGTTATTTACTTGTCAAGATATGTCTTATTTGATGACATGACTTTGAAGTTTTTTTATGTTTCACATTCTAAAAATGTTGGACATTTTTATTAAAAAAATTTTTTTTTATCTTTACCAATTAAAAAGAATGATTATAAAACTCAGTAAGCCATATCCATATTTGGGATTTTGTGACCGACTAAAATTGAGAGAAACTTCAGTCCAAATTATTTCAAACTTTAAACAAATGATATTTTTTATGTGATAATGGGTTACAACCTGTTTGATAGAGGAATATATTGTCACAAGCAATTTCTGCTTTTGGCACATTGGTTTCTTAAATAGTCTGGCTAGTCTAATATTGTTGAATCCCAGGAAAGCTGTTTTATAACTAAAAACCGTTGACACTGCATTAAATCCCATACTTCAGTTGTGTTCAATAAAATGTGCGAATCAGAGCGAAAGTGTGTAGAAGGTTAAAGGATGAAATACGCAAAGAAATATTGAACTGTTAATGTCCTTTATTGATTGGTTATAAATATATCCTTATCCATAAACCCAGTGTGACATATGGACTCATTTACAGACATTTGGTTTGTTTGGTGGGTTTGAGGTTGTCCAAAGTTTTTAACAGTTTTCCTGTTATAGTGTATTGTCAGTGCACTTTTCCATGCTACAATTCATCTCCGCCTCAGTACTGAGCCATAGGGGTTTTAAGCTATCATGGTATCAGTACTATATGTACTAAAGTATAATTCATAGTACTGGCCCCAGGATGACTATAGGCCTCTATGTTCTGAGCAACATAGCTGCTTAATGCATTAAGTCCGTCAATGGATGGCATCTACTTCCATAAGCGGGATCTTTAACTTAGAACCCGCTAGCCATACATGGTCTGATCTTCAGATATAATACACCCTTCTTAATATTAAGAATAAACAAGTTTAAAAAAAAGTTATTCCCTTTTTTATATTGTATTATACTCTTGGGGGGGGTATTTGAAAACATCTTTCTTAATATTAAGAATTAACTGTAAAAACAAGTTTAAAAATATTATTCCCTTTTTGTGTTGTATTATATACTCTTGGGGAATGGTTAGTGGTTAGAGTACAGATATTGAAAAAAAAACATATGGCCCCTCTCTGCATGTGTTCAAATCCCGATGACGGAATTTGTATTTTCATGAGAGGCAGTCCCCCGTCTTGTTTACAGAGTAGTGTTATATATCCTGCTAGACAAGCCATTACGGGCAATTTAGGTTGAGAACCTCCTCCATCATTAAGAATCAGGCATCGCAACATAACTGAACTAATGTTGACACAACGTAAAACCCATATAGATCAATTATTATTAACTTTAGGATTTCTTGTAACATTTTCCTTTTCTGAGAATTTCAACAGTGATGAGGAAAGATTCTCAGAGTATCAAACAGGTTAGATCAAAGGCCAGCGATCAACTTGCTCGGCGAATGACCTGTGATTGAACATGTTTGCATACTGGTTTTAAATGTCTTTTTTCCCAAAGTCATATTTGAATGAGTTATCTATGTTAATTAAAGAGTTTACAAATTGATATGAATAACAAGTTTGAAAGAGTTAACGAATTGATATATGTTAGAAATTTTAAATTGTTTACAAATTGATATAATGTAAAGATATTTGAAAGAGTTTACAAATTGATATTAGTTAGAAATTGGAAGTAAAATAAATCAGAAGCTTTTGTCCTTTTGTAAATAAGTAGTTAAGAAAAACACAAACATTTATGAGATACATTACATGTCGAGAGATTCGTCTTTGATCTCTTCTTTCATGGTGGGCTTTCTAAGATTTAATCCTAGCTAAATATCACAGAAGTGTAATAAAAAGAGAAACTGCTTTCAATGAGGAAATTCTTTTTTTAACGCATTTAATTGTTTCTATCCAAATCAAAAAGATGTTGATTTTGATACTTAATCATTTAAGTACCATTGTATATTACATAAAAGAGAAAAAGAAAAGAAAAAATAACTTGAAGTGTTAGTAGTTTGTTTGTAAATTATAATGACAAGAAACTTTGTAAGTTTACATCTCAATAAAGTATCCATATTCGTATTTGTTACATATATGGGTTTTACATCACATCAACATTATTTCAGTTATGTAGCGATGCCCGACTCTTAATGATGGAGGAAGACCCCATACTCAACTGCCCATAGGGGCTTGTCAAGGCGGGTAGAACCATCGGCATTCCGTAAGTCAGTCGGGAGACTGCCTCTCATGAAAATCCATATCCCTCTCAGGATTTGAACCCACGCTCGTATTTGTTATTTGGACAAACTTTAAACCCAGTGTCTGGCAAAGGATAAGGTTATTTGGACAAACTTTAAACCCAGTGTCTGGCAAAGGATAAGGTTATTTGGACAAACTTTAAACCCAGTGTCTGGCAAAGGATAAGGTTATTTGGACAAACTTTAAACCCAGTGTCTGGGAAAGGATAAGTTTATTTGGACAAACTTCAAACCCAGTGTCTGGGAAAGGATAAGGTTATTTGGACAAACTTTAAACCCAGTGGCTGGGAAAGGATAAGGTTATTTGGACAAACTTTAAACCCAGTGTCTGGGAAAGGATAAGGTTATTTGGACAAACTTTAAACCCAGTGTCTGGGAAAGGATAAGGTTATTTGGACAAACTTTAAACCCAGTGTCTCGCAAAGGATAAGGTTATTTGGACAAACTTTAAACCCAGTGTCTGGCAAAGGATAAGGTTATTTGGACAAACTTTAAACCCAGTGTCTGGCAAAGGATAAGGTTATTTGGACAAACTTTAAACCCAGTGTCTGGCAAAGGATAAGGTTATTTGGACAAACTTTAAACCCAGTGTCTGGGAAAGGATAAGGTTATTTGGACAAACTTTAAACCCAGTGTCTGGGAAAGGATAAGGTTATTTGGACAAACTTTAAACCCAGTGTCTGGGAAAGGATAAGGTTATTTGGACAAACTTTAAACCCAGTGTCTCGCAAAGGATAAGGTTATTTGGACAAACTTTAAACCCAGTGTCTGGCAAAGGATAAGGTTATTTGGACAAACTTTAAACCCAGTGTCTGGCAAAGGATAAGGTTATTTGTAATGAGTTGTGTGATTTTTTAAAGACCTATATATGTATGTAGTAATTACTGACCAGTTTTGACATCAAAGATTGAACAGATTAGTGCTTTAATGATATCATAAATCTTTCTAAAAAAACTGGCATAGAAAAAAGACAGACTTATTAATGCTTACTACATGTATACAGTACTTATTGACTTAGTTTAGTTATTGACAAGGGTGAAGAAAATTTGGAAATATTTGTAGCTCTATGATAAAATGTGTTTTATTACACAATATACTGCATGTAATTTCAAGTTAACCATTTATATAAATACTAAGCTACGGAAAATTTAGTGAATTTATACTTAACATTTTAGAGGGTTCCTTAAAATTTTTTTATGTTTATCATGCAGTATTCTTAAAATATTTTAGCTATGTATTGATGATCAGTGCAACTATTTATGTGTCCAGATTTTTCTGCACCATCATGACACACGAATCTTTCACAAACTTCTCATCAGTTGTTCAATTAAGCAAATCTTGATAATGATAGAGAACTCCTGTCAAATTGACTTAAAAATCAGAAAGTTTTATGAAAGGATTCTCATGTACGTTAGTACATTTTATAGGGATTTAAAGAGACTATTTTAAAGATTTCAAATTTAAGAAACGTGATTTAGGCCATCTTCATCTCTAGACAAAGGACCATCTTCAATCTCTATTTGATAATGATGCTTTAAAAGACCTGTGTTTTTATTTTAAGAATGTGGTTTAATGGAAAACTTTTCTTATAAATAGTTATGGAATTACATATGTATGTTCTCTGATAATATTACCTTGTTACTGTCACATGACCAGAATGTTGACCCATTTCACAGTCTGGGTCCTGTATGCTCTTACCTTACCATCTATGATGATTTCCTGGGAAGAAAATGATCATTATTTACAAATAAACCATAAAATGTTAATCAATTTACCACATCTGCAAGACAAATGCACTATATCTTTACTATGTTATGAACTGGGTTGAGAAGCATGTCAAAAGTCATGTTTAAAGTAACTTTATAGATCTGTGGTGTCATTTCATCAGTTGAAGACATTTTATTTAAAAGAAAGATTAAAATTGCAAATTGTGAGATACAGTCAAACTTGTGTTAAGAGGCCAGCCTATGGGACAGAGTAAATTGACTGTTTAAGACAGGTTGGCTGCTTAACACAAATTGATTTACACTATAAATTTAACAATTGGACTTTCTGTAGTGGTTGTTTAAGACAGGTTGGCTGCTTAAAAGGGTGGTTGCTTAACACAAGTTAGACTGTAGTTGCTTTAAGCAGGTATAAAGAAGTTAACAAGGGACATGGGCCTCTTATCTACGTTTGTGTTATTATATTTCTTATTTGGTCATAGAGCAGTCAAATTATTCACATTTGTAAACATCAAACAAGTCACGTACACATTGTAGCTGTCAAACTATAACAGGGTATCTCCCTTGTTTAACTCATTACCAAACAATTACCACATTTGACCAGTTTGTTGCAGACAACTTTGGAAAACATTGTGGGAAAAGGAGAAATTGCTCTTAACAAGCAATTTCTCCTTTTCCCACAATGTTTTCTACCCATCAGAAGATAATTTCTCAATTTCATCACATTTGGAAATGTCGTCTGCAAACTCTTTAAATTTGGAACAGTCAAAAAATTTGGCATTCGGTAAAGTCTGCCGCTTTATTAAATCTCTATACGGCCTAAGCTTGTCCTTAGACAGGAATGGTGATATGCTATTCCAGTTGATTATTATATCTTTTCCTCCAATACATGTCATGAAGTAGTGTCATATAACACCTCAAAGGCTCAATGCAAGGCTATTGTAAATTATTAAATTCTGTGAAGCACTTATGATAGTCTTGCATTTAACCCTTTACCTGGAGTTAACATACATTCGACATGATTAAGCAACCTTTTGTGAAAAAGAAAATGGTGCCAAGATATTGACAAATCTCAAAAGAGATCAAATTACTGTAACCTTATTATTTAATTAATTTCTATAGGCTGTGTAGGAGTCATACAGTGCTTTGTGTGCCTTTTTTGATGACAATTCTTTGAAACGCTTCTGACGATATGAGAAATGAATTTACTGCTGTGATTAAGTTGAATATTTAACAAGATATATTGCTGTTTGCCTTGATTAGGCATTTATTTGTCATTATGGTTATAACTTATCATTCATAATTCAAACTTCAATAGTTCAATGTTAAAGTTTAAAAAAAAAAAAAAAATTCAAGTTGTTACAATTATTAACTCATCCATAAACCATTTCCCAAACAATAACGACATTTAACCACTTTGTTGCAGACAACTTTAGAAAACATTGTGGAATAAGGAAAACTTGCTCATAACGAGCAATTTTTCCTTTTCTAGCAATGTTTTACGCCATATCAGAAGATTATTTTCCAATTTCATCACATTTTGAAATGTTGTCTGCAAATTCTTTCAATTTGGGACAGGCGAAAATTTGGCATTTGGTAAAGGGTTAAAGAACAATTAATGGGGGGGGGGGGGTGGAGTGGTTCAAATTGGAATAAATAAATTGGAATAAATGTTCCTCTGTTGGACAAAAGGTTAACTGATGGTAAAATGATTGACATTTCCAAAAGGGACTTTTTTTTGTGTGTGAAATCAGACCCGCTTCATTCAAGGTCTATTAGAGTAGAAGACACATTCCAATAATGGTTCAATGCAAGCCGACAGTAAATGATCCAATTAAGTAAAGGACTTATTATAGTCTTGCACTATATCGATATCATGTTTTAAAATTACATCTTGTAATACAACTGAACATATCTTGTCATTGAATTTCAAGAAAAGAAATTTGAGCAGAGAGTAAGATTTAAGTAAGTATGCGTATGAGTGAGGGACCTTTGCATACACTATTCTGAAATCTAATCCAAAAATGCTATTGGTGTGTCATCCTCCTGAGACTCCTGTTTCCATGTAAATTACTGTGAGTACCCACAATATAGGGTTAAGAGAACAGACTGTGAGTACCCACAATATAGGGTTAAGAGAACAGACTGTGAGTACCCACAATATAGGGTTAAGAGAACAGACTGTGAGTACCCACAATATAGGGTTAAGAGAACAGACTGTGAGTACCCACAATATAGGGTTAAGAGAACAGACTGTGAGTACCCACAATATAGGGTTAAGAGAACAGACTGTGAGTACCCACAATATAGGGTTAAGAGAACAGACTGTGAGTACCCACAATATAGGGTTAAGAGAACAGACTGTGAGTACCCACAATGTAGGGTTAAGAGAACAGACTGTAAGTACCCACAATATAGGGTTAAGAGAACAGACTGTGAGTACCCACAATATAGGGTTAAGAGAACAGACTGTGAGTACCCACAATATAGGTTTAAGAAAACAGACTGTGAGTACCCACAATATAGGGTTAAGAGAACAGACTGTGAGTACTCACAATATAGGGTAAAGAGAACAGACTGTGAGTACTCACAATATAGGGTTAGAGAACAGACTGTGAGTACCCACAATATAGGGTTAGAGAACAGACTGTGAGTACTCACAATATAGGGTTAGAGAACAGACTGTGAGTACTCACAATATAGGGTTAGAGAACAGACTGTGAGTACCCACAATATAGGTTAAGAGAACAGACTGTGAGTACCCACAATATAGGGTTAAGAGAACAGACTGTGAGTACTCACAATATAGGATTAAGAAAACAGACTGTGAGTACCCACAATATAGGGTTAAGAGAACAGAATGTGAGTACCCACAATATAGGGTTAAGAGAACAGACTGTGAGTACCCACAATATAGGGTTAAGAGAACAGAATGTGAGTACCCACAATATAGGGTTAAGAGAACAGACTGTGAGTACCCACAATATAGGGTTAAGAGAACAGACTGTGAGTACCCACAATATAGGGTTAAGAGAACAGACTGTGAGTACCCACAATATAGGGTTAAGAGAACAGACTGTGAGTACCCACAATATAGGGTTAAGAGAACAGACTGTGAGTACCACAATATTAAGAGAACAGACTGTGAGTACCCACAATATAGGGTTAAGAGAACAGACTGTGAGTACCCACAATATAGGGTTAAGAGAACAGACTGTGAGTACCCACAATATAGGGTTAAGAGAACAGACTGTGAGTACCCACAATATAGGGTTAAGAGAACAGAATGTGAGTACCCACAATATAGGGTTAAGAGAACAGACTGTGAGTACCCACAATATAGGGTTAAGAGAACAGACTGTGAGTACCCACAATATAGGGTTAAGAGAACAGACTGTGAGTACCCACAATATAGGGTTAAGAGAACAGACTGTGAGTACCACAATATAGGGTTAAGAGAACAGACTGTGAGTACCCACAATATAGGGTTAAGAGAACAGACTGTGAGTACCCACAATATAGGGTTAAGAGAACAGACTGTGAGTACCCACAATATAGGGTTAAGAGAACAGACTGTGAGTACCCACAATATAGGGTTAGAGAACAGACTGTGAGAGTTAAGAGAACAGATGAGTACCACAATATAGGGTTAAGAGAACAGACTGTGAGTACCCACAATATAGGGTTAAGAGAACAGACTGTGAGTACCCACAATATAGGGTTAAGAGAACAGACTGTGAGTACCCACAATATAGGGTTAAGAGAACAGACTGTGAGTACCCACAATATAGGGTTAAGAGAACAGACTGTGAGTACCCACAATATAGGGTTAAGAGAACAGACTGTGAGTACCCACAATATAGGGTTAAGAGAACAGACTGTGAGTACCCACAATATAGGGTTAAGAGAACAGACTGTGAGTACCCACAATATAGGGTTAAGAGAACAGACTGTGAGTACCCACAATATAGGGTTAAGAGAACAGACTGTGAGTACCCACAATATAGGGTTAAGGGAACCGACTTTGAATACCCACAATATAGGGTTAAGAGAACAGACTGTGAGTACTCACAATATAGGGTTAAGAGAACGGAATGTGAGTACCCACGATATAGGGTTAAGAGAACAGAATGTGAGTACCCACAATATAGGGTTAAGAGAACAGACTGTGAGTACCCACAATATAGGTTTAAGAGAACAGACTGTGAGTACCCACAATATAGGGTTAAGAGAACAGACTGTGAGTACCCACAATATAGGGTTAAGAGAACAGACTGTGAGTACCCACAATATAGGGTTAAGAGAACAGACTGTGAGTACCCACAGTATAGGGTTAAGAGAACAGACTGTAAGTACCCACAATATAGGGTTAAGAGAACAGACTCAGAAGTTATCAAGGTAATCTGACGTCTTTTTTGGACCTATCCGCACATGTTCTCAAAATGAAGTGTAGCCTGCTTAAACTCAAAATTCTTGCTAAACTTTGAGTATAAGTATAAAAATCAAAGTTTATTGGTGAACTCAAACTCATATCATACTTAAGTTAAGCCTTTCTTAATCAGCTGAGAATGGTAGTCATACCTTAGTATAAATCAGCTATGGTGTAAGTACAATTTAGTTGTGATATTTAAGGAACACAGCTAGGGCCTCTGGTAAGGTGGTTCTGAGATTATGATCAATTTTAGTTGCCTGATTCAAAATTTGGTAATGGGTCAGTTTTGAAATGATCATCTTTCTTTGATTTGGATGAGCATTTACTTTGGTTGAAGTGGGAGAGGGTGAACGAAAGTAGTCTTTAACAAGCTGGAATTTTATTCCAAAGTAAGAAATAACAAAAAGAAATAATTCAGTCTATGTTTGCTTTATCTATTTATAGAAACAAGTTAACAATGGGAGGGTTAAATGAATGACCAAGTCAAGAGATTTAAGTGGTTTAATTCGACACAACTAAGATTAAATCAGTAATATTACCTAAGTCAGTGATATAAATAGTTGCAACATGTATTAATATTTCGTTGAAAAAGTACACAAATTATTTTTGATATCTAGAATGAACCCTTTTCAAACATTTTCTTTTTAACCAAACACCAAATTTTTGTGGGTGCCAAATTGAAAGAGTTTGCAGAGGACATTTCAAAATCTAATAAAAAAAAGATGTAGTGCCGAAAATTGTTGTTTGAAAAAAAGAATTAAAAAACTTCTCATAGCAAGTAGCTTAATTCTCTGTGTATTAGGCCATTGCCATATAGAGGATTTTGTGACCAGGGTCTTTTCACTTTAAATTGGGGAAAAGCCTACGCCTGTTGATTTTCAAATATTCTATCAATGAAATTGCTCAATAGGGAAACAAAAAAGCTGATTTGACTTTGAATAATTCGGAAAAGTGCATGATTTTAAAGAAATTTTCAAAAGGGAAGGTGTCTTTCTAAATTGTTAAAGCTCGCCCCTGTGACTGGCTCAAGTTGGAGGGTCCAGCAGCCAACAATTATAAAGTATGCAACTTTTAACCTGCCCTCTTTCTTATCTCTCTATCCTGCTGTCTATTATTCAAACTATTCTACCCTTTGAAATGAAGGAAAACATATATATGCAGAATGGGTGATATAATCCAATGCCTCATGTTTAACAACCTCTTTATTTGTTCTATAGACCCAATATAAATTTAATTGTATTGTACAACGCGTTATATTAAAACATGTTGTTTGAATTGAATAAAGGAAAAAAGAAAGAGAAAAATCTGATACTGCATTTTAGTTTTGGTTTTGTGTAGAAACCAAATTGTGAGGAAAGGTGAAATTGCTCATTAGGAGCAATTTCACCTTCTGTCACAAATGGTTTCATAAATGTTGTGCTGTAAGAATATATCAATATGAAGTTAAAGGAGTGTTTACAACATTATGTAACATTATGAGAATGATACTAAGATTAAGGACAATTGATCCCCGTAGAGATTACGTCTGTGTGAAGGTATTAAAGTCAAACTTAAAGGCTGTTGAAACGAGATCATTTTTATTTTGTTAAGTAATATGAAATGAAAAATATCCATTGAAAGCAAAAGTAACCCAGAAGAAGTCAATATAACTAAGTATGTATATGCAGTGGAACCCATAACTGTTGCAATGCTTTTGGGCTCGAATTCATATACATATACTGCATAGTTACAGTCTCTAAATATAAACCCTTGTACATTGCTGGAACAAACTTCTATGGTTATGCAAACAGATTAGATCCAGGCCAGCCGCCAAATAAATTGGCGGCTGGCCTGTGATCTTACCTGTTTGCTGCTCTGATTATCTTTCCTCAACAAAATCAAGCAGATATTTATAAAGTTTTTGAAAGCAGCCAGATAACATAAAGATCTACTTTTAGAAAATTACTCAGCATTCTAAGGGTTAGTACAAACTAATCTTTGTCCCAATGGGTGGTCTGACTGCCACTTAGTCATGCATCAGTACTGCCAAATTGTGCAGTTTTTGAGAAAGTCTTAACTTTCAAATTTCCTTACATGTGTAAAAGAGCATCTTTTATTCATCATCATTCTGCTTTAAAATTTATGAAAAAAAGAAAAAATTGAAAAAACGTTATAAAAAGATACTCTCTACCAACTATTAAGCATTCAAAATCAAGGGAACAAGATAGGCTACTGAATAAAACACTTGTCCACTGAGAAACCCCAGAAAGAAAGTGATATCAACAACACTCGCCACCTTTTTCCATGTAAGTTTCCCCTTCTCTGATTGATTGGTTCCTGACTCTTGTACATTATCGGTGCTCGACCAATCTAGTTCCCATTTCGAGGATTCAGTCACGCTGGTAACCGTACACCAATCACTCGTACAGCAGTTAAACACGCTTATCAGACAAGACGGGAGCTTGTCCTTCTCGGACTTGTGATGTATCCGGAGACTTATCACCGTGGCCAGAGCCATTCCTGCACTAAACACCATCATCACGAACGTGTAGTAGCTCAGGTACGAGATTGGGGCGGCAGACGTAGGGAGTATCGCCATGATCATGCTCAGAAACACCATGTCTGACAGGAAACAAGTCATCGCGAAGCCGACTCGTTCCCCTGGCAGCAGGAAAACAAAGACATTTAGTAGATTGATAAGGATGACCGGAGACAGGATGTTGAGGACGTAGTACAGCGGTCTCCGGGTGATAGTGATGGTGTATTCCAGGATCGATACATTGTTCTCTATCATACCTTGGGCGGTTGAATCATTTACATTCCATTCACCATTCTCTTCGAAGAAGTTAAACATGATTGCAGAGCTCTTTGGTGTCAGAAGCAGCTCCGAAGAGTTGTAACCCGATGTGGCAAATTTGAACGAACATGATTGTTTGTCGAATGGATAGAACTTGACGTCGGGTGTGCACGCACTCCGCAGAACGATCCAGGGCCTCCATCTACAGTGTCCTGTTTGAAAGTTGTATCTTATCATTGTGTTCTCGTCGGTTCCTATTTCGTCCACGTTCTTGAGTGTGTTTACAAGAATTATTGGAGGTTTCCAGAACACTGCGTTGTTAATTAGATCAGTGAAGTTCCTTACCGACTGACTTTGGTTATAAGCACTTTCGGTGGCTTCCCATTCCATATCCATGTAACCACTTATTTCTATGTAGCCGTTCTGTTCATCAAAGTCGAGAATCCCCACAATGTTGAGATCCATGTTAACTGTGAGAGAGTCATTGACAAACGCCACTGGTCGTAAACTATATAAATGATTGAGGTAATCATAGGGCAAGGCTACAATAGCAGCTTTTCTCTCAATAAATGTTTGTGCCTTCCCTGTCGATACCACTGTGATGATTAAAAACAGAGCTTGTGCTAAACAATAATGTCCAAACATCTTGAAGAACAAACTTATAAAATCTTGATTTTTATGACAATCTTACAAATTCAAGTACCTTTGCTGTTCACAACTTCATCCAAATGACTGAAACAGACAGATAAAGATAATTAATCAACTTTATAGCTTTGGGTGTTTTGTTTAATGATTATTAGTCTAATCCTATGGAACAATATCCTCTCAATCTATATTACTCTTTGTTTAATTACTAACCTAAATGTCAATCCAAACCTTTCAAAGTGGCACTAACTGATTCCATTTATAATTTTGATTCATCAATTATTTCAATTGTTCTAGTATGATACAATCTCTTGATTGAAACAAAAGAAGTACAATGAATAAAGTTACATGTATTTATTGGACCCGGGTTCCCATAAAACAGGTTATGAACTATATTGGGTCAAATATTTGTTCAGAGCAATTAGAAATGTTGGAAGTTGAATCTGCCTATGCCAACGATTTAAGAACTGTTCATGAACAGAAATGAACAGTATATGGTAGTTCATAAACACAAAGTTGTGAACATGGTCATTATTGTAAAGAGTCATTTTCATGAATGTCAAGAATATGGTCAAGAATTTCAAGAACATGTTCATAAACATATTCATTAACTTGTTCATATCAATGAAAATGTTCATGAAGTTCATTAAATTTTTCAACAGCACCTTCAATGTATTAATGAAAGGCCATTTTTGTTAACGTCTGTTCATACAGTTTAAGAACACAGTTCTTGAATCCTTCTCTGGGTTGAGTCCCCATATAGCTTTAAATGTGGCAATGAATCTGAATTTTATAAAGGGGTCTCTAGTTTGAACCCTGGATTAGGGTTACCTGGTACTTTAACGGATGCTTTTTTTAAGTCAATGTGCTGTATTTAATTCATTTATTCCTGATAAATAATTTTGGTAATGTTGGAAAGCAGTCAAAGGCTTGGAAAACTCCGTGAGTTGTATGTTTGAAGCATAATACAAGGAGCATGAATAGGTTCACTGCACGCAATGTTATAAATGAAATATCGTTGATTTTGGCATAAAACTCCATTATTACCATACTGTTTGAAGCATGAGCAGAATTTTCTTCATTCTTTTAGGGGAACATCAAATTAAATAGTTTGGTTAAGAAAATTCTTTCTCATGGAAAAGATTGCATGAAGGATAAACCAAGGTGCTGTATGAGACTACAGTGAAAGTATTATTTTTTTTTTGTCACTATAAACTACGACTTAGCATTCATTGAAGTTTCTTATTCCCAATTTTGATATTTTTAATTTATAATTTGTCTGCCATATATACAAGATCAAATATGTGTTAACTGACTAACCCTTTACCAAACGCCAAATTTTCGACTGACCCAAATTGAAAGATTTTGCATACGACAAGTCAAAATATGATAAAATTGAAAAACACCAAAACTATCTTCTGATAAGGCAGAAAACATTGTCGGAAAAGAAGAAATTGCTTGTTGAGCGCAATTTCTCTTTTTCCCACAATATCTTCCAGTGTCGTCTGCAACAAACTGGGATATGAGAAATGAATTTACTGCTGTGATTAAGTTGAATATTTAACAAGATATATTGCTGTTTGCCTTGATTAGGCATTTATTTGTCATTATGGTTATAACTTATCATTCATAATTCAAACTTCAATAGTTCAATGTTAAAGTTTAAAAAAAAAAAAAAAATTCAAGTTGTTATACAATTATTAACTCATCCATAAACTATTTCCCAAACAATAACGACATTTAACCACTTTGTTGCAGACAACTTAAGAAAACATTGTGGAATAAGGAAAACTTGCTCATAATGAGCAATTTTTCCTTTTCTAGCAATGTTTTACGCCATATCAGAAGATTATTTTCCAATTTCATCACATTTTGAAATGTTGTCTGCAAATTCTTTCAATTTGGGACAGGCGAAAATTTGGCATTTGGTAAAGGGTTAAAGGGGGGGGAGTGTCTAAAAGTTTACTAAATAAAGATTTGCTTGATAAATATTTTATGTTAGAACATTTTAAGTTTTGTCTCTATGGCAAGTTCATTCAAAGACAACAAATATATTATGGTTCCACACCTCTTGTCTTTGGCAAGACACTTCAGAGCCCTAGCTAGCCTTGTAATGGTAGATCCAGCAATGCTGTAACATAACTGAAAACTTGTTGATACTGCATTAAATCCATATAAACAAACCAACTGGAAGCTTTCTTGCTATCTTTGAAAATTTGAGTGGTTCAAAGTGGAATAAATGTTCCTCTGTTGGACAAAAGGTTAACTGATGGTATAATGATTGACATTTCCAAAAGGGACTTTTTTTTGTGTGTGAAATCAGACCCGCTTCATTCAAGGTCTATTAGAGTAGAAGACACATTCCAATAATGGTTCAATGCAAGCCGACAGTAAATGATCCAATTAAGTAAAGGACTTATTATAGTCTTGCACTATATCGATATCATGTTTTAAAATTACATCTTGTAATACAACTGAACATATCTTGTCATTGAATTTCAAGAAAAGAAATTTGAGCAGAGAGTAAGATTTAAGTAAGTATGCGTATGAGTGAGGGACCTTTGCATACACTATTCTGAAATCTAATCCAAAAATGCTATTGGTGTGTCATCCTCCTGAGACTCCTGTTTCCATGTGAATTACTGTGAGTACCCACAATATAGGTTTAAGAGAACAGACTGTGAGTACCCACAATATAGGGTTAAGAGAACAGACTGTGAGTACCCACAATATAGGGTTAAGAGAACAGACTGTGAGTACCCACAGTATAGGGTTAAGAGAACAGACTGTGAGTACCCACGATATAGGGTTAAGAGAACAGACTGTGAGTACCCACGATATAGGGTTAAGAGAACAGACTGTGAGTACCCACAATATAGGGTTAAGAGAACAGACTGTGAGTACCCACACTATAGGGTTAAGAGAACAGACTGTGAGTACCCACAATATAGGGTTAAGAGAACAGACTGTGAGTACCCACAATATAGGGTTAAGAGAACAGACTGTGAGTACCCACAATATAGGGTTAAGAAGAACAGACTACATGAGTACCCACAGCATAGGGTTAAGAGAACAGACTGTAATTGCCTGGCATATAGGTTTAAGAAAACAGACTGTGAGTACCCACAATATAGGGTTAAAGAGAACAGACTGTGAGTACTCACAATATAGGGTTGAAGAACAGACTGTTGAGTACCCACAATATAGGGTAAGAGAGCAGACTGTGAGTACCCACAATAAAAGGTTAAAGAGAACAGACTGTGAGTACTTACAATATAGGGGTTAAAGAGAACGAATTGTGAGTACCCACAATATAGGGTTAAGAGAACAGACTGTAGTACCCACAACATAGGGTTAAGAACAGACTGTGAGTACCCACAATATAGAGGGTTAAAAAGAACAGACTGAGTACCCACAATATAGGGTTAAGAGAACAAGACTGTGAGTACCCACAATATATAGGGTTAAGAAGAACGAACTTAGAAGTTATCAAGGTAATCTGGCGTCTTTTCTAGACCTATCCATATGTTCTCAAAATGAGGTATAGCCTGCTTAAACTCAAAATTCTTGCTAAACTTTGAGTATAAGTATAAAAATCAAAGTTTATTGGTGAACTCAAACTCATATCATACTTAAGTTAAGCCTTTCTTAATCAGCTGAGAATGAGTAGTCATACCTTAATTATAAATCAGCTATGAATTGTAAGTACAATTTGGTTGTGATATTTCGAGGTAATCTAATGGTGTAATCGGATATTAATCATCATGTGGTCGTCATATAAATAAAATGTGATGTATCTACTTTATCTGGCCCATAGAAACAAGATAACAATGGGAGGGTTAAATGAATGACCAAGTTAAGAGATTTAAGTGGTTTATTTCGACACAACCAAGATTAAATCAGTAATATTACCTAAGTCAGTGATATAAATAGTTGCAACATGTATTAATATTTCGTTGAAAAAGTACACAAATTATTTTTGATATCTAGAATGAACCCTTTTCAAACATTTTCTTTTTAACCAAACACCAAATTTTTGTCGGTGCCAAATTGAAAGAGTTTGCAGATGACATTTCAAAATCTAATAAAAAAAAGATGTAGTGCCGAAAATTGTTGTTTGAAAAAAAGAATTAAAAAACTTCTCATAGCAAGTAGCTTAATTCTCTGTGTATAAGGCCATTGCCATATAGAGGATTTTGTGACCAGGGTCTTTTCTCTTTAAATTGGGAAGAAGCCTACGCCTGTTGATTTTCAAATATTCTATCAATGAAATTGCTCAATAGGGAAACAAAAAAGCTGATTTGACTTTGAATAATTCGGAAAAGTGCATGATTTTAAAGAAATTTTCAAAAGGGAAGGTGTCTTTCTAAATTGTTAAAGCTCGCCCCTGTGACTGGCTTAAGTTGGAGGGTCCAGCAGCCAACAATTATAAAGTATGCAACTTTTAACCTGCCCTCTTTCTTATCTCTCTATCCTGCTGTTTATAACAATTATAAAGTATGCAACTTTTAACCTGCCCTCTTTCTTATCTCTCTATCCTGCTGTCTATTATTCAAACTATTCTACCCTTTGAAATGAAGGAAAACATATATATGCAGAATGGGTGATATAATCCAATGCCTCATGTTTAACAACCTCTCTATTTGTTCTATAGACCCAATATAAATTTAATTGTATTGTACAACGCGTTATATTAAAACATGTTGTTTGAATTGAATAAAGGAAAAAGAAAGAGAAAAATCTGATACTGCAGTTTAGTTTTGGTTTTGTGTAGAAACCAAATTGTGAGGAAAGGTGAAATTGCTCATTAGGAGCAATTTCACCTTCTGTCACAAATGGTTTCATAAAAGTTGTGCTGTAAGAATATATTTATATGATGTAAGGAGTGTTAACAACATATGCAACATTATGAGAATGATTAACTAAGATTAAGGACAATTGATCCCCGTAGAGATTACGTCTGTGTGAAGGTATTAAAGTCAAAATTAAAGGCTGTTGATACGAGATCATTTTTATTTTATTAAGTAATATGAAATGAAAAATATCCTTTGAAAGCAAAAGTTACCCAGAAGAAGTCAATATAACTAAGTATGTATACTGTGGACCTCATTACTGTTGCAATGCTTTTGGGCTCGAATTCATATACATATACTGCATAGTTACAGTCTCTAAATATAAACCCTTGTACATTGCTGGAACAAACTTCTATGGTTATGCAAACAGATTAGATCCAGGCCAGCCGCCAAATAAATTGGCGGCTGGCCTGTGATCTTACCTGTTTGCTGCTCTGATTATCTTTCCTCAACAAAATCAAGCAGATATTTAAATATAAAGTTTTTGAAAGCAGCCAGATAACATAAAGATCTACTTTTAGAAAATTACTCAGCATTCTAAGGGTTAAGTACAAACTAATCTTTGTCCCAATGGGTGGTCTGACTGGCGCTTAGTCATGCATCAGTACTGCCAAATTGTGCAGTTTTTGAGAAAGTCTTAACTTTCAAATTTCCTTACATGTGTAAAAGAGCATCTTTTATTCATCATCATTCTGCTTTAAAATTTATGAAAAAAAGAAAAAATTGAAAAAACGTTATAAAAAGATACTCTCTACCAACTATTAAGCATTCAAAATCAAGGGAACAAGATAGGCTACTGAATAAAACACTTGTCCACCGAGAAACCCCAGAAAGAAAGTGATATCAACAACACTCGCCACCTTTTTCCATGTAAGTTTCCCCTTCTCTGATTGATTGGTTCCTGACTCTTGTACATTATCGGTGCTTGACCAATCTAGTTCCCATTTCGAGGATTCAGTCACGCTGGTAACCGTACACCAATCACTCGTACAGCAGTTAAACACGCTTATCAGACAAGACGGGAGCTTGTCCTTCTCGGACTTGTGATGTATCCGGAGACTTATCACCGTGGCCAGAGCCATTCCTGCACTAAACACCATCATCACAAACGTGTAGTAGCTCAGGTACGAGATTGGGGCGGCAGACGTAGGGAGTATCGCCATGATCATGCTCAGAACCACCATGTCTGACAGGAAACAAGTCATCGCGAAGCCGACTCGTTCCCCTGGCAGCAGGAAAACAAAGACATTTAGTAGGTTGATAAGGATGACCGGAGACAGGATGTTTAGGACGTAGTACAGCGGTCTCCGGGTGATAGTGATGGTGTATTCCAGGATCGATACATTGTTCTCTATCATACCTTGGGCGGTTGAATCATTTACATTCCATTCACCATTCTCTTCAAAGAAGTTAAACATGATTGCAGAGCTCTTTGGTGTCAGAAGCAGTTCCGAAGAGTTGTAACCCGATGCGGCAAATTTGAACGAACATGATTGTTTGTCGAATGGATAGAACTTGATGTCTGGTGTGCACGCACTTCGCAGAACGATCCAGGGCCTCCAACTACAGTGTCCTGTTTGAAAGTTGTATCTTATCATTGTGTTCTCGTCGGTTCCTATTTCGTCCACGTTCTTGAGTGTGTTTACAAGAATTATCGGAGGTTTCCAGAACACTGCGTTGTTAATTAGATCAGTGAAGTTCCTTACCGACTGACTTTGTTGATAGGCACTTTGGCTGGCTTCCCATTCCATATCCATGTAACCACTTATTTCTATGTAGCCGTTCTGTTCATCAAAGTCGAGAATCCCCACAATGTTGAGATCGATGTTAACTGTGAGAGAGTCATTGACAAACGCCACTGGTCGTAAACTATATAAATGATAGATGTAATCATAGGACAAGGCTAAAATAGCAGCTATTCTGTCATCAAATGTTTGTGCCTTTCCTGTCGATACCACTGTGATGATTAAAAACAGAGCTTGTGCTAAACAATAATGTCCAAACATCTTGAAGAACAAACTTATAAAATCTTGATTTTTATGACAATCGTACAAATTTAAGTACCTTTGCTGTTCACAACTTCATCCAAATGACTGAAACAGACAGATAAAGATAATTAATCAACTTTATAGCTTTGGGTGTTTTGTTTAATGATTATTAGTCTAAGCCTATTGAACAATGTCCTCTCAATCTATATTACTCTTTGTTTAAATACTAACCTAAAATGTCAATCCAAACCTTTCAAAGTGGCACTAACTGATTCCATTTATAATTTTGATTCATCAATTATTTCAATTGTTCTAGTATGATACAATCTCTTGATTGAAACAAAAGAAGTACAATAAAGTTACATGTATTTATTGGACCCGGGTTCCCATAAAACAGGTTATGAACTATGTTGGGTCAAATATTTGTTCAGAGCAAACAGAAAAGTTGGAAGTTGAATCTGCCTATGCCAATGATTTAAGAACTGTTCATGAACAGAAATGAACAGTATATGGTAGTTCATGAACACAAAGTTGTGAACATGGTCATTATTGTAAAGAGTCATTTTCATGAATGTCAAGAATATGGTCAAGAATTTCAAGAACATGTTCATAAACATATTCATTGACTTGTTCATATCAATGAAAATGTTCATGAAGTTCATTAAATTTTTCAACAGCACCTTCAATGTATTAATGAAAGGCCATTTTTGTTTATGTCTGTTCAAACAGTTTAAGAAACAGTTCTTGAATCCTTCTCTGGGCTGAGTCCCTATATAGCTTTAAATGTGCCAATGAATCTGAATTTGATAATGGGGTCTCTAGTTTGAACCCTGGATTAAGGGTTATAAGGTACTTTAACAGATGCTTTTTAAAGTCATTGTGCTGTAATTAATTCATTTATTCCTGATAAATAATTTTGGTAATGTCAGAAAGCAGTCAAAGGCTTGGAAAACTCCGTGAGTAACAAATGTACGTTTGAAGCATAATACAAGGAGCATGAATAGGTTCACTGCACGCAATTTTATAAATGAAATATCGTTGATTTAGCATAAAACTTTATCATTAACATGCTGTTTGAAGCATGAGTAGAATTTGTTTCATTCTTAGTGGGAAATTTTTAAGAGTTTGTTTACGAAAACTTCTTTCTCAAGGCAAAGATTGAATGAAGCAATTAGATTAAAACCAAGGTACCGTATAAGATTACAGAGAAAGTCTTCTATCATCTATTAACTACCACTTAGCATTCATTGAAGTTCCTTATTCCTAATTTTGATATTTTAATTTATAATTTGTCTGCCATAAAACTGATAAAATATGTGCTAGCTGACTAACCCTTTACCAAACGACAAATTTACGTCTGTCCTGAATTGAAAGAGTTTGCAGACAACATTTCAAAATGTGATGAAATTGAAAAACACCAGAACTATCTTCTGATAGGGCAGAAAACATTGTCGGAGAAGAAGAAATTGCTTGTTGAGCGCAATTTCTCTTTTTCCCACAATATCTTCCAGTGTCGTCTGCAACAAACTGATCAAATGTCGCTATTGTTTGGTAATGGGCTAAATGATTGAGGGGGTGATATAGCTTCAATACTTAAAGATTACATATCTTTAAAAAAAATGATTTGTAAAGTTTCCAAATATTTTTTTTTAATTCAAACTGTGACCTAGCCATCTTGTGTAATCAATACATACATTAGCACTGCTGTACTAAATGGTTGTTTATTTATACAGGCTTATACGGCTTATCATGAAGGGTTAACTTATGCATTATTCTCTAAAGACAAATAGCCTGGCTGTGTGCTGTACTCATTAATAGCGGATAAACAAACATATTCAGTTCAAGCTAAACAAATTCCCTGTTGAAATGTCAATATGAAAGTCTTGGGAAAATGTATGTTAAGAAAAATGTGTCATATGTTGTTTTTACAAAGATCAGCTAGTACAACCCATAAATCTCAATTTTAGTTGTTTAACTTAAGTACAAAGTATACCGTAAGTAACAGTGCTTGACACTTTAGAACCTTACTTGAAATTTCTCAGTTTGTAAAGATAATTAATTCCAATGGAAGTTTATCAGTTTGAACCTAAAATATTAGATGTGAAGTTGAATGAAATAAAATGATAATTTAGACATTAGTTATTTGTCTCGTTCGTAAACAGCCAGGGGTTTTAGAATGATATTGTTTAGCACCTGTCCTATGAGCAGCCTGTATTGGCGAATTCCAAACGGATGTAAAACCACCGAAATTTATAAACTTGTGAGGCAATATCAAGAGCATATATACATTTAGTGTAACATATGTACCGTGCATTTTGATATGTTTAGATGTTTGAGTTGGAACCAATGAGTTGTAAATTTTCACACAATTGTAGGCAATTTGATACTTACTATAAAAAAAGTAATTGTTGCTACTGTTAAGTTATACAAGTTTAGACCAAATAAATTGTAACTTCAATAAAAATCAATATTTTCTTTATATGTCGATTTTATCCTTACTATATGTGTTAAATCTTTTTAACTATACTAACTGTATATGTTGATTTTTTTTAAACTTATGATAAATATAAATGATAATATTCTTATAATTCTTTCTTTATAATTTATGATTAATGTCAAAAATGTCCCTTAGGGAACGAATATAAAACTAAATAATTCTAGCTCAATCTATTCAAATTTTCAGCCTGATAAGGCCTTCATCAGGAGAATCTTTATTTCCAACTACATTTTTGTTTATACGCTTAAACTGTAAACATAAAGTATTTATAAACATCATTGTTTATATTCACATTGTTTTATAATTTATGTTGCTATTTTTATCAAATATACTTAATATGTTAATATGTTAACATTCTTATAATAGTTTGTAACTACTAGTACTATATATATATTGACATTTCTTTATACTTACCTGATGACGTGTAATAGTAAACAAAACTAACATATTTATACATGCAATATATGTTTATATTTTCAGTTGTACGAGGTAGAACAAATGACATGTTACAATAAACAAAAACTATCAGAGTGATACTTAACTATAATACTATATAGTCTATATTTTCAGTTGTACGAGAAAAAACAATGATGTGTAGCAATAAACAAAACTAACAAATCCATGCTTACCTATATTCGTTGATATTTTCAATTATAAGAGGTAGCTTAGAATTGCTGACGTGTAATGATAAACAAAACTATCACATCCATACTTAACTATATATGTTTATATTTTCAGTTTTACGAAGTAGAACTGATGACATGAAACAATAAAGAAAACTATTAAAATTTAATAGATACTTAACTATTTCAAATCCATGCTTAACTATAATACTATATATGTCAATATTTTCAGTTGTACCAGGTAGAACCGATGATGTGTAACATTAAAGAAAACTATCAAATCAATGTTTAACTATAATACTATATATGTCTATATTTTAAGTTGTATGAGGTAGAACCGATGACATGTAACTGTATACACAGTCTACAAGACGATGATACGATTCAAGGCCGGCTCCCCGTCACACAGATTCGATTCAAACAGTTTGAGCTGGGAGACAAACCTGAACACAAGAAAATCATCATAGCATCATGTTAGTGTTTCTTATATTTTATGATCATTTACGTATAAGGAACATTCTTTATTTAGTATTTAAACTGTAGGGTTCTCAATAAATCTTCCAGAAATGTTGTTTCATTAACCCATTACCAAACAATAACAACATTTGACCACTTTGTTGCAGACGACTTTTGAAAACATTGTGGCAAAAGGAGAAATTGCTCTTAACGAGCAAATTCTCCTTTTCCCACAATGTTTTCTGCCCTATCAGATGATGATTTTTTAATTTCATCACATTTTGAAGTGTCGTCTGTAAACTCTTTCAATTTGGGATAGTCGAAAATATTGCGTTTGGGAAAGGGTTAAGAAAAGTGGAATGAGCTTCCATGCCTTTCAATGCTTTGATACCAAACTCTTAATAATTTTGATCATTTCACATAAGGTATGCAGCATTCTTATTCAACTGTGTGCGAGACCCACGAGATGATTATACCTGAAAATACTGCAACTAACCTATGGGTAATTCAAATTTAGTTCATTGTTTAAGAATTAAACCTATTAAATGGTTTACTAAACCTGTAACAAACATGTACTTTATTTCCACCAAATAGTTATTAAAGGGGGTTTATAAGTATATAGATAGTCCAATTTTACATAATTCTTTTGATCTGTAATGTCATGATATCAAAAGAAGACATTTTATTTTGAAAAGGTTAAAATGCCAATGTGTAATATAGTCCTTTTAAAAACGACACCTTTGTGTGCATTAGAAAAAGTTAACTGTTTTGTTATATTTGAAGAAAATTGTAAAAAAGGTGAACAATTTTTATACTTTCAGATGCTTCTGGGATAATTAAGTTCTGGCACTACACCTCGGGTAAATGTTTAAGCACCATTAACGAAGCAGAGAACTCCCAGGTTCTAACCCTCTCCGTTAACCCAGAAAACACGCACTTCTGTACCACGGGAGATAACCCATGCATCAATCTCTACGATATGAATACACAGAAAAAAATCTCAACTCTTGAACCTAGGTATGTTTTATATGTTTGATATCTGGCTACCAGCGATGGTGAAATTTCATTTAGATTTACTGGTCCGTAAATGCCAAATATCTTTCTGATATTGTAAATTGTAGATTTCAGTAAAATTCACTAGTCCTTAAAGCTTGTGAACAAGCTGGGTAATTCCGATAATTGATTTTGCCAACAATGGCTTCCTGTTTTTAAAATGTTTCAGGAAGATGGTGTTTCTTAACATAACATCTCAAGGATTTGGTAAATGTTAACACATTACTTTCTAATTATTTAGTGACCTAACAACTCTCATTCATAAAACATTCAAAGTTGGTTGTAGTAGACAGTGCATCTTTTCATTCTTCTGGTAGTTTTTTATCAAAGCTACTCATTTTTTTTTTTTTCAAACACACTGACTGCATTATTGTATGAACTCAATTTATCAGAATTAATCAGTGTTGATAGCCAAAAACCATTGATTGACTAATGAGATTTTTGAAAAAAAAATGAACAAAACAAGAGTTAGAACCTTGAAACAACCATATTGGGTTTATATATATACATTGTGTACAAATTTTATGACTGGTTAGGACAAATACCAGTCAATCATGCAACATGGATTTGTTTTTTGAAGAATTTTGTTTTTAAATATCTAATTTTTTTATTTAAACGAAATGATTCATTAGTGAATGAATGGATGGAGTTTTAAGGCTCATAGACAGTCACAGCTAAGCTTATTTAGCTCTCATTATGAATTGGAATGGTTTATGACAAAAGGAGAAAATTGTTTGTCATGCTTTTCTAACACAATAGTTTATTCACCCAGTCTTTTTACGAAGGTTTCCAATATTACTTGCTTTTTTTTCATTCTTATACAGTGCATGTTCTTTAGCATTAGAGTACATGTTCCCTGGATAACCTATCAGTTCCTATCAGTTCCAGGCTAGGAAGTGTGTCTTGCTAAAGGGCACTTTAATGTAAAAAAAATTGAATGTTATCGGGAATCAAACAGTTCTGTTGGTTTCTAGACCCTGATACTAACCGTTACCCCACCACAGACCCAGCTTCAAAGCTCATTTAACAAAGATAACTACAATTTGAAAACAAATATTAGACAGATTATTGTAATTTTGTTTACAGTGATGGTCGAGACATCATGGATGGACACAAGTGCCGGGTGTTTGCCCTGATGCATCATCCTAACATACCTCATGTGTTTATATCCGGGGGCTGGGACGACACAGTTCAGGTATTTATTCCCTTCTCCCCTTTGTAACATCTGTCTCATGTGTTTATATCCGGGGGCTGGGACGACACAGTTCAGGTATTTATTCACTTCTCCCCCTTGTAACATCTGTCTCATGTGTTTATATCCGGGGGGTTGGGACGACACAGTTCAGGTATTTATTCACTTCTCCCCCTTGTAACATCTGTCTCTTGTTTATATCCGGGGGCTGGGACGACACAGTTCAGGTATTTATTCACTTCTCCCCCTTGTAACATCTGTCTCATGTGTTTATATCCGGGGGGCTGGGACGACACAGTTCAGGTATTTATTCACTTCTCCCCCTTGTAACATCTGTCTCATGTGTTTATATCCGGGGCCTGGGACGACACAGTTCAGGTTTTTATTCACTTCTCCCCCTTGTAACATCTGTCTCATGTGTTTATATCCGGGGGCTGGGACGACACAGTTCAGGTATTTATTCACTTCTCCCCCTTGTAACATCTGTCTCATGTGTTTTATCCGGGGGCTGGGACGACACAGTTCAGGTATTTATTCACTTCTCCCCCTTGTAACAACTGTCTCATGTGTTTATATCCGGGGGCTGGGATGACAAAGTTCAGGTATTTATTCACTTCTCCCCCTTGTAACATCTGTCTCATGTGTTTATATCCGGGGGCTGGGACGACACAGTTCAGGTATTTATTCACTTCTCCCCCTTGTAACATCTGTCTCATGTGTTTATATCCGGGGGCTGGGATGACAAAGTTCAGGTATCTATTCACTTCTCCCCCTTGTAACATCTGTCTCATGTGTTCATATCCGGGGGCTGGGACGACACAGTTCAGGTATTTATTCACTTCTCCCCCTTGTAACATCTGTCTCATGTGTTTATATCCGGGGCTGGGACACAGTTCAGGTATTTATTCACTTCTCCCCCTTGTAACATCTGTCTCATGTGTTTATATCCGGGGCTGGGACGACACAGTTCAGGTATTTATTCACTTCTCCCCCCTTGTACTGGGACGACACAGTTCAGGTATTTATTCACTTCTCCCCATTGTAACATCTGTCTCATGTGTTTATATCCGGGGGCTGGAACGACACAGTTCAGGTATTTATTCACTTCTCCCCCTTGTAACATCTGTCTCATGTGTTTATATCCGGGGGCTGGGACGACACAGTTCAGGTATTTATTCACTTCTCCCCTTTGTAACATCTGTCTCATGTGTTTATATTCGGGGGCTGGGACGACACAGTTCAGGTATTTATTCACTTCTCCCCCTTGTAACATCTGTCTCATGTGTTTATATCCGGGGGCTGGGACGACACAGTTCAGGTATTTATTCACTTCTCCCCCTTGTAACATCTGTCTCATGTGTTTATATCCGGGGGCTGGGACGACACAGTTCAGGTATTTATTCACTTCTCCCCCTTGTAACATCTGTCTCATGTGTTTATATCCGGGGGCTGGGACGACACAGTTCAGGTATTTATTCACTTCTCCCCCTTGTAACATCTGTCAGACTTCACCCCCGACGAGGGATACAAGAAATGTGTTCGTGAACTTTATGAACAGGCATGACGGAAAAATGGCCATTTAAGAACACAGAATTGTTATTGAACATTTTTGTGATTTCAAGAATATGTTCACAAACATTTTCATGGACAAGAATGGTCCATGAATATGTTTATGAACATGTTCTTGATGGTCTTGGTCATGTTCTTTAAATTTACAATTATGTTCAAGAACAATTTTTGTGTTCATGAACAGCCATTTTTCTTTCATGTTTGTTCATTAAGTTTATAAACACAGTTGTTGAATCCTTCCCAGGGTCGTATTAAGGTTTTAGTACTGACTAAAGGAAATCTTTCACAATATTTACTTAAAGGCTGTAGGAGGTGCCTAACAAAAGGCAAGACTACAATGTGCTATTCACCAGATTGCAATGAACTAATATGTTTGTCATTAACTTCTATAAAGTTGTCACTTTTGTTTTGCTTAGAATGCTAATATAATGATCAAAGGCACTAAAACAAGCTGCATTTATTATTTTCAAAGGGGAATTCAGTGCTACGGATAAAAGACAGTCCTGTTGACTTTTTTTAGGAACTCTATTCTAAAGAAATCCCACAGAATAGGGTTTAAGTAAGAAATATATAGAAAAAAGAGGTGTCTTCATGGCTTAGAAGTTATAAATGTTAAAAACCCAGTGTCGGTAGTTGTTTTTTTATGAGAGGTTGTCTCCAGGTCCATTGACAGATTGCTGATGGTTCTGGGTTTAAACAAAGTAAATGTAGACATAAAGTTACAAATCTTTCTGAAAAGGCCCCAAATTCATTAAGCATATTTGTCATGAAGCAGTTTTATTTTCTTGTGAAAAGTAAAAAAAAAAAAGCTTTTAGAAACAAATCGAAAATATATATTCAGAAAGATTTCAGTGAAGTAGCCATCATACATTTATTTTAATAATATTATCTTGATTTAAAACATGTGCTAAACAAGGCTATAATTTACAGTATTGGGACGACAGAATGAAACATTCCCAAAAGTAAGTATGGACATAATTTAGATCTTGCGATCACAGTTTAGTGTTGTGTGTTTTCAAAGGACATGTGACAAACATGCTTTCATTCTACTGATGTGCCAACCCAGAAGCATTGCCCATACTAGTGAGCACCCTGTCAGGTTACTGGCTTAATGCATGTATGGCAGAATTCAACTGAGGGCTCAATGATATCTTTATAACTTTATTTTTCCGTCATGAGGGGGGGATTATTATAAAATTTAAAAAGAACATCTAACTACAAATTATGTATCTGCTTCAGTAAAAGAACAGTTTTTTCCTTGATAAAGTACAAACTTTGGTCATTGTCAGCTCACACATTGATCTTTGATGAACAGGTTATCATTTCACTAAATGACGTTAGATGAAAATATTTGATTAGATCAAAATTGTTATACATGGATATTATCTTGAGACACATTATTGATGGGCTATTGGAGAGACAAGTCCATTGATGTACTACTTTTTGATAAAACTTTTCTAAATGTGGTAAAATGGAATGTTGTTTTTAACTTATACTAGTTCTTGGCATAAGATGTTTAGTAAAACACTACCCAGATGCTTTACAAACGGTTAGGAAGAATTATCAAATAGCTTTGATATAGCACATCTAGGCCTCTTTATGAAACTGGAGCAATCATATTCAGTTTGTTAGAATGTTTCTATAGAGTAGGTTGAAATGGTCAACCAAATGTACATATTTCATATACAGAAAGTCACATTTCCTTTGAGACATCAGTCAATACCCTTGTTGTTTCCATACCTTACTTGTTAGCCTTAATTTGATTAAGATCACTTAACACATATGCCTTAATAAATACAATTAAATACAGCTATAGCGGACAACCTAAGGAACCAGCATGACAAGAGAAAATTCTTGCTTTTTAAAAATAATTATTTTTTCCCTTGATACAGTGCCCTCTAGTCAATTTCTGATTGTTGATGTCTTTCCCATACTTACCAAATGATGACTTTACACATTCTCAAAACTTCAAGCTCTTTCAATGTGCCACCACAGATCAGCTTATGTAGTTTTCCCAGGCTTATCCAGGTTTTAACATTTAAACCTATCTTAAACTTTAGCAAATAACTGCTATACCTTGGTACCATAGAGCAGTCGAAAGTAGAACACGTTTAAGATAAGTAAAACCATTTAATGGTTAAACCATTGATCGATCAATTCAAGCAACATCTGCTGCAAATTGCAATTTCCTAGGAGTTAAAAAAAGAATTTAGTTAAAATGATCATTTAGATAAAAAGGTAAGATTAAGAATTAAAAAAGACATCATAAAAGTGATCCGATTTTCAAACTGTGGCTTATCAGTTATAGTTTATAATGTAATTGCATTTTATACAGCATGTTAACAATCTGTAAAAGAGTCTGTGTCTAGAAATCTTCCCATGTCATGTACACTTGCTTATATGTAATATTATTTATAGCAGAGCTTACATACTTTTGAAACAGCATTTTCTAACCAAAATATGAGATTGGAAACAATATTTTCCAAATTTTTAGTATTTTTTGTCCAAGAAAGATTTGACTGAACCTTTTGGTCTCTTTTTAAAACTTTTTTTTTCAAGATGCCACATTCTGCTTGATGTTTGTTTAAGTGAGTACCTATGTTACAGATAGGCAATTCAACTAGAGATTGATTTGTTGAAAAGGGTTTCAATCAAAGGCAATAAAGGATCTCTATACTGAATCACATCCTGTGCTGTTTCATTCAAAATCTACATTCAGACATAAAAAAGCTCAAAATAGAGAAAAGGAGGTACGGGGTATTTATATCCAGACTGGGGGGCTTCCAGTGGCCTAGTGGTTAGAGTACAAAACTTGAAATCACATGGTCGCTTTTCATGTGAGTTCAAATCTCTGTGACGGCATTTGGAATTTTATGAAAGGTAGTCTCCCGTCTTAAGGAATGCCTATGGTTTTACCTGGCTTGACCAGCCCTTATGGACAGTTGAGTATGGGGTCCGCCTCCATTATTAAGAGTAGGGAAACACAACATAACTGAAATAATGTAGACGCGATGTAAAATCACATATTAAATGACATTTCCAGACTGGTTCACAATGCAAACTGTCTTGACGGTTTTACATTTTCATATTTAAACTGTTAAGTTAATGATGTTTAATGTTAATCAGCATCAACAAAAATTAATCTCACGTATAAGTTTTAGTATGTTATGAGATATTTATCACCAATCTTTGGTATATTAAAACATCCTAATTAATTCATGAAACATAAGCTGCTACTGTAAGATGAATTGTCTTAATTTGATGATTAGCTTATTTGATGTCTTAAGGTAGATTTTTACCCTCAATGATTTACATGTGGTGAAAGTTTATACATCATTAATAGGGCAAGCAAACATGTGATACATATAAAACATCTTTCATTGAGTGTTTTATGAATTCTGTTACAAGCAAGTGAAAATGTTGGGCTCCAATATTTATTGGTTGTTCATTACATAATTTTCATTATAAGCAAAACTGTTGCTCATGTATTGTGTATGTAGTTTGCCCATTGTAAAAGATGCATGAACATTTAAAACATGTAAAATAGAACCTTGTTCCCCCTGCTTTTACCTATATGTATACAAACTAATGTACACCAACTGTGATACTTAGTAATACTAATGTAAACCTATTCTCTTCCAGAAAAACTTATTAACACAATATTTAAACTATATAAGAGGGGTATATTTCCGATCCTATCTCCCTATCTTGTAAGTACTCATTATAATCTTATTAACCCTGAGAATGCTGGGTAATATTCTAAAAATAGATTTTTGTGTTGTCTGCTCGCCAAAATTTAAAATATCTGCTTAATTTCGTTTAGGAATGATACTTAGAGAAGCAAACAGATTAGATCACAAGCCAGCTGCCAATTTATTTGGCGGCTGGCCTGGATCTGTTACCTGTTTTCATAAGCACTATGTCGGTTTCAGCACTAAATGGGTTGATATAAAGAGACAACTTCAATGAGAATTCACAATATAGGATCAACTGTATATGATTTGAAGTACTGCAGGAAAATAACCCAGATACTCCTCTTTATTTAGACCTTTTAGAGGTACCATTATTGAAATACTAATATAATACTAATCCTTTACCTGTAATTTTAGTATTGGGATGACAGGAAACGGCATTCCTTTAAGTAAGTCCACATTCACTGCTAGGTGACAGCTAGAGTAGCTTTTCTTTTATTTTGTATAACACTATAATATTTTCATTGCTTGTAACTGCATTCGGAACACCTCGGCCATTTCTTAAAATAACCTCGGAGGCAATGGGGAGCCATTTTTGAAAGTAGGTCAGCAACGAAGGGCATGTCCGTTTGCAATCGTATCTACTCGGAAATCCCTGGCACAAGCCGGGGATTGCCGAGTAGATACGATTGACAAAATATGAATCAAAGATGTTTTGATATGGTCATCTTTAATGAAAAGGGTAAAAACAAACATTCAATTGTGATATATAACCAATTTGTGTGTATTTAAATACATATTTAGTGCCTGTGTGCATTTTGCGTTAGCCGCCGGAAATAAGGCGAATTACCCCAGGATTTCTGGTGTATTCATGTACTGCCTACGAGGTATATCTACCGACTTGTTACGGGGATTGCCGAGTAGATACGATTGTTGTAACTGGTGAGTATTTATCTATCATATCATATTGGTGGTATTACGTCCATTTTGTATTGGCCAATTCAGGCTACTCATAGGGTGGGACATTGTATTATAGTCTCATCCAAAGGACTGGTGAGGCGGGAAATACTAGAAAGTATCTCCAAAATTTCCAGCGGGAGACGCAGGATTGAACCCCTGAACTATGAGTCTATAAATTATATTAATTTATTAATTTCATGCTTTATGGATTGCATGTTACTAGAATATTTAAACAGGTTGCTTGATATAAGACTTGGTGAACGGTGATCATTGGAAGCAGCACATGATGAAACTTGTGTAAATAAAAATATTTATTTTCTTTTTTGTTTTATCATAAAATTATTTAAAAAAAAAAAAAAAAAAAACTTGCAAAAAGGATGAATCATTTCTAACCTTTTTTTGCTAAAATTGGTCTCTTCGTCATTATTGCACACCAAACTGAGTTCATGGAGCGTCCAATGCACAACTATAATGGGTTGTTTACAAATGAGTAACACAAAATATAGATTTGCATTTAACTCTCGCTTTATGAAGTGATGGTAAAACGTGGTGATTGTTTGATTTTCATTTGTTTGGGGTCCATTTCTATCTTGGCTTTTTGGTTATAGCTAGGTTGCAGACAGTTTGAGTAAGCCATTGATGACAACCAGTACCACCCTTTGTTTGACTTTAAACTGGCTTTGTAGTTGTATAGTGCTTACACCATTATCTAATGGGGCATGTAGTAAAACAAGAAAAATCGAGGTTTAGTTTAAAGGCACATCAAAGGAGATAAGTACAAGCAAATTACTGAAAAAATATATGGAGTTCTTTAATTATTTTCATAAAAGTCATGAGAATTAATTTACAAATGCATTTAGACCTTATTAAAAAGATTCCTTTAAAATAAGTTATTTTGTGCTTGAAATATAGTTGTCTCCAATTCAATCGTGTTTATCAACAACCTGTTTGTTTATATATTCAAAATAAAGAATTCTGATTGGTCGATTCAAATGTTGTGTATCAACTGTCAAGGTCAGAGGTGAAAAATGAGGCAATCTGACTTATTAAACTTGCTTATCTGGGTTATCTCTGGTAGTCTTTCACATTTAAGTTTTGCTGATGGGTTTTTTTGGTGATAACTAACTTAATCTGATCAAATAAAATAGTTTGATATAGCATTATTCTCCTTTTATGTGCCTTTAATTATTTGGAACGTTTTATTTTTTGAACAGTCATAATTAGATACTTTCATTCACAGGAATTTGTAGTCGAGATAATCTTTGATGGAAATGGATATGTATAAAGGGAGCCATTACCCTCAAAGAGTATCAAATCCCTATTTTTTTATCTGTTTTATAAAAAAAGTGCGGGTGGTAAGAAAAGGTTTGCTTTTTAACATTGTTCTTGACGGTTTATTGTTTGCTGGTACTTATAATGATGATGAAGACTCTAAGAGCATTTAATATAGAGGTTAAGCTTAAGTGAATTGCCGAATCTTATATTTTTTGTTCCGTTTGAATTTTTTTTAAATGGGACAGTTCTTATCCCTTTCCCAAACAACAAATTTTCGACTGTCCAAAAATGAAAGAGTTTTTAGACGACGTTTCAAAATGTGATGAAATTGAAAAATATTCTTCAGATAGAGCAAGAAACATTGCGGGAAAAGGAGAAATTGCTAGCGATCAATTTCTTCTTTTCCCACAATGTTTTGTAGAGTCGTCTGCAACAAAGTGGTTAAACGTCGTCATTGTCTGGTAAAGGGTTAAAAGTACTATGATATGGTCTTGATCAAAATAAGTCAACTATCTATTGAAATACCTCTTTAACTAGAGCTTGAATCAAATTTGTTTAAAGCATTTGTTTTTCTTCAAACCATTTCATAATCTAATCAGCTATATGTGAAAAATATTTTTTAAGTCAATTTCCTGTTTGATGTGAAAATAGTAAATCTTATTGTTTGGTACTGAAGGCTACGGCAACATTTTTTTCAGCTTTAAATTGGCTAGAAGTTAAGAAAAAAAATATGAATTCATCAAAAAGATGATCTATGCTTTAATTTAACTCAATTAATATATTAATGAAATACTTACTGAAACGGAGAAGGAATTATACCTGATGTATATTCAGTCTGTGGCAAAGGGTGCTTATTAAATTGTTTGAATACGCCTCATCATTGTTAAGCTTTTCAGGACTTAATCTTGTTTTTCAATTGTACTAGAGGGACAATACTCTGTCTATCCATGTAATGAACTATCTAGATTTCTTTTTCCAATGTTTAATTCAAGAAATATCAATTGACATATTACAAATATTTATTATATAATGATAATGCTACCTACAACCATATCAAGTGTTCAGTGCAAGAGTATAATGTATGTCGTTTGTGTGCTCTGAACCTACAAAATGTATATTTGAACATTTCTTGTTTTCAGGCATATCAGCGGGCCACACATTTGTGGGGATGCTCTTGATATTGATCCCAAACATAATCACATACTGACAGGATCTTGGTGCACAGGAATAACCTTACAGGTAAAAATCACAGAGCTATATCAATTGTATGAAGACCAGTCATGCTTGATGGATAGTAACAATAGTTTATCAAATGAGAGGGATATTTTGTTTCCTTAAAAGGACTATCTCACAGATTAAAATCTTGATCTCTTTAAAATAAATTGTCCTCTATGGATGAAATGACAACACGTTGTATCTATAAAGGTACATTTCCATCCTCTATTATAACTGTGTGATGAAGATATACCACATTTATGTAGCCGACTCAGTCCAGATTTCTGGTCTCGAAGGCTATTGCTATATTGACTGATGCCTTCAAACGAATCACAATAAATGTCCAAATGTTGAAAAAAGCTTCGTTCACGGATCATTAGTAGCTGATTTATTAAACTGTTCAAACAGTTTATTTTGTGTGTACACTTACTAAATGCCTTAGCTATGCCCCTGTAGTGAGATAGTTTAAACACTAGTATAAACAATTGCTGTGTGTTAGAACTTATCAGTGCCTTTTAGCAGTAAGCACATGTTTTTGTTCATCATTGTTTATAAAAGGTGCTGCTTCAGAGTTTATGTTAAAATGCACAGATACCGGCATAAATGTATAAGCTAGATATGATTCGAATAAATGTATAAGTCAATGAGAATTCTGTGTCTCAATAAGCATTTATCAAGAATAACAAAATACTATCATCTTTACATCTTTTTAAACTTCAAGTGTTTACTTAGATATTTGTATTGCATGACATTTCCAATATAATTGACTCTATTTTTAGATTTGGGATTTCAACTCGGCCCAGAAGATTAAGGACGTACCACCGGAGCCTTTAAACAACACGATGGTTTACTGTTGTCAGTGGTTGGGCAATGAGAGCATCATCTGTGGAGGTCATAACCACAATATGGCTCGAATCATAGACAGGGGTACACTCAATGTGAGTAGAGTTATCAAGTACAAGACTTGGTGTAAGATTTAAACTTTGTAGTGCTTGAACCAACTTCATGTTAATGCAAACAGGTTGAATCCAGGCTAGCCGCTAAGTAAATGGGCGGCTGGTCTGTGATCTACCCTGTTTGCTACTCTGAGTATCTTTCCTCATCAAAATTAAGCAAATTTTTAAGGTTTCTGAAAGCAGACAACGCAAAAATCTATTTTAAGAAAATTATCCACCATTCTATGAGTTAAAGCTCCTTGTTTACAGAGGTAAGGAAGTGTTTACAGAGGTAAGGAAGTGTTTACAGAGGTAAGGAAGTGTTTACAGAGGTAAGGAAGTTTGAAAGTAAAACCAACATCTTACAGCTTTGGTAACCAGTGAAGTAAGACCTAGAATAATTCTTGGAACACTTGAATGTTTATAACTGTAAGATTTTCTCCTTTCTTTTCAGACAACTGGTCAGTTACTAGAACTTGAACAGAGTGTGTATTGCCTTGACAACGATCACCGTGGAAACCACCCAAAAGTGGCCATTGGAAGCAAGAACTTCATGTACATTGTACGAGAAGAGAAGAAATCCTGAGAACAATCTGACAGAAAGCAAAGTCCATTTTTAACCATACATCATATGCAGATGGCAAATCTTATGTTGGCTGTAGACCTTTTTTGAAATATTGGTTCATTTCAAATACTTACCTTTGTGACACTCAATTTGACCTTGGCTGGAGTGCTAAACATCTTTTTGTCTAAAAACAATAGTAAGCAATACAATTGACTTATTATCAGAAACTTAAGCTTTTATTGGATTTTTCTCTCTTCAATTCGACTATTTTGAGTTGTTTAGAATCTTTTAGATACTTTGTCAACAAAATTTAAATATGGTCTATGGCTGTTCTTCTGTATATGGTTACTGGTTATCAAAGTTTGCCATACTTCTGTATCTGATTGTTATTTGTTTGTTTACTTGTGATATGTTATTATTGATGCTTGCTATAGCTTTCAAAGCATTGCATTTCAAGTTTTCAAAATGAACCATTCCATATTTGATGCACTTTGTATTGAGATTTTTACATAGAATTCCTTTGCACACATTTATCCCCACAAGAATCCTAAAGGAACATGAATTATGTACAAAGTAGACAGATTTTGGTAGAATATAATTTGTTATTACAGATTTACTAATGAAATCCATGTTTAAATAAGACATTGTTTGTTATGAGTGATTTCACTCTTGCCACTGAGTTTTCTCTTGTCAATTCCCCACACTCACTTACCGGTACATGGCTAAGGTCTGTATTGTTCTGTTTAACACTGATAACTTTTGATATAAAAAATATGGGGACAAGGTACCTCAACTTTCAAATAAAATATTTTCAGTGGCTCTGATTTCTTCATTAATGTTAATGAATATTTATTTAGATTTGTCTTAATATTATTTTTTTAACAAAACCAACACCATTTAAAGCTTTGCGTGAAGTTCATTCAGACAATCATTCAAGGTTTTTCTAATTAACTTCATATTTTTCATATCATTACTTCTAAAAGTTCTTTTTGTCTTCATCTAAGTTTGAACTATTTTATTAGGGTTGAGTAAATTTGGAAGATTGCCAAATCAGTGAAGATTGTCACATCATTTGAATATACGTTAGTTGACTATATCTTAGGCAAAGTGAAGGTTCATCTTGGTAGTTTGTTTTCATTATAATGACTTTTGTTGATATTTGCTATGTTGTTAATCCCTGAACACACCTTACTTGTATAGAAATGGCATGGTTAACTTTAGATAGTGTAGTATGTCCATGGTAAGTTTTTCCAAAGGATATGAGTTAGCTTTTTTAAGTTATCAGTTAAATACAAATGAATTTTAAATGAATTATCATTGATAAATTCTGATTTTGACACTAAGAATTATCAAATATATTTCATTGAATATATAGGTTGGATTTTATCGAACGTAACAAAACCTTCCTCCCCTCAGATATTTAATTGATTGCATCCTTTCAAGGGAATTAATTTTGCCAATAACAAGACCTCATTTGTCATGAATTATCTCCCTTATATTTGACTATAAGTGCATTTTCACAATGTATATTGTACAATTTTGTATTTACAAGAAGCATATCTTATGTTGTCACATTATATTGAATTTCTGTGGCTTATCTTTTTTTTTTCACTTGTGATGATCATTTTGTTGGTTATTCATTCAACAATTAATACCAATAATTATCTAAATATCAATTCCAATTGAGATTGATGTATTAAGTAGGTGGTATCTTTGTTTGACTTGTACTGTAATCATAGCCTTCAATTGTATTGTATAATATAGTCCGTCCATTTATCCTTGAGTTGTCAGGTCTTTCTTTGTTGCTGACACTTATTTATTATTTGCATTATTAGGTCAAAACTATGATTTTAATAAGAATAGGTCAGATCTCTTTTAATCCAAAAATCTGAAATTCATGGCTTTTGACACTTGTCACTTGGTTACATCTACAACTCTAAATACTGTTGGTTGTTCAGTTGAGCATTTCAGTAATGTAATCTGGTATTCTGATACAATTTTGATTTGTCTTTTTAACCTTTGTGAACAAATAATTCATACAAAAAAAAGTTAATTGTAAATATATTTGTGAACATAATTCAGAATATTAACGTTGTTGAGATAAACCTGTAAAGGTGTATCTTCAGAAAGTCTATGTTAAAGTAATGCTTTGTAGTTTGAATGTAAAGAATAGAAAGGCACTTGATCATTCAGTTAGAGACCTTTTCGAATGGAGATGTAGAAATGACTATTTCCTGTAGACACACTTATTGGAATAATGATAAGTTACATGTATATTGTTACATCATTTCTCTTTAATCTGATTTATAGACGTAAGGAAAGAAGATTGATAATCAGTTGTATTTTGTCATGATTCACCATGAAAAATAAAGTATTTTTCATTAAAATGTGATGCTTTTACGTTTGTTTTTGGTCCTTTCTCACAGGTTATATAATGTAATTGATTAATTGGAAGTTTTAGAATGTGAGCGACGGATTGACTAAATGTATGATGCTTTACACAACATCCTCGGAATTTCATTACTTAAGGAAATCATAAGAAGTACCTACGTACACATACTTTCTTATTTGCTTAATATAAGGCATCCGGATTTCGCTATAGACTGCGCATGACAGTTTGGATCACTTCCGATATCTACGACGATTCACTCCTTTATAATTCCTGCCAAAGCTACCAGTACTAGGCTAGGAAGTAGTGACTTATCTAAGGGCACTCGACAAACTCATGATTGATGGACAACAAACCGAGATCGGACCAGGATGGTACACGCTTAAAGGTGCTTGTTCACGCATATGACGGGTTGCAAATCAAAATAAAAGGTTGTTGAAACAATACAGCTTGTTTTGCGTTTTTTCATATGTATACATAAAAGAGATACTGAATGCTAAAATTGGTTCAGATTATGTCAATATATGTACATACGAAATACGGTTAACCTCAAAACCATTGAAACGATTTTAGATCCGAAAACTTGATAGTTTAATGTTTGCAGGCTATGCAAACCTTTGTTTGGCTTCTAGTGATAATTCGTCAGTGTGTATCACACACCAGTACAGCTGTTGTACAGTTTCCAATTAACTTACCTTTTCCCAATTACATAACGGCTATGAGTAAGCAGCTTTAAATCTAAAAAGAATAAATGAGAACGTGTTCGATACATGTGTAAGAGTGTGATAGCAGGGGCTCTTGGAGGAGGATCCTGTTACCTAAAGGCTGGTGATGTTATACAGATTCAGAGAAAAAGGAAAACTTTGCAGACCGCGGTTATAAGACTGGACTACTCGGGAAATCGAGATGAAACTCCAAAACGAGCAAGTCTATGAACAGAAATACTCATATACCTTTACTCCTTTCCGAAGGTCAGGTTGTTTTTTTGCCTTATATGGTTGGCTTCAGATTGAAATATTCAACAGCTGACAATTGGATTTAAAGCAGATAAGACATCTCTACGATGAATTGGTGATTGGGAGAAGGGGAGAAAAGTCGTATCATACAATGTAGAGAAAATGCGTTTTAACTGGTAGTATGGATTGGGTGACCATTTTATCTCGACGCAAGATAGTTTCACACTGACAACGATAGAATTTTAATGTCGTCACCCCTTGCTGACATCACTGGTGGAGTAGCACCTACAGCATGAACCTCCGGAATGTCGGGATACGTCCGAATCCAGAACGAGGCTATACCGTTAACCCTTTACCAAACGCCAAAACAGTTTCACTAGTCCCAAATTGAACGAGTTTTCAGATACATTACAAAACGTGATTAAATTGAAATAAAAATCTTCTGAAAGGGCGAAAAACATTGTGGGAAAAGAAGAAATTGCTCGTTAAGAGCAACTTCTCCTTTTCCCACAGTGTTATCTGGAGTCGTCCCGCAACAAACTGGTCAACTATCGTTACTGTTTGGTAATGGGTTAAGCTAGATAGATTAGGAAGGAAAATGAAATAAATGCGTGCGTGTGTTCATGTTAAGATTGATTTTAATTGTCTTTCTGTAAAGGTGTATCTTTATAATATTATATATTCAAAGTTGTAATTGTTATTACATTTTCGTGGCAATGCACTTTATCATGTTCAAGTTCCTATATAAACTAAGATTTATATTTTACTAGTTGACAATTCGGCCAAGGGTTGGGTTTATTGATCCATGTCATCCATTTAACATTCTGCGAATCGCAACGAGAAACCACTGTTACAACAGAGAAAACGTCCAAAAGAATTGTTTGTATTTTATTATTGTTGTTTGTCACGAAGATTATTAGGAAAGAGTTATTTGTCATATTTTTTTTATCATGTTCTTGCGATGCATCCAACTTAAGCATGTTTGAAAATTCCACTTAGGGAAAAAGGTTTGTTATCTGACTACGGCAATGAGACACGGGCTCGATTTCTGTCTTCTCCGATCACAGTCGACTTTCTCTGCCAAGGTCAAGATTTGTGGTGCTGGGGCCCATTTCATTAAAGATCGAAAATGCGATCTTAATCGCTCTTCGCTAAGTGCACTTAAGGCATTTGATGAATCGGACCCCTGATTTGGAATCCGACCCACCAAATTGCTCTGTCTTTCAAATGGGTCATTTCTAATTTTTCTTCCGTCATCGATCAATCTATTAATTGGAAAGATGATTGGCGGCACAAATACTCCTGAAATGATTTTGAAAACAGCAAGCATTAAAACCGTATACGCGACAAATTCCTTTATCACGACAATAGGTAGTGGACAAAGTTCATCAACCTTGGAGAGCCACCGTTAAGGTTTTGTATACTTACCAATGCCCCCAATAGTGGACACTGGTCAACCCGCGTAACATGACAAATTCAGACCAAATCTTATCAAACCCTAGCCTGGTAAAAACTCCTTTTTGGGTGGCAGTGATAGAGTGTTGGCCTCTGGTACCAAGAGTGCCACTGCCGAATGGTATAATTGTATCAATGTGCACTATATACTGGGTCCCTGTCGTACTCTCACATATTACGACGTACTGTTGCGAGTGGTGGAGAGGAAATTATAAACTATGCACACTACTCTGGAAACGAAAGCATCTTTAAATCATCAAAATACGACCTTTTGTTTCAAGATTGGTTTAATTAAGCAACCCTATGGCATATATTTCTCGATATCCGTCTAGAGACAGTTGTTCAAGCGATATACTGGCGGCAAAAAAGCCTAATTTCCGAGCACGTCCTTTCGTTTCCGATCTTAATGAATATTGTAAATATTTGTTTATGTATCCAATTGTGAAGTGTTGTACTGGTCTAGTTATGTCTAGATATGTGTGATGTCATAGCTAATGGATAACCCGTGTGCACTCTTTCTGCGCACCAATTCGGAATCGAGGACAACGACGGAGCGGATCGTATAGGGACTCAAGGTTATATTGTAGATGTTATCAGTAGGCTGGCTATCAAAGTACAAAACGCGTCTAGTCCATACGAACTATCCATACATGTTAAATCACAATGTTTATGAACTATGTATGCATGTTTAAAACACAATGTTGACGAACTATCCAAACATGTTAAAACACAATGTTTAGGAACTACACATGTTTTTTTAAAAGACATTGTTTTCGAACTATGCATACGTGTTTAAGCCACAAATTTAACCTAAACCTAACCAATGCATGCGTGTTTAAATCACAGTGTTTAAGAACTACACATGTTTGTTTAAAACACCATGTTTACGAACTATGCATGCAAGTTTTAAACTTGATGTTTACGAACTACGCATGTATGTTTTAAACACAACGTTTATGAACTATGCATGTATGTTTAAAACATAATGTTTACGAACTATGCATGTATGTTTAAAACATAATGTTAACGAACTATAAATTCGCATGCATGTTTAAAACGCAAAGATTACAAGCTACAGATTTATGTTTAAAACACGATGTATGTATATGAACTAAGCATAAATGTTACAAAGACGATGATTACGAACAACACATGCATGTTTAGAACACGATTTTAACTGACTATGCGTGCATGTTTAAAACACAATGGTTACGAACTACGTATGTATGCTAACACAGTCGTAGCCATTTTTAATGCATTTTTTAAACATCATGTTCGACGACCTACGAATGCATGTTTAAAACTAAATGTTTACGAACTACGCAAACATCTTACATGCATGCTATACATGCATGTTTAAAACACAATGTTTACGAACTGCGGATGCATGTTTAAAACTAAATGTTTACGAACTACGCAAACATCTTACATGCATACTTTACATGCATGTTTAAAACACAATGTTTACGAACTGCGAATGCATGTTTAAAACACAATGTTTACGAGCTGCGGATGCATGTTTAAAACTAAATGTTTACGAACTACGCAAACATCTTACATGCATGCTATACATGCATGTTTAAAATACAATGTTTACGAACTGCGGATTCATGTTTAAAACTAAATGTTTACGAACTGCGGATGCATGTTTAAAACACAATGTTTACGAACTGCGGATGCTTGTTTAAAACTAAATGTTTACGAACTACGCAAACATCTTACATGCATGCTATACATGCATGTTTGAAATACAATGTGTACGACCTACGAATGCATGTTTAAAACACAATGTTTACGAACTACGCACGCATGTTTAAAACACATTGTTTACGAACTATGCTCGAATATTAAAAACTCAATTACGAACAACGTATGTTAAAACACAATATGTACGAACGACACATGGATGTTTGAAACAAAATGCTTACGAATTGCGCAAACATGTTTAAAACACAACATTTAAATGTTAACGGGTTGACATGATCCCAAAGCTGCCATTGCATCATGTATATGTGTAGGAGGGGTCTCGGTATACAAGGCAGAGTTAAATGTGTAAGCTGGTATGATAACTCAGTCGACAGAACATGTGCACGGTTCGTGGAGGTCGCAGGTTTGAATCCCGGTCTGGCTTTATGAGTTTCACATCTTGGCTACGTATGTCCTTTATATACCTGTAAATACCTTCACATACCTTATATATCTTATGTATTTTTATATACCTTTAATACCTCCATATACCTCATATACCTTCATATACATGTACATTATATACTTTTATATACCTTATATAACCCCATAAACCTTATATAAGTTATATACGTTCATTTACCTTCATATACCTTATACAAATTCATAAACTTTATGTACCTTCATATACCTTATGTACCTTCATATATCTTATGTACCTTTATATACCTTATGTACCTTCATATCCCTTATGTACCTTCATATCCCTTATGTACCTTTATATACCTTATGTACCTTCATATACCTTATGTACCTTCATATACCTTATGTACCTTCATATACCTTATGTACCTTCATATACCTTATGTACCTTCATATACCTAATGCAACTTCATATACGTTATGTACTTTAACAAACCTTATGTACCTTCAGAAACCTTATGTACCTTCATATACCTTATGTACCTTCATATACCTTATGCACCTTCATATACCTTATATACCTTCAGAAACCTTATGTACCTTCATAAACCTTATGTACCTTCATAAACCTTATGTACCTTCATATACCTTATGTATATTTATATACCTTATGCACCTTCATATCCCTTATGTACCTTTATATACCTTATGCACCTTCATATACCTTATGTACCTTCAGAAACCTTTTATACCTTCATAAACCTTATGTACCTTCATATCCCTTATGTACCTTCATATACCTTATGTACCTTCATATACCTTATGTACCTTCATATACCTTATGTACCTTCATATACCTTATGTACCTTCAGAAACCTTATGTACCTTCAGAAACCTTATGTACCTTCATATCCCGTATGCACCTTCATATACCTTATGTACCTTCATATACCGTATGTACCTTCAGAAACCTTATGTACCTTCATATACCTTATGCACCTTCATATACCTTATATACCTTCAGAAACCTTATGTACCTTCAGAAACCTTATGTACCTTCATATCCCGTATGCACCTTCATATACCTTATGTACCTTCATATACCTTATGTACCTTCAGAAACCTTATGTACCTTCATATCCCTTATGCACCTTCATATACCTTATGTACCTTCATATACCTTGTGTACCTTCAGAAACCTTATGTACCTTCATATACCGTATGCACCTTCATATACCTTATGTACCTTTATATACCTTATGTACCTTCATATCCCTTATGTACCTTCATATACCTTATGTACCTTCATATCCCTTATGCACCTTCATATACCTTATGTACCTTCATAAACCTTATGTACCTTCATATACCTTATGTACCTTCATATACCTTATGTACCTTCATATACCTTATGTACCTTCATATACCTTATGTACCTTCAGAAACCTTATGTACCTTCAGAAACCTTATGTACCTTCATATCCCTTATGCACCTTCATATACCTTATGTACCTTCATATACCGTATGTACCTTCAGAAACCTTATGTACCTTCATATCCCGTATGCACCTTCATATACCTTATGTACCTTCATATACCTTATGTACCTTCAGAAACCTTATGTACCTTCATATCCCTTATGCACCTTCATATCCCTTATGCACCTTCATATACCTTATGTACCTTCATATACCTTGTGTACCTTCAGAAACCTTATGTACCTTCATATACCTTATGCACCTTCATATACCTTATGTACCTTTATATACCTTATGTACCTTCATATCCCTTATGTACCTTCATATACCTTATGTACCTTCATATCCCTTATGCACCTTCATATACCTTATGTACCTTCATATCCCTTATGCACCTTCATATACCTTATGTACCTTCATAAACCTTATGTACCTTCATATACCTTATGTACCTTCATATACCTTATGTACCTTCATATACCTTATGCACCTTCATATACCTTATGTACTTTAAGAAACCTTATGCACCTTCATACACCTTATGCACCTTCATACACCTTATGTACCTTCATATACCTTATGCACCTTCATATACCTTATGTACCTTCAGAAACCTTATGTACCTTCAGAAACCTTATGTACCTTCATATACCTTCATATACCTTAAACTTGATGAAATTGGCAATGATCTTTTTACACCCCCCCCCCCCCATACCGCACATTACTGCTCTATCTAGGTACGTGAAGGCAACCATTGTTGAACTCTTGCGACTCTTCGGATAACATTAATCATTTTCGAGACGCATGAAAAGTTCAATTGCCATTCATGCTATGTCCTAATTTTGGTGCAAAAACATCGGCCTTGTTATCTGAAAACTAAACATGGTCTAAAGTTCATGTGACGTTGAAACCCTCTGTGCACTATGTTTGAAAAAGATTCGTGCTTAGAAAGAGTGAGTTCTCTTTTAAACAACCGTCACCTGGCGAACAATTCATTCGTTTTGTTTGTCCGTGCATCAATCGTATCTACTCGGCAATCCCCGTAACAAGTCGGTAGATATACCTCGTAGGCAGTACATGAATACACCAGAAATCCTGGGGTAATTCGCCTTATTTCCGGCGGCTAACGCAAAATGCACACAGGCACTAAATATGTATTTAAATACACACAAATTGGTTATATATCACAATTGAATGTTTGTTTTTACCCTTTTCATTAAAGATGACCATATCAACACATCTTTGATTCATATTTTGTCAATCGTATCTACTCGGCAATCCCCGGCTTGTGCCGGGGATTTCCGAGTAGATACGATTGCAAACGGACATACCCTTCGTTGCTGACCTACTTTCAAAAATGGCTCCCCATTGCCTCCGAGGTTATTTTAAGAAATGGCCGAGGTGTTCCGAATGTCCGTGCATGTGTATATTCACGTACATATGCTGGTAAAGTAAGTTTTGGTGTCTCATGATGACGAGAGGCGACAAGCGCTTGCTGAGATAAAGCACATATTGACGCTTAGATTGCTGGGTAGTTTTTTGAAAATGATTTTTGTTGTGTCTGCTTTCAAAAACCTTAACTGTCTGCTGAATTGCGACGGGGAAAGACACTAAGGGTAGCAAACAGGTTAGATCACAGGCCCGCCACCGATTTACTTGGCGGCTGGCCTGAATCTAACCTGTTTGTATAAGCATAAAGGCAGATCCAGCACTACAAGGGTTAAATGGTACCCTCACAGTTAAGTATGGTGTTCAGAAAAGTATATGAATTAGAGGTTTTTGTTTAAAGTTTTCTTTGAAACTTTTTTTTCTTCAGAAACATGTGCTTCTTATTCTCACATGCATGGCTCGTTGCGGTGTTGCGGTTCTAGTGAGGTTATTATATAGGACTAACAGAATCGACTAAGACGTAAACCAAGGAACTATCGCTCATTTCAGACCTCCATGCGTGCCATATCTGGAGCGATAGAAACATCACGAGACCGCATGACTCGGTCATTGTCAAGGCCGGACGGTTTTTGTTACTTTAAGGAAAGCCGTGTTCAGCTAACTAGACGTCTCTTAATGCATTTACGTCAAGTTTCGTCTTCAATCAATATGTTCCTGGTATACCATCGCTTCTGGAACATTTGACGCCATCTTTAAATATAAAAATGCAGTTCTTGTCGGTAAAAAGGCCTTTCAATAGAAAAACCTTGTACCCCAAGAACAACAACCTGTGAAACAGGAAAGCGTGCTAGATAAATATGACAATTTGTGATACAGTATTGCAAACTCCCCTTTTTTCACTAAACACGTGGTAAAAATCTAAATAGTTATGTTGTCTGAATGATATGGACCGGAAGTACGTCATAGTTCTCGTATTTAAAGCCGAATCTGGCCGGAGTATGACCACATAACTTAAATGTATCTAATACCGAGATACAAGGACGAAACTCGAGATCTCGCCTAAAACGAGGGAGACCGTAAACTTACGAGATTAATTCTTAATTCTTAAACAACAACAACAACACCTAAAATACTCAATTTTAAACAATCGTCGATCCTGCATTTTAGAACAACAATGGCGTCCTTCATAATTTTTGGTGAGTACATGTATTATCATTTTGATTAATTAAGGAATAATCACATGCTGGGTATCTTATTGTCTGGAAGCTGTAATAAATCGTCTGAAACGGTAAATGTGCTATAATAATTCAATTATTATGATTTATTTCGGTCCTTTTGTAAAACTAAAACCTTTTCATTATGTCTAAAACTTTGATGTCTTTATCAAATGGAAAAGGCGCTGTGCATTTGATGGTTATCATTGGTCATCTTTTATCATTAAGTGTTTTGTCCCTTTTGGTATCACATGCGATAACCATTGTAAATCCGTCTGGTTCATGTTGTTTACTGAATACAAAGAAATGAAAGTTCAAATTCGCTGGATTCTTAACCAGTATTTGATACTTTTAAAACGGCACAATTAATATTATTGATTGTTGAAGTCAATTGGATTATTTTATTTGATCTGTTTAAAGAACACAAGTAAAGATTAGAACTTTAAAAAAAAAACGCGCACATTTAACAAACATTTGATTCTTTTGACTATATAAATGTCCAAAAAAGTTACACTTACTTTTTTAGTGAAAATCATGTTTTTAAATTTGCGTCTTCCAAGAGCAGTTTGTTCAATGTATACATATTTATTTGAAATTAAGAATTTAAGAATGAATAAACAAGGATGTATTCAGTATCATTCAAATGAAAATAAATTATAAAGTGATATGGAAATGGAACTGTTAAGTACGGAATTCCATAAACGACAGCCTACTGCCAACTGCCTACTGCCTAACCAAAGATTGATTAGCAGCGAATAATTCCAAGACATTCCGAATGCAACAGTTCGCAATAGACAGCAGTTAACAGTTGGCAGTAAGCAGCTGGCAGTAAGCAGTAGACTGTCGTTTGAGATACTTGTCAATTTTAGTCTGTAACATCGTCTAAGTTACGTCTTGAATAAAACTGCCAGCATCGGTTTACCCGTTCCCAACAAATATTGCATACTATTTCTTTTCTTACAGTAACAACATTAATGGCATTGCTAACACAAACAATGGCTGCCAACATCAATACTCAAGCTACGAACACAAACCAAGGTAAGACGTAATACTATTTATAAAGTTTACAAATGGTACATCTAGTTAAGTTCGACTGTCACCAAAAGTTTCAAAGAATAAGTATGTGGATTTTTGTGATGTTTCCAGTTTATCATTTACAATGGTTCTCCCAATGATTTACTACGATAAGAACATCATATATACACTAGCACTGAATAAACAGAGTTTTTTTTTATCAATTTCTTGCAGAAACAAATTCGATACCAACACAACTATCCCTAGTTTCCGGCCTATTGAGGCAGAGACGATTTGTTCTCGGCGAATCGGCAAATACCCAAGGTAGAAACGTCAACTTTTTTACTCTGTTATCTCAAACATAACGATGTTGTACGTGGTCCAAATTGAAATGCTTGAAACTCGCATCAGCGACGAAACGATGCCATATTCGTGCGCGCCTAACGTCGTTTTTGGATACGTTCTCTGTAAGTTTAAGGCTACATATACATATAGTATATATCATATACTGGTACAAGACTTACTGCAGATGGAAAAGGTTCATGGATAGAGCATACAAGAAAACAACAATTACATCCACGTCGTAACACATAAAGGGACGCCCATGGCCTTGTGATCAGGGTACACAATTTGGAATCACATGGCCTCTCTCCGCCTGGGTTCAGATCCCGGTTATGGCATTTTGATTTTCATGAGAGGCAGTCTCCCGACTGATTGACGGAATGCCAAGGGTTCTACCCGGCTTGACTAAGCTTTAGGGGCAGTATGCGAGTATGGGGTCTTCCTCCGTCATAAGGAATCTGGCATCGCAGCATATATGAAATAATGTTGACGCGATATAAAACTCCTATTCAAACGTCACACATTCAACGGAAATCGTGGCAGCGTGACGTATGCTCTGAACATTTTATTGGTAACACAAACATCCATATAACCCGGATGTAAAACACTTGACCTGTTTACCGCTAAACCCTCCGCAGACTGAACCGAAAACAAATATAGAAGCTATGTCTCACCATTTAAGGGCCCGTAAAGCGACAAAACGAGTGTTGTTTGGAACTTAAGCAAACTTTTAGCATAAAATCTTAAGTAAAACGGTATCTTGGTGCGTATCTTTCAGGCAATCTTTATGCGGCCAATGTAATACATTTTGTGTTTTGGGGGAGAAACTGAAAACAAATGTAAGAAATAGTTCTAGGAATAAACATTGTACCAAAAGGATAACTTAGGATAAACGTTTTCTCTTTTCCCTGTTATTACTTAACTATTCTACAGAAGTTGCGTTAGTCAAAGGAAGGTCTCCCGATGTACGATTTTATGACGCCATCTTGTTTTCAGGCTGGTCGGAGTGGAAGAATTCGTCTGAATGCAGCGTCACCTGTGGAGAGGGAGTTGTCCAACAGACGCGCACCTGTCTATCCGGTACCACCCAGTGTAACGGATCAGTTAGCCGATCTGTATCCTGTAATGTAAAACCCTGTCCAGGTACGTTTAACTCAAACCCTGTATTGAGCGATCGATTGAAAAGAAAGATAAGTGTGACATAAAACTTTACTTTGACTGCATTTTGATTCCGATCTTGCATTAAACGACGGAATGTCTGTCATAAGAATTGCCTTTACTTGATGTTAAATGTAACAGAATGAAGGAATTTTCTTGACTTCGTGTATTTCTAAAGGGATGTTTCATGAGACAAGTCGCACCATATCCGGACTGTCCCGTGTGTTCTGTACAAATTTTTCTTTCATATATTCTGATATATCTTACAACTGTCACTTTGGCTCCTGATTGACCTCGTCGATAAGGGCCCCATAAACATTAGAGTTTTATCCAGATTGCAACTGCACCTTGGATATACCAAGGTTATTAATGCAGTTGTTTAGACTTCTGATTTGTCCTCATCATGACGGAACAGGTTTCAGTTTAAGTCATTGCCAGATGTGTGATACGATCACGAGTATACAGTAATGGTAAACGAAGCAATCAAGTTGCATTTACAAGTACTTCCATAAATTTCGGAGAGTATATTTGTCAAACGACGGCGGTTAGACCCTGTGGTTCTTTATTCGAGGATATTTAAGCTTCAATACAGACAGTACCGATTACAGTGTATTGAGATCAGTGGGCTAAATATCCAAGTAAACAACTTGTGCACACACGACTCTAATCAAGGTCATTCAACTTGATCAGCATAACGTCATTAGAGACACAAACACGTTGATATAGAGGGTACCTAACTGATGACGTAGGTTCTCGTGTCCCGGATGTAGGCACCACGTGATATCGATAACGGATGCATTTCTGTTATCACGTAATGAGAACAAACACGCGCAAGGGTCACTGAAGGATGGAGGAGTTAGACAAATCTAAACTGACTTAACTACAACATACGATATGAAAGTAACGTATCCAAGAGA